>JAQIUQ010001229.1:0-80000 GCA_030378365.1 Hybognathus amarus | reverse complement strand
AATGCCAGTCTTTTTAATTAAACATGTTCACAGCATCCAAAAATCAAATTAGAACTGGCTGAAATGTTTTGAAATCAATTGTACCCATACCTGATGGAGAAACAAAAGTTTTCACTCGGCCTGTGTCATGATATCGTCCATGTTGTTCCGCTACGTGCGTGCTCTCTTCACATCCACGTTCCCAAACCAGCACTGCTGGGTTACAGATTAAGAATTTTCAACCCAAATTGGGTTACATCAACCCAGTATCCTTACCCAACAGTCTCATCCCAGATTTCGGGTTGAAAACCAACCCAGCATTTTGTTAGTGTAGTAGTGATTTCAAAGTCAGGGCTCAGCACATTGAAATGTTTCTGAAATGTCAGATCAAGCAGCATGATATCAAATGCATCATGTGTAAGACATTTCACTGTCTATAACGTGCTCATAGTTTGCACTTAACATTCTATAAATGGTGTGGACACAGTGGTGCCTTTATGAAAGTCCCAACTTCTATAATACATATTTTTTTTTTACTCATGTCACTTCAATTGTCATCGAATCTAGACACTATCACGGTGAGCCCATTTTCTAGGATTCTCTATTCAAGTCATCAGCCACGGATTATTCTCCCACCACAGGAAATTACACGCTTCTGCAGGTCAGAGAACACAGTTGTTACATTAGTGCTCTCTGGGTAGTGTAGTAATTTCTCTCACTTGGCATAAACAACATTTAATTAACCTCTGAATGAGTCACTTCTCAATGTCAAATCTTCTGACAGGGACACTTGGAGGGATTAGAGTAAGAAGGAATGTCCCCTTCCTCCTCTCTCTCGCTCTCTCTCTCAGGTCTGCTTTTTGTTTGTCTGTAGGAGGAGGTTGGATTTGGCATTTGAGAGATGACAGATCCATTAAAGGAAACAAGCCAACCAAAAGACTTCTCAAAAGTGCTCATATTTGCAGCTTTTAAATTTGTGATTTCATACTGTGAGAATTCATACATGCTTTCAAGGGGGAATCAGTCAGGGCTAAATGCACTTTTCCTCTCTCTATCCCTGTGTTTGAAATAGCACACAACCATACTACTCTTATTATTTTTTGGTAACACTTTACAAGTCTGTTTTGTGACCTATTTATGAGTCAAATAGTATACAAAAAAATAGGACAGCACCTGATTTTACCTATAGAGAGTCCCTCCCCTTCCAGTCGACCACCATGGGACCTTATTTCAGAAAAATATTGTATGGTAGTCTAACATGACTTCATGACATGTGCGTAAACATACACGCCACTTTCGAGTCAAGTGGCGTGTTATCCACGCATTTTGAGCTATCCGCGTGTATGCGTGTATGTCTACGCCATTAACGTTCGAGTGATTCCGCGTGTCTGTACACGCCGTCAAATGTCCGCGCGAAACGAAGCAAAATGTAGAACTACATCTGGGGTGCGATCTTTTTTTCCTAGAATGGTGAGGGAGACTCATAAATGCCATTAACCCCAATGACGGGTAGGCTTAGGGACGGGGTTGAGGTAGGTAATATATTTATATATACAGTAATAACGTTAAGTCAACGGCATTCATAAACACACTAAAAAGTGATTATGCATGTTGATAGCACACCAAAAATGGAAATACGAATTGGCGTCATACACACGCTACTTCATGAGATCAGTCTGGGTAGTCAATGGCGAGAGACAACAAATATTTTGATCTCGTTTGAATTGTTCCCTGAATTACACATATGATGTTTGTCAATTTAAAAGAGACATTTTAAAGTAAAGAAAGTCGTAGTTTGATGTAAAACTGTTGACGTATAAGACTGGGAAAATACGTAATTACAAAGACTACAAACACCAAAGGCGCACATTTCTCTCTCAATGAATGAAGCTAGCTTTACTGAGGCTAACTTCTGTCATTGTTTCTATAGTCTTACGTTATAATCGTAACGTTACGCCGTCATGCCTGAGTGTTTTGTACCAGACTGCACACACACGAGCAGCGGATCTCGCTCGTTGTTTCGCTTCCCGGGAGATGTAGTTCATTGAGCGATTTTCACATAAAACTAAATTTTATTTTTCTGTTTTAATGACAAACTGCGACGTTTTTGACTTTCAGAATTATCTTTTAAATTGACAAACATCATATGTGTAATTCAGGGCACAGTTCAGACGGAATAAAAAGATAAGTTGTCTCTCGCCATTGACTACCACACATATTTTTTTCTGAAATAAGGTCCCATGAGCCGGAAGCGGAGAGGCGGGACTTAGGCTCTCTATTGGGAATTTATTGGATCTGGAATACTGGGTATTCCAAAACAAATGGAGTTTGTAGTCAATTATTGAAGTTGGCCCTTTCATTACATTAATTTACATTTACAGTACATTTACCATTCAAAAGCTTGGTAATTATAGTAATATTATATTATTATAACTGTTTAGTGTTTATGAATACCAACTGAATGCATAATATTGAACGTTAAGAAATCTTGCATTATAAGTCCTAGTTGGAATCGGTTTAATAATATTAGTAACATTTAGCTATATACTGTATACTAGTATTCTATTATACTACTATACTAGTATTTCAAACATTGCCTCACTCTCTTTACAGTATATATCTCTATGTCCTCATATTCTCTTCACATGTAATTTAGTCACAAGGTCTGGATGAGATGTGCTCATTTCAGAGTATATGTGGTACTGTTGACTTTGAGCAGTTTTCCTGTCATCACCACCTCCCTAATTCACACTCTTTCTCTCTCTCCATCTCTGTCTCACATGAGGGAATTGGAGAGTGTGAGAGATGTTGATTTTAGACTAAATTGCTTTCTGTGATCGTGAGGAAAGCTAGATTGTGAGGCCAGAGAAATGCAAGTGGCTTCGTTTGCATTGGGAGGATATCAAGGCAGGTGAACCCCATAGCAAAGAGCAAATAACATATAAGAATGCCACAGCCCAGACATCAATCTGAGTTTATATGCAAATCCAAGTTTAACTTAAGATCGATAACGGTTAGATATATATTTTTTTCATACGTAATAAGTTATTAATCATTGTTTGCTGAGGTTTCGAAAAGGTTACGGTGTCTTGCGGCTATGTATCATATTTCAGTTGTTATTTGCATTGAGATGTAGACATTTGAGATGCAGACCAGAGGCTTATTTAAATAAATGTCAAATGTCCAAAAATAAGTTGTACTTTGAGGTCACTTCTTGATTATCTTTCTCCATTTACTATAGTTCAGCTGAGATCACTCAGTGGGAAAGGAAATCTGTTATGCGCTGTTAAAGTCACAATGAAATCAGAATTAGTTATTTAATTTTTTTATAGAATTTTTCAGTGTTTAGTATATAAATGATTAATTCATGCACATCATTATTTTTATTTTTGTTTTGTTTATACATGTGCGTTCAGAATCTTTAATCAAAAAAACAATCACCCCCCCCCCTCCAATCTTCATGATGTATGTCTGGGTGGAAGGTGGAACTAAATATCCTCCACAACTGACTACAAACTGTCATTCTGATCCTTCTCCAGTTTGTTACCAACGCCCAAGGCTAAGTTTACATGGAAACGATTCTGAAGAGAAAACGCAAAAGTGACGTTGCGTTATCACCTTTTATTCTGCATTTAGATGAGCGTTTTGGGTGTGAAATCCCGTGCATATGGGCCCTGTCCCAAATCGCGCACTTCACGCGGACTTGCGGTCTTGTGGACTTAAATTGCGCGTGCTCGCCGAGTCTACGAGTCCGTAGGCTGTCCCATTTGGCATTTTAACGCTCTGAAGTGTGCTCAGCAGCGCCCCCTTTGTACCCTTGAAGCGGTCTTCCGCGAAGCCCGCATAGATGCAGGCTCCACGCACTTTAACTACCCAGGAGTCCTTGCGAAAGGCCAATCAGACAACAGATGGGAGGAGTATCATGAAATAGGCATACATTTTACCAGTTGAGTGGTTGATATCTCAAACATAATAAAAGCGCGTTAAATAATACGATCACATTATATGATTCATTACATAAATAAAACCGAATGTATTGGCTTTACTGAGTCATAAACATATTATAAATATTGAAACCTATACATTTGAAATGTATTTTAAACTCATTTTCATTTTGTGTTAAAATTGAACATTATGTATTATTATGTACAACTTTTTTATCATTTACATAACCATGACATCTATTGTAATGCCCAGGTGGCATATACAATTATAGAACTTTAAAAGCAGGCTGCGTAGTTCACATGGACATACGATTTGAGAAAATAAAATAAATCCTGTTTTTGTACTTCTTATACTGTCTATGCAAAAACCAGACCGTCTTCCTGTTTCCGGCGTGACGATCGAGTCTGTCCCAAAAATACCTCTCTATGCGCCCTCAAAGACTCGCGCTAAGGTCACTATAGGTCTGCACTTCATGACGTCACCGAAGTGTGGACTCTGAGGAAGTCCACAAGTCCGGAGTGTGCCATTTGGGCCAGGGCCATGGTGATGCATAAGAGTGTGAAATTCAATGTAGTATGCACTCCTGGCGGCTAGGTGGCATTGTAGAGCACTGCCACACAACCACACCAAGTCCATGCGTCTGCGTACAACCTTCACTGTCAAGCAGACTTTCGTGTTTTTACCGTTTACACTGGAACACGGCTGTGGAGCGTTTTTAAGATTTCCACTCTGGAGGGTGGTTTCACTTTTTTGCATTTTTAAGCCCCAAAACGCTGTCGCCGTATAAACAAAAGGCACATCAGATACAATATTTACGAGCGTTCTCGTGTAAACAGGACCTTAACCAATTTAAATGATTTCGTTTTCGTGTTCAGCTCAATAGGTGATGGGCCCTATTTTAACAATCTAAGCACATTTTATTAAGAGCACGGCGCAAGTGCACTTAGGGTGTGTCTGAATCAACGCATGGCACATGGTCTAAAAGGGTTGTCTCTATTCTCTTAATGATTAATGGGTGTGTTTTGTGTGTAGCATGCAGTAAACCAATCGGATTGTAATTTCCCATTACCTTAATCCAGTTGCACTGGATTTCATGAACTTTTTATTTTTAATATTTGGCTAGTTTGTGTGCTGCTGCTCCCTGTGTGTGTAATAATCAGGGTAGATGAGCATTGTGGAACCGCCTATAAGTGCATATCACAATGGTGCAGTCTATTTCAATTGCCAAATGCGCCTGAGAACACCTTGTTTTCATACTAGCACGCCCATGTGCACACAAATAGGCGCAGATGCATTTGCTATTTAAACAATATGGCGCAGGATGTGAAAATGATAACTGCTTCGGGCTGAAATTAGCAAAAAACACTTGCACCGCGCCTGGCGCCGCATTGCACCAGGTGTATGATCGGGCCCTTAGTTTACTCGCAAGTTATTGAATGACTTTTGAAGACCTGGAGTATCACACACAAAACTTAGGCACCATATTAATGATGCTTCTATGTTGCTTTTATTGTTATTTCAAAGCTTAGAACCACAAGTGCTCATTTATTTTCCCTATATTTAAAATAGTTACTAGGATATTCCAGCCCGTTCTCATCCTTTAGAGTCACATAGAACGCTATATGACAAAACGGTGCTATACTACGCACATGGCACCCTTTATCATTAATATAACGCGTCAACCCAAGGCGTCATAAATCCTTTAGCGTAATATGAGACTACCCTACCTTACACCTAAACCTACCCCTTACAGCGTGTGTTATATTAATGATAACGGGTGCCATGTGCGTAGTATAGCGCCGTTTTGTCATATAGCGTTCTATATGACGCTAAAGGATGAGAATGCGTTGGATATTCTTCAAAAAATAATTAAATGTGAAAAGTAATAGAGGGTTTGAACGACATGAGGTTATGTGAATAATGGATGGATGAACTATTCCTATAGAGTCAATAGAAAAGCTTGTCTTTTACACACTCTAGACTAATATTTGTCTTTGATATATTATTTGGTGAGGACTTGTGTCAGTGCTTCAAACAGAGTGTTAACAGTATGCTTTTCTTTTGTGTGTCTGTATGGCTCTATACAGTGCTGTATTTTGCACCGCCCGTGTTTCCCTGGTATCCCAGGCAGATCTAGTCTATCACAGACTCCCTATTCTGTGGCAATCTGTCCGATGATTGCATGACATGAAAGTCACACTGGTCACTAACAGGCTATCGATCTAGACTGGAGTCCCATGTCTTTATTTCAAGGGCTCAGGATGAATGTTGCCTCTCTATCTCTCTCTCTCTCTCTCTGTCTGACCGCTGACCACAGAGAAGTGGAGAGCGTTGATTGAACAAGAATGATAGAAGGGAGAGGGAAAATGAGAAGATGCTGAACTGATAGAAAAGAGTGCAGATAGGACTAGGTGGAGACTGAGTTGATGTAGCTTAGTCTGTGTGCACTTGTAGTCTGTTTTCTACCCATGTGTGTTTACAAGGATGACTACATGTTAAATGAATCATTCACCTAAATTTAATTCTTGAGATCATTTACTCATTTGATCTCTCATTTGATTTGTCATTATTGGGTGAACTACCCCTTTAAGTCCAGAACATGAACTAAAATGTTACAGTATCACAGTTTGGAACAATCACTCCTACCAACCTCTAACCTTGAGTTGGAGTAAATGTATCCATTTGGCAGCCTCCAGTGTGTGAAGTTGCAGACTTGGAGTGGTGGGAAGCAGCTGAAGTGCAACACTTTTCTGAGCCTGGTGTGCTACGTCTTGTCTGTAAGCCTAGGGTTAATGATTCAAGTCCTTACAGCACCTGCTGGAACCGCACCATGCTCAGAAGCGTGGAGATGGAGTGACTGTGCTGTTTCAACATGGGCAAAGGTTCCGTCTTCTGTTCCTTCATTCCCCACTGTGCCAGCAGATGTTCACCCATTCCATCACTCTTTGGGAGTGTGCATGTGTGTGTAAACCGCCCACCATGTTTATGTCCTGTTTCCTATGGAAGGTTGGTTATCTGTATAAAGTTAGCTCTTATGCCTGTTTTCTAATGTTTGTTTAGCCCTTGTCCTTTTTTTATTTTTTATTTTATTCCCATGAAGAAGCTGCATAACAGAGATTTACGTTGCATATATTACACAAGACAAAATAATAACGAAATGTACACATTGTTGTGTTCAAAAGTTTACGTGGTTTTTCCTGTTTTGCCTTGTTTGCTAGAGCTGGGATTGGATATGGATTTCCTGATTAGATTTAATTAAATTCTATTTTATGATTTTATACTAGGGCTGTCAGTTTAACGCATTATTAACATTTTTTTTGTTTGTTTTTCATGCGATTAACGGCCTTTTGGCCTAGCAAACTTTGTAGTTTTTTTTTTCACATGCTATTGCAACAGGACGTGGCACTGCTGCGCTACAAAACCCATTCAAGTCATTTCAATGGCTTGTGCCGCGCAAGGACGTTTTGTTGCTTTGTCCATAGCTTCGTCGACCAAAGCGCAAGCAGATCTAGCCAGACCAGAAACAAAACAGGCACGTCGCCGCCTCCTGCACACACGTTTGGGCTTGCAAGCCAGCCAAATAGTAGGTTAACGTTGACGAGACGCCAAAATGGATGCCAATAAAGATTCTGAATGGAAAGTTTACTTTTAAAAATTTGACGAGACCAAAGTGATCTTTGTGTTTTGTCATTGTGAACTGAGCTATCACTCATCGCAGCACGTCCAGTCTGAAATACCACTTGATGATGGCCAAGCAAACACACACACAGCTGATGCGAATTCTCTGCCTCCTCCTCAATATCAGGACCTCGTCAGTATTTCTTTCACCCTTTTATTGATAGACAGTGTTACATTGAGAGATTATTTGCTCCAAGTGAGAATGTTAGTGTGAAATTTAACACTGTATATATTGTTTTCAATAAAAAACATTTGCACAAAGCAAGCCGATCCACTTTTTTGTTGATTAGCTTTAAAATAAGAAAAAAAATAATGGGACAAAAAGAGACATTTAGAATAGATAAAAATTTGCGATTAATCACAAGTTAATTATGACATTGATGCGATTAATCACGATTAAATATTTTAATTGTTTGACAGCACTATTTTATACAGTGAAATATATGTAAAATTTTGTATGTCAAGTATTAATTTCATTCGGCCAAGAGAGCTCCACACACTGTGAGAGAGCTCAACACTCTGCAACTGAAGAAAATGCACATAGAAAAAAACAACAAAAAAAACAGTAGATTAAGAAAACATCTTCAGTTTGACAGCACACTTAATTGTGCAAATACTCACAGTGCAACCAAATACAGAAACACATTGCAACTCACAACGCAAGCAAGTACATAAACGTGCTGCAAATACTCACAACGCACACAACTGGCTGGGACTGCTTGTTGTTCAATGTCTATTGACCAACATTGGTGGTGTGTCCATGAACTTAAAAGTGAATATTTTTTGTTTGTTTTAACAGCGTGTTTCTATTTTTGGTTGCGTTGTGAGTATTTGCAGCACATGTGTTCAGACTGATGAAGATGATTTCTTAATTTGATGGTGTTTTTTTATTATTATTATTTTTTATTATTTGCATGTAGCCTAGAAATCTAGACGCACCCTGAGCGGCAGCAAAAATTATTTTGCTGCAAAGTGTGGTCTAGCAACTCTCTGTTGACTTTCCAAGTGGAAAATCCAAACTCTGGTCTGGCCAATCACATCGTGTATAGAGTTGGTGGCGGGCTTACACAACGACGGCAGAGTTGTGACGGTTCTGCGTCGTGATTTCCATAAGTGATTTCCCTGCTACTTAAAAACAAACAAGATGCAGCTGGCGAACAGCGGTCTTTCGATTCGGCTTTGGCCGCGACTCGGATGACTTGGAGTTAAGAACGTAACTTAAGTCATTCTTAAAAAGGAAGATGTGTTCAGAGTTTTGACGACCGGATAAGGCAAAAGTTTAATATATCAACTTTGCTCCGCTGGAAAGAAAACGCATGGGACTCACTCAGCCACAGCCATAATCGCTCTGGTTGGTTAGCGCTATCCTATGGCGTGCAGAGGGATATTGAAAGACAACCTTGTATCCCGCCCCCGGATTGAGGTATGCCAATTGTGAGTTCCCAGACCTAACATCTTGATAGGTCTGGTTTGCCAGGCTGATTTGCATGTGTTTTCTTCTGTTGTAATGCGTTAAGCTCACTCAGCCACCGTACATATAAGGCAAAAACAAAAATCACAACTTGCTGCTGAGTGAATTTCCCCCCTCCTTTACATGAAGAATATGTCTTATTGAATTATAAGTCTCCTATGTAGGGCACATATTCCTGCCTCTAGACATTCAGTATCACAATTAAATATGTCCTGGAAACAAAATAATGTCACGTAGCTCAACACCACTCCTCTAAGAAGCATCATGCTGTTGTCACATGCTGTGCTTTCATGTTATGTCACAGTTGCCCACGTCTTTGCATTTTATTTAAAAACTCATCTGCTGATGTTCACTTGTCATTTAGGGCAGGCAATGTATTATCAGGAA
Source organism: Hybognathus amarus (assembly GCA_030378365.1). Taxonomy (NCBI): domain Eukaryota; kingdom Metazoa; phylum Chordata; class Actinopteri; order Cypriniformes; family Leuciscidae; genus Hybognathus; species Hybognathus amarus. Next base: position 70,540 of record JAQIUQ010001229.1, on the reverse strand, counting down.
TGTTGCTGCACAATATAAAAGGCTCTTTATGTATGCATGAGAGGTTTGCGTGGAGCATTAGCATATACCGCTGAGACCTTTGAACATCCGCATTGTGGAGGGAGGAACTGTATTCATCGCTCCAGTGCTACCAATCTAGCTCCGAGGCACTTGTTTGGATAACATGCTGTTTTCTAGTGTTCGGCCTCCACACCTGCCCTAGTTTTGCACAGATTGTTGTGAAGTCCTTCCTAATTTAAGGTCAGATTTTGGCTATTGTTGTAGCCAGTGTGTTAGAATTGGTCAAACCTCCAGGGAAAGAAAGATAATATGAGCCTATATAGCACAAATCTTTTTAAGAAAAAAATATAAGATCTTAAGATAAATTGTAAGAATGTGCAGTTCTTGAAAAAAATATCTTACATTGTTAAATATTTTCTTAACCACTCTTGGGGTCTAAGGTGTTTTGGGGGTCCTTGAGATGCCCTGACATTTGTGCTTTTTTCAGTCGATTATAAACATATTAATGGCACAGGTGAAATTACACTCTATTTAGCACAAACAGGGCTACCATAATATGTGAGCAACATGTATGTACATGTTTGTATTTTTGAGAGAATATTGTTTGTGCATGGTTATTGAAAAAACAAAATTACCACAAGACTTTTGACTAATGGATATTGTCGCCTACAGTTTTTGCTTCAAATTGATCTAAAAAATCATCCTGCCCAATAATTCACACAATTTTTTTTTAAATTGTGAAAAACATTTTTTTTTTTTGGAAAGGTAATATGCGTGGGGGCATGACTGGCCCAACCCCCTCATGTATAATTAGGTGATTCTCACCTGAGAAGACAAAGACCCGCATAAGTTTTTTTTTTTTTTTTTTTTAATTAAAGCCATTTTGATCTTTCAAAGATTTGGAGAGGGTTATACATGCTTTTATCACCACTCACCTGGATTATTATATGATATTATTGTAATGCTTTATATATAGAGTTATCCAGGCCTCTCTCTCTAGGGCTGCATTTACACCACAGGTCTTGACGCCCAAATGCGATTTTCTGACTATATCCGATTTTTTTTTGACGACCCGCTTACATCATTTAAAAGTGACCCGTATCCGATTTTTTCATTTACACTATACACTGCTAAAACTATCAAATGTAGACGTTCTTGACCCGGAAAAGGAAGTAAAACAGCACAAAATGTTACCCAGTGTTTTGCTTTCCACAATATTTCAAGAAATCAGCAAAAAGTCAGCAAAACATTGGTCTCGTACTGCGGAGAAAAAAGATAAGAGAACAATCCCCATATCTCGTGAAATGTCTTCAAACATCGGATTTATTTATGTAACAACCCTGCATTTTTTCCTTTGTCCCAAACACTCAAAAGAGATGAAACCTTCGCATTGCTCCCACTGTGTGTATCCTTCGTCCTCCATCGTGCCTATAAGTCAACACATTTTAACAATTTTTTTTAAATTCTGCATTAACTTTTCATATGGTATAGGTTTTATATTATTATTTTTTTATTATTATTATTTACCTGCATTGCTCTTTACGTATAACAAAAAAAATGATCTATAAAATTCTCATTTATTCTAGGAATGTTTTGTGAATGGTGAGCATCTTATGACTGCAATTCCATTCAGGCGAATAGAAAATAATAGAATTGTAATATTGTCTTTGTATCGTTCAGTAATTCCACTTAATTTTTTAGATTTTGTTCATTTTTTACCCATTGGCTTCAGAGAAGAGTAACAGTTAAGGGAAGTCCATGAATACTTACATGAGGCACTAGGGGTTGAACGACTTCAGATTTTTTGAAGTTCGACTGTTATAACATCAGAGTCGAGTCGACGTCGACAGAAATTAATCAACAGAAAATTATACAGATGCTGACTGCTCATAATGGGGCCGTTTACACCTGGACACTTCAGCGTTTTCATTGATCTGATTTATCAAAACGATTCCATTTACTCCTGGTCACATAAATATGTTTGCAAACGAATACAAATCTGATCTTCAAACAACGCGCTATATGCAGATTTAACGGAGTTCACGTCACCGAAAGCAACAGTAATGAGCTGCATTTTATTGATCATCAGCTATAATTTCAAAATCAAAGACCCCAGTAAGAGAGACAGCACTGGTAAGATCATTTTATTTCTTTACTTTTAACTGAGATGATTGTGTGTTAAGCGTCTGTGACTTACTTTCACTTTGATTTACGATAGTTTGCACATTGGCTTTATGAATAGATGCTCAGCTGCGGTGATGCGTGTTGCCATTGCTTCGTCATATAATTAATTTCATAGAGACAGTAGGCTAGATACTATAACACAGCATTTTCGGGAGAAGTCCAATTTACATATGCGGTTTAAATTTAAAATCCGTCTTGAATGCGATTCGGTGGGCATTTAACCTACACCTGGTCATTTCACGATCGGATAGCAATCAGATCACAGAAACACATGAAAGTGGCCAGATGTAGCTAAACAGCCCGCTGTTTACATCATAATTTAAGATGAAAAGAAAAAAATAATTGCAGATGAATTAGAGATGCATTGATATGTTTAAAATGTTTGATAATTTTAAAAGAGAAACTCTCATTTCCCGGTAAAACAGTGAGCGTGTGTCATGCTTTTACTTTCGTTTTCAACAACATAGTGCTAAGTTAGTAAAGTATTTCCATACACTTTATGTGGCCTACCAATGCTGCTTATTTGCTGCAATGACCCTTTGGGCTCTTCATCTGTTGTTGTCTGCAACTCGGCCATATAATATCAAAATTAGCGCAATCATAAAGTGGCACATGATCAACGCTTAAAGCATCACGGCATTGCACTAAGGTCGACTATATCGACTAGTCAGTTCAACCCCTATGAGGCACTGTCTTGTCTATAATTGGTGCTCTCCAATTTAGAGACTTTTCTTTTAGAGGAGAACTCAACGTGAGGGACGGATGTCGGCAGAGAGGTGTTTCTTCCCAGCAGATCTTATCTGGCACTATACTTGGAAGAATGAAGATGTTCAAGGGCCCTCAAAAGCTATATCCAAGAGCTATAATGGTGACATAATGAGATCAGAAAGCCAAGGACCTCACAGTTCTTACCATACACAGCTTTGGTTTCATCCACTGCTTCTCTTGACAAACTCTCTCTGCCCTTTCAGTCAAAACATTTTTCCACCTCCTCTGGCTCTCAAGGGCCATAAGATAAAAGGAAGGTAGACTTCTATGCAGGAGGCCGTTGCTTTTTTAGATGAAAGAAACTTGGAAAAGGTGTAGGTGTTGCCTGATGTAGATCGTCCAGGGCTTGTAGAGAGCAAGTGTTTTGGCTGGTTGCTTTACCAAGCTAGTAAGACAGAAAAACACAGGAAAGTGCTGCACACTCTTAAATTATCACCCCTGTCTGCTGGGCTAAATTGACACTGATTGGTTTTTGCAGACACTACTGTATCTGATTTGTCTCTGGACTTTGAAGTCTGAAATGCTGTTGGAAGAACATCCTTGTCTCTAATAACACAACTCCTGTCACGTCCACTTGTGCGACTTTCAAGGAGAAAATAGAGCTTAATCATGCATCCTCTCTTCTAACTAAAGGGAACTTTGACATAAAGAATGATGCCAGGCCCTGATTCAATATTATACACTGATGAAAGGATGGTCTAGGCATTGTCAAAGCAGAGCTAGAGAGTTCCTTCGCAGGTTTCTCATTAAAGGGAACCCAGGAGGCTAATCAGAGGCTTTTGTTCTAGAGGGACTTGCAGGTTTAAGCGGCTACTCATTGTCAAGTTACAGCTGAGCTTCCTGTGACGCAAGAGGGCCTGACTTTGATTGTAGATCAATTGCCTTCTTGTTAAAGGGGATAGTTTACCCAAAAATTAAAATGACCCCATGATTTTTACTCACCCTCAAGCTTACCTGGGTGTATATGACTGTCTTCTTTCAGACCAATACAATCGGAGTTATATAAAAAATATACCATGACCAAAAAAAATGTCCTGGTTCTGTCAAACTTTATAATAGGGCTTGGGCGTTGTGACGTCATTGTCATGACGTGGCGGCCATGTTGGAGGCTTACGCGCATGTAAACATACAGCAAGTCGAACGAGGAGAAGCAGCAGAGTTGGGATAAAGAAAAGAAAAAAGATGTTAAAATCCCTAAAAGGTTGTGGAATTTACCGGGATATGTTAAATAGGGAAGCCAGTGACCGGTATGTGGACTAAACCGGCACTTTTAACGGTTTGGATCCATATGAAATTTCCAACAAAGAGTCGGTAAACAGTGGGAACAGGGTAATCCGGACAGATAGTTAGTAACGTTAGCTGTCAACCCTCTTTTCCCGCTGTCTTCCCATTTTAGTATATTCCTGTAAAATATCCCGTATTTTAATATTCTCATAACATTAACATTAGCCCTTTAATCGGAGCTGTCAGTCTCTGTTGTCCTGTTGCTAAACTGTTACCCTCTTGCTTTAAGCATCGTTTTGCTTAAGTTTCTTAAGTTTAAGTGCCTAAAACAACTAACGTTACTAACTACACTTTTGAAACACATAGTTAAAAGAATGTTACATGTGTGAATGGTTGTTAGCACTAAACTGTCACTAAACTAGCAGCTAGGTGGAGCACAGTTTACCTTTGTCCGATTAGCGTAACGTACTGTGCTCCCACTCTTTGTTGGAAATTTCAAATGGATCCAACCCGTTAAAAGTGCCGTTTTATCCACATGCCAGTCCCTGGTTTCCCTATTAAACGTATCCCGGTAAATTCTGCATCCTTTTGGGGATTTTAACATCTTTTTTATTTTCTTTCTCCCAACTCAGCTGCTTCTCCTCATTCGATTTGCTGGTATGTTTACATTTCCAACATGGCCGCCACGTCCCAGAAATGCAACGCGCGCCCAAGCCCTATGGCAATGAATGACTCACGATAAGTGAATTACGATAAAAATCACTTTGAGACCAGTTAGCATCGTGTCATTCATTTTGCTTCCAATGCAGTGACATTCTCAAGTGTGACTTCTAAATTGTCTAAAACTTTTGTTTGTCCAATCTGCATCTCAAAATAGAACATTTAGAAGCATTGATGAATTGGAAAAGCTTAATATGCATTTTTTAGAAAGTTAATGTGCTGTTACAGTATGCTTGTGTAAGTTGTTTTATTCCTATAGGTCTTTGTACTGAAGCTTTAAAATCTCAGCATGCCAAAGCTGTGTGTGAAAAGAGGCATCTGCTGGAGTCTTGTGTGTCTTCTCAGAGTCTGTGACCACTGCAGTGAGCAACCACAGAGTCCAACCCCCACTGTGCTTTCCCTTCTGATTCAGACACCCTCCCGATCACATCCCCATTCACCCCTGAATCTCAACTTGGGTATTTTATTTATTTATTTATTAATAAGAGTCGTCGGAGATATATCAACTATTTAAACATTTCTCTAATACTTCAGCAATTCTAATAGTCATAATCACAAATCTTGGCTATTTACTCTTACTTGTACTTTGCCACTAGCCATAAGCTTTAGAATAGGAGTAGCCAGAAACTACCGGAAATCATTCATTTTTAGTAATAGCTGACAATTTGGGTTGCAGTGTGCAAAAGTGCCTGAAGGCGAGTTTAACCGAAATACAATGACTTCAAATGGAAATGTGACTGTGGAGCGATCAAGTGTGCAGTTAGGTAGAAATTGCTGTAGAGCGTCGGAATAGCAAAGCCTGTAAGCAAATTCACAACATGATCAAATACAGGTGAAAAATATTGAATATTGTGCAAAAGTTCATAGACTCATTACATCCAAAATAGGGATGCAAATGGTTAATCCGATTTATTGTCGACAAGAATTTACTTGATTAAATTAAATGAATTGTCGGCTAATTGAACATTGCGAACGTGACAGGATGTTTTAACGCGAGAGAGCCGACACATACTTGAGGCAGCAAAAAAATACAAAACAAACATAGAGGCGGAGTGCATCGATATTGACTACCAGCTATGCAGCGTGCTAACCTCGAAAATGCAGCTGTATTCTAACAATAACTTAGCTCATACCTGTCAACACTCCCGTTTTCCCGGGATTTCTCACGCTTTTTATAGGCCTATGTTCATGTTCTCCCTCCCGGTTTGTCATTTTTCCCGGAAACTAGTCTAACTGTCTGTCACACTATTATAGATGGTGTGTTCACTTCGCATAGACAGCAAAATGGTTGTTCGAGGCGCACGGCACACACAATACAATACTGCCGATAGTAACAGGGAGCATGCAGCTCTTAAAGGGGCCCCACCTTATTTCCACTCGTTACAAGTTGTACATTTGACTTCCCCTCATCCTATATTATAAGTGCTGCTGCTGCTAATGTTTCAAGTTTTTTTAATAGTAGTTTACCAGATAGATTATTATATGTAGGCTTAATATAATGTAGAGTATGATAAGCCAACCCCAGTATAGATTTTTATTTAAAATGTATTTTATGTTGCACTGTAAAATGAATATGCTTTATCTAATCAATAGAATTGTGGCAACAGATTACAAGCAATATTATTAATTAAGTTTAACAAATTAGAATTGAGTAATAATTAATATTTTTTTCCTTAAAAGTTAACCATTTAAAATTAGTACAGTTAACACCAAAAAATTTAACAAAAATATCTCACTAACAGACAGACGTCAAAGATTAATTAAGAACTCTTTATTTTATATTGCCAACATTGAAGACACCTGATGTTAACAAGCAAAATCACTGAAGGAGAAAACCGTAATTTTAAAACAAACCTAAAACAAACACACGATCACCATAATGGTGACTTAAATGTATGTTTTTTTGGTTGTTATTCTAAATTTTACTCATTTTAAATGGTTAGCTTTTAAGGAATGAATTTGATTAATTATTACTCAATTCTAATTTGTTAGATTTGATTAATAATATTGCTTGTAATCTGTTGCCATTTTTTTTATTAGATAAAGCATATTTTACAGTGTGCTTAATGTTTCACATGCAACAGGTGAGCCAGTGCACAATTATTTATTTATGTATTTGAATTTTCTGTGCATAATTTATTTTGTTAAACTACATAAATGCCATTATTATGTGATGTAACCCAACTGTTACAATAAAACATCAATTGAGCAATATAACATGCATTTTTATTCCGTATATAAACAATATTTAGCTTTTTATGTTAAATTGGCGCTTATCAATTGATCATTAATAATGATTTTTGAGTTAATCGATAAATTGCATCCCTAATGCAAAATGAGTCTTTTGTTTGTAATTGTGACTTTAACACTATTTTATACGTATAACTTTTATGCCATTGAAAATTATAGGTCAGACAGATATTGACTGAAAGAGAGAGAGACAGTGAACGGACAGAAACAACGATACAGTCAGAGGAACACTTGGTATTAGCCCAAGCTGTTGATAGTCAATTGGTCCATCTTGCAGAAAAGCATCAGGTGGAACAGACGCTATGGGCCAGTGGGTCAGTACCAAAATAAAGCAACTCTGTGAACCTAGGGTCTGTGTTTTGGGTCTGAGGGGGTGAGATAGGCTCCTGACCTGCACTGTCACAAAATCATTAATGCAACCAAAGGCATCGGTCCCCAACCTGTCATTCAAACTTTACCTAAACAAGGATGGTACATTTCAGGGTTTTTTTGTTTTTTTTTCTCTGGGTGTTTTTTCAGCAGTGGCTACTCTGTCTCTGTGGACTTTCACAGGTTTACTTTCTCTTTCTTTCTTTCTTTTTTTTTTTTTTTTTTTTTTTTGTCCACTAACAAATTAACAATGTCCAACAGTTTAGGCATCACTGGTTAATGTCGAATATGCAAAATATAGTTTTTGAATGTCCTTTTACTGAAGTACTATACATATTTCCACCACTTTTCATTTTCTGATTCCATTGCCTTGCTATGGCATTGTCTCCTAAATACATAATATTTAAAAAAAAAAATTCTAGCCATAATATTGGAACAGTTTTCACAGCTATAAAAAAAGTGTTTTTTAATGCAGAGGTAAAAGACAAAGAACAGTTTTGTATTTGATTGTGAATCTGCTCACGATCAGTTGTGAGGCTGAAAAAACTGTCTCTTCCATATCAACAATGTTTAGCGAATGCATTAGGAAGAAGTTTAGAGAAGAGGGAATTGGATCTCAGCAAAGTCAGACAAGATATGAGCCTATATATATCAGCGCAACATGACAAAGGGGAAAATAAATCACTCTCATTATGGACGGGAAAAAAGACAGCATCCGAAACATCCAGTCCTATTATGTGCTGCATATGTAATAGACATATTTATGCAAACAACCCTTTCTTATCCTTGTCTCATGAATATCTTTTATGTCAATGCTGCATGTTAAACAAAGCGGTATGTATCTTGACTATTCATGAAGTCTGCTGTATATTTCAGCTCACATTTACCTTAATCAATACTGATGTTACAGGGGTCGCCGGTTTTTAAGATGAAAGTTATTAAGTGATAAACTGTGCTACTGCTCATTTCTAGAACACTTTATGGTGCATCTAAATGTGTGTAATAGACCTTCAATGTGAGTTAGAGGAGGAGGGAGTTCTTAGCACTGCTGAAGATGATTATGATGATGGTACTGATGAAGATGGTAAAAACCAGAGCAATCAAGCGAGGGAATGTGTTTTTTTTTCTCAGTGAAGACAAATAACGTTAATGTTTTCTAACCACGTATCGCAGCCATGTGTAAATGGGGAAGATTTCCATTCCCTCATGCATTTATGTCTTCTCTGAGTTCTAACACACATAGGAAAGCTTCATAAAGCCTGACTGATACGATTTAACATCATGATGTATTTTCTAGGAGCAGAATTGAAGAACTTTGTTTTAGTTGCTCCATATATTTTATTATTATTGGTTTACGATAGACCCATTCATTATTTGCTCACATTTTAAAATGTATGAGTGTAATTGCATTAGATACAAAAGATACAAACAATGTTGCATTTATTTTAATGAAAGAACAATAAACATTTAAAGCATTTTAAAGAGGTGGAATTATTAATAGATCTATGTTTTCAAATGAAATCAAAAGGAGTTTGGACACTCTGTGGCTGTCAAACGCAATTAATCTAATGCATTGAAATTAATAGGATTTCAGGAGAGCTCCATGATTAATCGTTAAAAGATTGCGATCTCAATTCAAATACTCATGCAATCTTATTCCTAAAAGAAAACAATTTGACTGTCTTTTAAACCTTTGACAAGTACAATCACACGATTCAAATGACCCAGAGAGAGCAGTTATTATCTAAAGGTATGAAACAGCTTCACAAACAGTCTTGTCAACAACACAGTATCATTATTTCTGTCTTACAATAATTCAAATTATCACAGAAGTACTTGGATAAAGTTTGCAGTTCGGTAAACATTGGTGCCATTCGACATAGAAAAAAACACCTTTTGAAAGTAACTTTAACCACCATTAACAGCTTTTAAATTTTTTTGCATCAGTTGCACACCAGTTGGTGGCTGTTAAATATATATTTGTCATTCAACCAGACTTAAAAAAATAATAATACCCTACATGTTTTTTTTTATTGAATTGTCTATTTGTCAAGGGTTTGGTGTGGGTAGAAGAAGACTCAAAGTCAAATGTCTCGTCGACATGTTTTTATCCGAATTAAGTGATATTGAATGAAAAATACCTTACGGAAACAGTAAAATTCGATGAATTTTTCATGAATATCGACTAAAAATGAAATACGTTCGGTCTTATCAGATTTTCTCTTGATCGATATACGGCTAATGCGATAAAAGCTGATGGAAACGTTATTTACCGAATAAATAATGAATTGCGATTAAGTTTTAGGCCCTTTTATGGTTGCAACACGCCAGATGACGAGTTCATTTCCAGCCAGTCCCACTCTGTTTGCGCAAACATGCCGGATGTCAACAAAGACAGATGTAAGTGGACAAAGTAAAAAAATGCTTCAACCAAAGGGTTTCCGTGAAGTGTCTCAGAACCAGGATCTCTGATGGAGCGCTGTCGTTCCACTACAGTCCCCTCCGCTGTTGTCGGGCATTTACGTGCATTCGGCATCATCATAGCAATGTTTATAGCGTTGTTGTTTTCTTTGGTTAGTTGTGCTTGTTTTTACGTGTCTTGGTTGAATTCTACTGTAGAATGTGATCTGTTATTTCTTATTAACAGACTGCGGCGCTGCTAAGTATAACACACCGTTGCCATGGGCGCAGTTCAGAGACGGAACAGACTATTTTCTTTAGCAGAAGCAATACTCGTTTTTAAATCAATAAACTTGTTTTTAAGTCAATATTTTGTGTCAAATTATTTATTTATTTATTTATTTGTTTGATATGTAATAAGCAGGATAATGTATAGCGATTCGGTTATAGCAAATACAACCCCTTCAGGCTAACAACCGCCTCGCATATACATTATCCCATTCATATGTCGCTATCAGTTGGCACATAAGCATTATTAGGCTACTACTTGTGAAATATTGATCATTTGTTGGTAGATGGCGATCGTTTTGTCTAACAAAACTTTGTTCGCAAAAGTTTGCTTGAATGTTGTTCGATTCAGTGCGAAAATGAATGGAAACACCTTAAAATGTCTCAAATCAATTCGATATACCAATTTGATCGCAAAACAGCATGTGACGTCATTACGTACAGGTTTTTATTCGCTTTAAAGCCGTTGGATGGAAACACACTTTCACCAGCTTTATTCGCATGAGTTTTTTTAACCGAACTTCAGATAATTTGATTGAAAAGTGGATGGAAACATGGCTTATGACAGGCGTGCACACACACTCTAAACTTTTCTATTGTTTATTGCTTTATTGTGGCCAGCCTAAGGCCCACCTGTGCAAGTAATCATGCTTTCTAATCAGCATCTTGATATGCCACACCTGTGTGGTGGATGGATTATCTCGGCAAAGGAGAAGTGCCAGAGAATGTCTTGATTGAAGAGAACTGGCACTGGCTGGTTACTTCCGGGTTCTGGACTGGCTGCAGTAACATGTCTTCTGTCCATGCCGGGGGCGCCTTGTGGTTGAGTGCAGAATGAATGGCAGTCAATGGATTTCACCCTCAGAAATCCACTTTTCTCAGGATGTAATTTTTCTAGTAGAATTTGAAAGTTGCTTTCAAAAGGGAGAGCTAAGATAGTACATCTCAGCCCGAAAATTGTAATCTTTAAGTTCATTTATCCATTCTAAAAAATCCGTTTAAAAATGTGAGTGACGACGCCACAATAGCAGTAATGTAAGCGTAGCTTCGGCCAACAGCGGCCTGACCTGTAAGAAATCAAAAGGACATAAGCACCGTTATTCGACTTTTGGCCTATAATCTATATTGAACTTGCGGAATCAACAATAAAATCTATGTTAGATTTAATCAACAAGCAGGTGAAAGAGACACATTTAGCCGTTAGCCCCATAGACTCCCATTCATTCTGCTCTCGCCCCGATCACCTCCAGTGGAATTCTCAATGGAACTGGCAACCAAGATGATACACAATAGGGCTAATAGGAACGTGCCAAGGCTCTTCGTTAGTACGGGCTTTAAAGAGTGCTCACTAACACAGATTTAGACAGAATTGTGAGCAATATTTGAGAGAAATAGGCCTTTTGTGCTGCATTTATAATTTTGTGTTGCATTTATAAATTTGTTCAGTGTAAGTATCCAAATCATTCAGTGTACAGGAACTGTAGCATTACGCAGATTCAGATTGTCTTCAGCATTATTGTTGCATACTGGCCCATCTAGACACCTGTCTGCATTGGCGAGACACAGATGCAAGTGCAGCTAAAGTCCCAGCCACGCTCCCTCTTCCCAGCAAGTGCACCCTTATAGTGCATAACCAGAGTGATGATGAAGAAGACTTACAGTCTCAATATGCACAATAATTCCCTTATGTAAAGTTAAAATACTTCCATAGTCTCTGGGGAGAAAATAAATTGGAGGTCAGTGGCAGTATGTGGAATGTTTGTCTTCACAAGACCAAAACTAATCGTGATGCAATAACGCCTCAATTTGCTGCTAGCTTTCAGAAAGGTTGAAATTGTTTGCTTTTCATCTATTCAGATGCATTTTTATAATATCAATCAAACTGTGAGAGATACAGGCACAATATATTAATATAAACTATGTTGTGTTTTTGTGCAATGTCTTAATATAACCTTTATTGCATTTACCTTTTATGTATAAACCTCACTTGGGCATATAGCAGTGTGTTGCATTAAATATGAATGCATTTTAGTGTCTAGAAGAGTCACAGATGTGATCTCTCATCTAAACGCTCTCCGTTCCAGTGGAATAACACAATAACACACTACCAGATACGTCACAGTGACTGATCTACAGACAAACGGAGGCTATTTTCATGTTTATTTATAAAAAGTGGTTGAGGAAGATTCCAGCTCGCAACCTTTTGCACTTGAGGACAGAAATATTACTCTGAACCACATCAGCTCATGCTCTGGAAGGGTGCCCAAGCCCCCCTGAATATTCAGTCTCCCCTGCATGCATCTCTGAATTTTATGTGATCCATATCTTGTGCTTTTAGCTGTTTGGGTCAGAAAGCGGTCAATAAGTGGTGGTTATGAGCATAGACCTAAACTACTATATCCAGTCACTATCATATACCAACCCAATAGCTGTATTTATGTAATACTTGCCTTGACCTTTGCTATCTTTCAATCATTGGTTTGTTCACTGGTCTTGAAAGTGAAGCAATGGATGTATTTACGAATGCACACACAAGCCACATCAATATTTTAAGAGTTCATGATTTATAAATCAGATCGCTGTTAATGCTCATGGCGGGACGTGTTTTCTTCTGTGAAGCACAGTGAGAAGTCTGCCGCTTTTATGGTGTTAGGCGGGACAGTTTGCTTTTGTCCATGGATACGCGTTTCTTTTCGTCTTGTGAAATGTCTTATGTACTTGGCAATTTTTTGGAGTAAAAAATCAATAAAACATGGCAAGGACGTTATTGTTCTGCCTCTAAACGCTGTTCTGCAGGTGTACTTTCAGAGATGCAGATTGGAACAAACCTGATTTTTTTTTCTTGCGAGTCATTACTTTCTCCCATGTTTTGACACTGTGTCTTTTCTTCTTCCCTTTGAGGCCTGAGTGTTCCTGGGAACACGGGGACAAAATCATTCTGTAATTACTGATCCTGTCATCGGATGTTAATTACAAGTGACCTCCAGGGCTGTTTATAATTATGCAGTCCTGCAAAAACTGCTAATCTTCTCAGAAGCAGATTTTTTTAAAGCCTTAAATAATAAGTTTTCTCCTGTGCAATATTCAATGAAGTGCAATCTGATACAAAACAAGGCTTCTTTCAAATCAAGATAATTGCTGTTACTCTCAGTCAGAAAATGAATGTTTTGATTTGGTGTTATTTTTTCTTCCTGTATAGACTTTGATTACTGATGTCTGTGATTATTCATTCTATCTGACCTTTTGTATAAAGTCTTTAACCCACTTTGCTTTACAGTAACAGTGAGATGCTGGTGCTTTGATCGCAGGGATGAGTGTTAACTCAAACCTCTGTGCATTTAAAAGAGAACTATTGATTTGGCCTATAAAGCCAGAAAGCTTTAGACTGGAGAAGGACTTTTATGTGATTGTGAGCATCAAAATGTACCCTTTTTATTTTCTTAATACTCTATGCTGTATTTTATGGAAGCTTGTTTTCTTTTTCAGAATATCAAATAAAATAAAATAAAAAGATAAATGTGGAATTAAAGTTTTTTTGACAGTAAGAAATCCATTTCAATACAAAATCACTTTGTGAAATATATTTATTTATTTATTTAACTCTGAGGCAGAAACTTCCATACTTCCATCCAATAACTTTAACTTAAAAAATGTTGCCTTTGGCAAATAGCTGAAATAAAGTAAGTTTTGAATAAAGTACTACAGTTGCTAAAACTAAAATAAAAATAAACAAAACTAAATGGCAAACAAAAACATAATAACAATTAAAGCTGCAAGCAGCGATGAAAAGTGCCCTCACACCCGTGCCGCCACCACCCGGTGGTTTTAGGACAACAGAGCCTGGTGGGCAGTATGTAATGATCAAATCAAATCATATATTTATTTCTAGAGCACATTTAAAAACAACACGAGTTGACCAAAGTGCTTTACAGACCCAACTGTACACAACAATTAGACAAATACACGTATAACTAAGAACAGTTAAAAGCAACCGAGAAAAGATAAGTCTTTAACCTAGACTTAAAGCACTCGATGGAATCACACGATCTAATGTGTAAAGGTAGAGTATTCCAAAGGCACTGTGCTGCTACCACGAAAGCACAATCTCGAAAAGCACGACTATGTCAAATGATTCGTATTTGCGCACTTCCTGCTATCAGCAGGTGGCGCTATTGCTATAACCAAATATAAGCATGGTCATGTGTTCTGGACAGGACTCTTATCAAACATGTGAAGTTTGGGGCAGATTGAGACACGGTTACTGCAGGCTGTTTGTGGTTGCCTTGCAACATCGGAAATGCAAGCAATATTGAACTATATGACATATTCATGCACAAATCACCAAAAGGCTGAAATTGGGTGTACATTTCAGGCCACCATGGGCACACCCTTCAACGAAACCCAAGATCTTCTCAATTTAATGTTGAAAAGGCCTTAAGATTACATTCACCAAATTTGAATAGGATCAGGATCAAAACTGTCAGGAAAAGTTTGTCATCAGGAAATTACAGAAAAAATGCACAAAATCTAGGAGGAAGTTCAAAGTAGCTAACTTCCTGTTGTGTTTAGTGCTATGCTCCAAGATACTTTTTTGTAGGTATTGGGTCATTACATGTGTGTACCAAATTTCATACCTGTATGTGAAACGTAGAGCCGGGGCTAAATGTGGGGGCAATAATTTGCAGAATTTGCCCCACCCAATTTTGAAAACCATATCACACGTAAATTTTCACCACTTCTGGAAGCGTGTACAAAGTTTCATGAGTTTTCAAGCATGTTTAGGCCCTTTAAAAAGCGATTATTTTAAAAGAAGAAAAATAATAATAAACAGAGCAAAAACAATAGGGTCCTCTCACCATTAGTGCTCGGGCCCTAATTACAAAAACACATAACAAAATTACTACAACTTAAATGAAATGAAAACAAAAAAATATATAAAATAAGCTTATTAGAAATATTAATAAATACTAGAATAATAAAATTGCAGTAGTCCTGCTCTTCTTTTTGTTGCATATTCTGTTTAACTCTACCTTTTGTCTTACTAGGTAATCCACCCGCCACTGGCACAGGTACACTGATAATTACTTTGGAGGACGAGAACGACAACGCTCCTTACATCTTCCCCTCTGTGGCCCGTGTGTGCGAGGACGCTAAAGACATAAATGTGGTGGTGATTAGGGGACGAGACAAGGACATTCATCCTAATACAGATCCTTTCAAGATCGAGCTTGGCAAACAGCCAGGACTGGAGAAAACATGGAAGATCTCCAGGATCAATGGTAAGTTAATTCTCAGATGGGACAGAAACAGGTATGCACCCACAGTTAAACACATGCCTGCTATTTCTAAGGCCTGTTCGAGGAAATATACATGGTGCTCTTACTAAAAGAATAGTTTACCTTAATATAGTTAAGCATAATACATTTTTTTTTTATTAATCAATTTCAGCACAAATGCATAGTAATGATGACATTAGATTGTGAAAACACATACTGCATACAGACTGCAAATAGTAATGGAGTGCCACTTTAAATCAAGATACAGTCCTGACATAACAGTCCTCAAAACTGGCATCCCTTGAGAATAACATTGTGGTAGTCTACCAGCTATACTAGCACCAAACCAGCACTAGCCATCCAGTACAAATTCTGGTGTTTTCACCAGGGTCAAATGGACCACATGCTGCTGAAATGGAAAAGGATCAATTTATTGTCACAGACAGTGAGTGTATCATTAGAGATTACTCTGACCAAATAGCTGAGTGTATTTGTGGTTTATCTTAGCAGACTCTCGATTACCCATCTCTCCTGAGAGAACACACTCAAATTTAGAAAGACATTTGAATCTCCAGACTGTTTGAGAAGAGAACCAGTGGCAGATGATGTGATACAGAGACAGAGCAAGAAATGTTATTTGAGATCAAGTGGCTTATTCTCTCCTGTAACCAAATCTTTTGCTGCTTATTCTGCCTATTTAGAAAGGAAATTACAGTCTGTTTGACATTTAAATTGACCATATTAAATAGTTCCCTTTCAGTCGCTCACGTTCGATCATCTACGTAGTCAAGCTCTGTTTGAGTCTGCGCGTCAGGGACGGATCGCGATTCAATCGTTCTCAATGGAGTTCCAATGAGATCGCTCTGTCCATTTCTTTTACTGTCTATGGGGAGAACTTCAGGGCGAGAACTTCATGGAGTCTTATCAACCTCACGCACGCCAACGTTCATTGGCTCGTTCTGTAGATACTCAAAGTTGATAGGGCTCCCTGAAGTGATCCCAATTACGTCAACATCACATGTCCTGTTCCCTCCCTCAGGGTGTAAAGAGTGTGGGTGGATCCGATCATGGGGAATTTGCATATGATAATTAATAATTAATAATTATTCATACAGGTTTGGATCAGATCAGTCTTACATGTTATTAAATCTCCCGGTAAGGGATGATATGTTATTTTACCTGCATGCATGCATGTGTATCTTAGTAATTAACCACAAGTTGATTGCAATTGCAATCTGCTTGTCCCACAAGATTGATCATTCGATCTCCATCAAAACCCACAATATCATCCTACTTTATAGACTTTCAGAAGAAACCAATTTGTGGCCACAAGAATTAGCTTTCCTGTTCTATAAACAAATACTATTTAAAGTATCTTTAATTTGTAAAGCTTGTAGCTTTTGATCTAGTCATTTAAGGGACCTGAAGTATGAGCACAGACACATTGAGTCAATCAAATGAATATAATGAATTTAATAATGGCAGAACTACTTATACATTTACTAAAGTTACAGGAATAAATGTATTTACAAACAATTACACAAACGACAATAAATGATGGGGGGATGATGGTTTGAAGAGCACGTTCACCTGAGTCCCTACAAGGGAACGAGGGTTACATCACTAACCGAGACGTTTTCTGATGTTTTTTAGACACTCACTCCCAGATCATGTTGCTGCACAGTCTTAAAAAGGCCAACTACAACCTGCCGCTGGTTCTGACCGACTCTGGCGTCCCTCCCATATCCAACAACACAGAACTGAAAGTTCAGGTGTGCACCTGTAAGAAGAACAGAATGGACTGCAGCCATGCCGCCTCGCTACAAACGAACCTCTTGCTGCTGCTCGGCCTGGTTCTGCTCTCCATGCTCGATAAGTGTCCTACACGACACACATGATCTCTCTTATCAAAAGGCTGGAAATTCTAGGTGATTTGATTAAACGTGGAGTTTTAAACTTTGATAGGTGCTGCATATTTCATGGTTTCTAATTAAGTGCAAATAAATATTGCAAGTGTTCCAGAGCCACATTTCTGCCTGACAGTAAAATAAATAAATAAAATAGGCCATATGGAAAGTTAGAACTCTGCAGAGTTTATTATTGTACAAAACTCTTTCAATCCTTGAACTTGGAACCTCGTTCATTCTGTGCAGACGCGGTAAATCTGAACTTCTGACTTCATTTGCAGGTTTAAAACTATGTTTTAAACCTCTTTGGATTCAGGTATTAGTTGAATGCAGTTTACAGGCTGCTTGCAGAATCACTCCCGTTCGTTCGGTTTGTTTATGGACCATATTCTTGAAGGGCTAAACACCATATCTGCTCTCGACACCACACACACACATTTAAAATGAAGGGCAAAACAGAAAATGGTTAAATAACACCATTTATGGAAGAGAGGGCGGGGCTAGAATGAAAGCTCCCAAGAAACGACCAAAGCTCCCAGTTAGCACCCCCCAAAATAATTTCTGGAAGCAATTATATTCAGGCTGTATTCTTTGGAAGTCCTGAACTGCATGGTGAAGAAAAACAGAAAAAGAAAACTTAAGCTATCTTGTTATTTCAACATAGTAAGGGGACATTGTAATCTGCATTAAGCCAAATTAAACGTTCTTAGAATGATTTTCTATGGGAGGAAAATGCTTAACGTGTAATTAAACTTGTTGCATTCAGATTCTGGGCTCATCTGATGTTTTTTTTTTTTTTTTTGACGATAGTATAGCCTACTTTATCATGATTTCAGTATCATAATGATTAATAAATCCATGCACAATTATCAGTGAACTTGATAAGAAAAGTGAACAGCATGCACAAAATATCGAGAGACATTGAGTGGGTCAGACATGATATTGACCACTTCATTAAGGTTTGTTTTGAAGAAAGCCTTTCTATAGTGGCTTCCTTTCCCTCTTAAGCCACTTCCATGAGGGAAAGTATGTTTTGACAGCTACACCTGTTTTAACAAGACTTTAGCTTTATATTGATAAAAAGGTGAAAACTTGAAGACAAAACTGTAAGCCAAAACAAACAGTGTGTTGTAATGCAAGTCAAAAAACTGTCTCCTTCCCTCTGCCACATCACTTCCTGTTTAAGATGGCCCCCAAAAAGGGGTCCAATTCTTTCCCCTTGCCACAGGGGAGTGCAGGAAGTAGTTACATACAGCCATGACATTAAGATTAAGTAAGATTATTAATAGCCTTATGGCTCCTACATTTTCTTTAAAGTGAATTTCGTTTTCTAAATTATTCTTAGTAGGTCTGCCTCAGGTCTTAACAACTTGTAATGGGTTTTCAGGCCAGAGAACATGCTTAAAATGAAATCGATTTATTTATCTTTCCTCAGTTGCCGATTTGTAAAGATTGCACGTCATAATTTATTTATTTATTTTTATTTTTATTTTATTTTTTTTGCAAAAACGATCCTGGTTCTGACAGCAACAAAAACATGCAGACTGTGCTGGAACTTACCCCAGTTGCTTCTTCTGATGAGAATTTCTTAAATGTGCCAGCAGACTTTCCACACACAACTCACTAGACTTTATTTCCCACAGTTTTTACTTGTGAGCAGTGGTGGAGGAAGTACTGAATTTCAGTACTTAAGTAAAAGTACAAATAACCAGATAAATATTTACTTTAGTAAAAGTTGAAGTAACACAATGACAACCATACTTAAGTAAAAAGTAAAAAGTACCTGATTTTAAATGTACTTTAAGTATTAAAAGTAAAAGTACTTGCATAACAATTTATTCTCTTAATGTCTATTTTCTAATGATTAATAAAACATTCATTCTAACTCATTCAACCTAATACTCATATAATGATGGAAAAAATTAGTTGTCACCATTTCTGAAACAAGCTTGCAATTAATTAGGCAATATACACATCATGCTTATCCTTACTATATGTTAATAACTATGTTTGGCAGTTAAACGTGATTAATTTATGGTGTAATTCTGAACCTCTTGGCTTGCCATAATCCTAACCAACCGTATATTACACACGGTGCGTTTCCTATGCACGTAAATACAAATTTTCGTGTATAACTTGCACGATAAATGCACTGCGTGCGAGGCGCATTAAGTGTGACCGAGTTGATATATCTATGGCAACCAAACGTCACTGGTGAGACAAACGTGCAGACGGACGGACGGTCAGATTACGTTTTGGCAGGGGAAAAACTGGTCAGAAAATGTAACAAAAATGTAACAGAAGTTGTAGAAATGTAGTGGAGTAGAAAGTATAATAATTGCTGCAAAATGTAACGAAGTAAAAGTAAAAAGTATGCACTATTTATTCTACTTAAGTAAAGTAAAGATACGTGAAAAATGTACTTAAGTAAAGTAACAAAGTATTTGTACTTCGTTACATTCCACCACTGCTTGTGAGCCCTAGGGACTAAAACATAGTGCACGCACGGTATGTTTAACAGGTATGTACGGTTTCTTTCAAAACTCTTTTCTCAATTACTAAACGTCCACAATAAATACAATATTTACGTGATGAAATTACAATTTAAAGGGCTGATGAACTGAGAAATCAAATTTTCCTTGAGCTTTTGACATCTAAGAGGTCATCTTATTATAAAAATATATATGTTAAGTTTCACTGAAAACGTTCTTTTTAGTCCAATAAGAGCTTTAATTGACACCAGGCTCAGCAAACGACTCATTTTTCAAAGTAGTGAACTAGGACGTCAAAGAGGATAAAACACCACCCCCGCAGAAGAAGATCAACGCCTTCTTCAACACGGCTGGTTTAGCCCCGCCCACTGATTTGTGCATTACACACATAGCTAAAAACATAGATGCCTACCTCGTGATGACAAATCGGATCGAGAGTGAAACTCATTATAATATGCAAAACTGTTATCCACTCACAGCAGTGGGCGTTTACTTCCAAGTCTTCAAATGCGAGACGCCCATAAAAACTGAGCGTTTTTCATCTGGGCTCAAAACTAGGGAAGAAAATGTATTTATTAAATGAGCGATCGTTTAGGTTAGAACAACCAGGGCCTGAAGTTAACTTTTTCGGCCACCGGCCACTGTGGCAGGTAGATTTAAAAATTCACCTGCCACAGAGACTTTTTACCAGACATTTTTTTTTTGCCTCATAAAGGTGGAAAAAAAAAACACAGGAATATCACAGTATTGTTCTTTAACTTGTAAGAATACACATTTAAGTGCTGTCAAGTAATAATAACTCTAAGAACATACTTTTTAAAAAGCTTATCAATCAAATTCATTAATTTTGACAAACACACACACAAACACAACATAGTATAGGCTATGTAGTATATACTAAACAGAAAGACCTACCACAGCTCGTATGTAACAATCACACGCGGCTGTGTTGATGGCTGATTTAGTCACGTAGACAGGTTTTAACAGCTTTTAGTTACAGCGTTCAGGAACCGTTAACTATGAACTAAATTAATATTGTTATTACTGGTAGAGTTACCGCGTACCGGACATTTTCTCACCGGTTCCCGACCCAACTCCCAACATGCACAGTTGCACACATCTGTGCAACTGTCACTGTACTGTAGCCTACAATGAGCCTACATCAGCGTTACATTATCTCATCCCATCTCACCAACAGTTTAATAGTCGCACATCCAAACGATTGCATGAACGTTACGAAACAACAGTCGCTGTCATAAATCAGCCGCTCACGAACCTTGCCATTGCCGCCAATTGTCCACTTGGTATTAAAATGTCTTCTTTTACTTTTCTTTTTCTCATCCTCATCTTATTGTTGGTTGTTTGTTTCAGCTGGCCTCTTTACCCCAGTAATGTGCAGCCACATTTTAGCTAAAGTCTAATGCAATTGCGGACTTCGTTGAAATGTAAAAATCCTAATGAATCACTTAATTCTCATTGGCTACCTGACAATGTGGCAGGTAGATTGACAGTGTTACCCGCCACTAGCAAAATTTACCCGCATTTGGCAGGTGGTCGGGTGTTAATTTCAGGCCCTGAGAACAACGATATTGATTTTTTTTATTTATGTATTTTTTTATTTAGGCAAGGTACCTCGACCCTCATTTGTAGAAGTTTTCCCGTATTTTATAGGTTGCCACTTTAGCTCAGTTTCGATGTTGATAATGAACACCCTGCATCCCTTGCTGTACAGTTTGACAGGAAATTGGCAAAGTGTCTTCAGTGACCCCGTATCTCTTTACTGTGGTAAAGCCTGGAACTGCATTAAGAGTTGATCCATATCTGGCTGGATTTACTGCATATAGGGCCACCATTACAGCAACGAGAGAGACATAGAAGCATTTAATGTAATATGACCAAATTAAAGGTTGCTTTACAGCAGGTCTTAAGCTTCTCGGTGTGTATATGTGTGTCATTGTGTAATATATGTTTGTCCTATAGTCAATCTCCCATCCAAACCTGCACACAGTCCCCTGGTGACTCTTTCTCCCGGCAGTAACATAAATAATTCACTCCTTTAGAGGGGCTGGTACATAATGGAACTCTATACAGCCATTCTAAAATGGAAAACAGAGGAAAAATAAATCTGTTCAGAAGAGACATCGTGCTCTGAGGATTTCTATTGCTAGGTTTCCATCAGGGCTATAGAAACCAGGATTTCTATTGCCTTGGTTTGAATAGAAGTCATGATGCCAATGTCTCCAGATCTGCATTAAACCTGGAAGGCAGTTCTTCTCACAGTTTCTCTCTCTCCAGTCACTTATTTATTTGTGTTATCTCTCTACATTCAGATACTCATATTTTCACTTTAATTTTGTCTTAATATCCTGCAAAATAACATTTGGAGTGAATTCACTAAAATTGCACCATTTTCTTGTGCTGTATATCATAAAAAAACATATCTGATTTAATTGAATTCAGGTTCATCGGGTACTAAAGACGCTATTTTTTATTATTTTATTATTTATGTTCAGCTTGTTGTAGGTTTTATATGGATTTTATGTTAATCATGTTTGCAGTTTTTCATCAAATACTTGACGGAAAACAACTGATCAAATTATGGAGAATTAAAATCAAGCAAATATTCAGACATACGTGAATCAGAGGTGAAAATAATTAAAAGTACCTTTGCCTATAGTGGACGCAATTTTTCTTAATGAATCCCCAATTTTAACATTTTATCTGCGTCTTTTTGCCATTTCATTGTATGTGCCACATCCATCGAATGGGTCCATTTGACTGTTTTATGCATTTTCTCTTTTTTTCCAGGGGCTCAGCTAACAGTCTTTGTGTTAAAGTGAATGTTTAATTCGTGAGTGTTAATAGACTGAAATGATGGAATTATTTGCATATATTATATATTAACATCTGTGGGATTCAAAAGTCTTTTTTCTCAGTTGATTCACATGATTCTCTTCCGAATCATCTCAAATCATGCTGGAGAACATTATCATCAGGTTTTTACACAAACTAGAGCTTACACAAACTTTAAACTTGAAGTGCTGCTCATTAAATGAATAAAATAATTTTAATTTTAAAATTAATTTGAAACTTTTCAGTCAAATTATGATGATTGTATAAATTGCAATTCATTGTTTTGTATTGAATGAGGAAGAATGCAAAATAGAAGTATTTTCACTATAGTGGTCTCAGATGTTTACCCCACTGTAAATTATGTATGTACCGTTTACGTGTGTGTGTGTGTTCCACAGACAGTGATGCATTAAACAGGCAGTCTGAAAGTGTGTGCACATGTTTATATCTTGTGTGACATGACATAAAGCTGGTGCATACTGGTCTCAGAACTGCACTACACGCACACTAATGACTCCTGTAAGGATGTGTTTCACTGTCGCGCAGCAAGACACAGTCGAGGAGGGGCCATGTCGCTATGTCGCACACTGATCGAGTGGGAGGGAGAGAGTGTCTGACTTCAATTTCCTTATCACCTTAATGAACCCTGACCCCCGCTGAGAGAGAAAGCGGTGAGAACAGGCAGATAAGCCCAGAAGCTCAGTGATGGAGCTCTGCAAGAGAGAAATGGCCAAAAGATTAGACAGAACTCGCCTTCATCTGTCTCCTATACAGGAGACACGTACACACACACACACACACACACACGTGAATTACTGTCATGTAGTTCATTAGTTTGTGCCATTCATTCCATTTGTTTATAGGTAGGTAGTTGACATTAAATACATGATAAGTTGATGATGTACTGCAGTGTGACACCTGTAAAACATCGTTTTGATAATTATTTTTAATATAATTAATTTCCTCAGGACCATTTGAAGAGATGAAAATTACAATTTTGTCATTTTCGTCTGTGGAATGCAAAGTTTTTGAAGATGTGTGTGTGTGTATGTATATATATATATATCACTACATGTCACTACATGCGTTCTACTGCTAGCCAACCATGCCGAGATTTCCTGGCCGAGAACGGTTTTGTATTCGTGACGTGCCGTACACTCAAAAATGCTGGGTTGTTTTAACCCAATTTTGGGTCAAATATGGACAAACCCAGCCATTTGGTTACATTTTTAAATTACATTTTTTAACCCAGTGTTTGAGTTTGTCCATATTTGACCCAAAATTGGGTTAAAACAACCCAGCATTTTTTAGAGTGTACCAGGATCAAGTGTGCAGTAAATACTAACGCATTCTCATCCCAAGGCGCCATATTTTGACACTTTTGCAAAAGCGTAAATATCCAACGCACATGGCACCCTTTTAGCGCCAAATGAGACGGTTAAGTTTAGGTATGGGGTAGGGGTAGGATTAGACCACTAGGAGGCGCCTTCTGCCCGATTTATTTTTACGTCTCATTTGGCGCTAAAGGGTGCCATGTGTGTTGGATATTTAAGCTTTTGCAAAAGCGTTGTATATGGCGCTTTGGGATGAGAACGGGCTGTAAATACAACTGAGAACCGTATAGTGTTCTTAGAACCTTTTGACCAATGGAAAAACGGCTTATTTACATTTTGGCCCTTTGTTTAAAAAAAAAAAATCTGAATGCATTTAATGGGAGAACATTGTTTTGGGGGTGCTTTGGCTCTGCGTGATTGTGCGGATTGATATGGTTATTCTACTGCTCATTAAACTACTCAATACTAGACTTAAGAGATATAACCAGTTTAGATGTTACTGTAGCTATTCCCAATTAATAGACACGGTACTTAATTAAAAGTACATTTCTAGCACAGCACTACAACAGCTTGTTATAAAATGACCCTTCACAATAGATAATGCTTTACAATGTTTTCAGGTTTTTTAGAAGTTTTTAATCATAACCAAAATAAATAGAGTGAATTTAAAGTTCTGGATTTATTTCCCATTTGGTGTGTAAGGCATTTAATTGCTGAAAATAGGACAAGAAGAGGAATCATACTCAGTGGGAATTTCACTTTAAAGTAACTGTTTGTTTGTGTTTGTGCGGCTGTGAGTGTGTATGTGTGTCAGTGTATTTTTAGCTTCCATGTTGCTAACCTTCTGCTTCACGGACTGAAAAAAAATCCATACTCTCTGTTCTTCCTCTATTCCAGAAGTCCAGTGGACTTGCATTTGTGGCCTCTTAAATAATGTATGGAAGCCTTAGGGAGAAAACAAACAGATCATTTAAGAACTGACACCAGTTCCTCTTTCTTTAGACCCCCATGAAAGTTCCTAAATTTTGCACCAGATACATGCGTGTGCCACATCGTGGGGGCCCCGATTGGCAACGTCTCACACGCACTCAGTAGTCTTGACGTCTTCCAATCCCACAGGAGCCATTGTTTCTGATGACAGTTTGCCAAACATCACCTTCTGTGCTGATTTGCCCTTTGAGTCCATTGATTTTGTTTGTCCTTTGAAAATGTGGCTCCATTGAGCTGTGTATCTGATTAACACAGGCCATGTTAATTGCAGAGAGGAAGAAAAACATCATTTACGACACAAAGACGAGGCCAGATTGTAAAACAAATATCGCGAGGAAATCTAATTATATTTTACACTGACAAAATAGGCTTTGATGTAGCAATTGTGCTCAAGTCCAGTTCACAGAGGAGACTGTTAGGTCCACATGTTCAGCAGAGGAAAGGTCAAACAATGCCAAGATGACCTTACTGCCCCCTGTAGGACTGGTTGCAGAACTACAATTTAGAGATCACTCCTTTGGGGTAAGACAGTAAGTTAATTAAAAGGAACATTAAAGACATTTGTAATGTTAAAATAAATACTGTTCTTTTGAAATTATTCAAAAAAAATCCTGGAGAAAAAATTATGTGTCAGTTTTCTAGATTGATAATAATTCATTAAGCAGCAAATTGGCATATTAAATTATTTTTAAAGATCATGTGACACTGAACACTGGAGTAATGGCTGCTGAAAATTCTAAATTCAGATTTGCTATCACAGGAATACATTACAATTTAAACTGTATTAAAAAAGAAAGCAGTTATTTAATTGTACTGTATTTTTAATCAAATAAATGCAGTATAGAAAAGTAAAGGCTATTATGGGATGGGGGGATTTCTGTCTTTGTGAATAGAGACTGATTTTCTTTTAGAAAGTTGCTTTTTGAAATTTGGTTGAGTGGAAATCCTAGTTTCTGTTTACTTGTTGACAGGCTACTTTTTCCACATCCAGTTTACTTTTTTGTTTGTTTTTACAAATACCATATTACTATTTTTTTTACTTTGTGTGGATAGCATCTATTTACACGCAATGTAAATAACATCTTTTTTAAGACTCCGCGGTTAAAGGGATACTCCACTGTTTTTTCATATTAAACTATGTTCACTTAACTAAGACGAGTTGATAAATACCTCTCTCGTCTCAATCGCTCTGGTGCGCGAGACACTTTGATCGCACTTAACTAGCTCAGTTCATTCAATATGGGCCAAGCAGAGAAGCGACCAAACACCTCCACTTTTTCCCTATTTAAATACAGTTACACGAGCAGTATAACTCGACCAAGGATGGAGACACAAAATAAAACGTTGTGCTTTTCTAAGCGTGTAAAGTGGATAACTATATTGTATGGCGGAATACCATAGCAAGTGCTTGGGAGCCGAGTCGAAGTGCCCTCAAGCACTTGCTGTGGTATTCTGCCATACAATATAGTTTAATATGAAAAAACGGTGGAGTATCCCTTTAAACAGTGAGGTAGTCCAGCTGGTATTTAAACACACACATTTGAAATATCAGTCATAGTTTAATTAATAGTTTTTTTAATTGAAAATTACAAATGGTACAGGGGTTTGGTGTATGTTCCTAACGTGATATATTTCGACAAATGAAGATTTGTGATATACCCAACAGTCCTCTAAAACCGCTCTTTAATGTAATGAACAGAGGTGGAAAGAGTAATAAAATATGCTACTCAAGTAAAAGTACTACTACTTCAATAAAATTTTACTTAAGTACAAGTAAAAGTACTGGTCTAAAAATCTACTCAGATAAAAGTAAAAAGTAGCTCATTTAAAATTTACTCAAAGTAAAAGTTACTGAGTTACTTTTTTTAACACCGGGGTGGAGGAATCCCCGTGTGGGGTTGTAATGGTATGAGATTTTCACAGTATGATAACGGCTCAGAAAATACCATGGTTTACAGTATTAATCAATTATTAAATAAATTATTATCATCAGTTAAAATTATTACGAAAAACAGGGTTTTTATTTGGTTGAACAAATGCTTTTAATTATAGTAAACTTGAAACCATTTGTTTGTTTTGTTTATTAAAATTTTAACAAAACATGTCTAATAAATCAAATTCGATAATTGATAATGACAACTTATTTTTAGCATTAATTATTTATTAAAATGTTTAAGAATTATATTGTCCTATGAAATGTATTTTATTCAGAAAATTAATGTTTCTTTGATTTAATACAAATATATTATCAAAAACGGTGGTAATCAAATGTAAATTTAAACTTGTGTCCTTTTATTTTTGGGGGAAGCGCTGCAAAAACAGATTTACTAAATTAAACCATGGACAAAAAAAATATTCCTTTAAATAATGAAATGTATTAATATTGTTGTTGTTATTATTATTATTTTGAGAGGTAGGCTACGTTCTTCTGTATGCCTACAATAGTAATATATTTCTGTCATAATTTCTCATAGTGAAACCCAACTTTTATTTTGACGGGTTGTAGTGAAGACCAAAAGTGAAGAAAAGTGTAAAAAAAAACAACGTTTTTTCTCAAATAAAATTATGAAAATGCCCATTAGGCGTTCTCTCAGAGCAGCTCTGGAAATGTTCATATTCACAAATTGTTTGCGAGACGCTGAAAACACCATTGCTGTGTCCGAAATGTCCCACTCCTCACTATTTAGTGGACTATATAGTGAGCTCGCCATTTTGTAGTGCTGTCCGAATGTATAGTGATGATTATTATACCCTATATAGTCCTCTCAATGTATCCCAGAATGCATTTTGAAAAGTAGTGTACAACCATGTTTACAACCGATGGTCACTAACAAAGTCCTACACCATCATGCATTGTGCGGATCGTAAAAATAAGTTATAATAATGTGTGGAGTAGTGCATTATAACAAAAACGGCCAGAAATCACTTTTAGTTTTTAAATTTTGGAGAAATAAGCTCAGTATAATGTAATGTATTTATTTTAAAAAATCTATTTAGCCCAGAGCCGACTGGGCACCAGCTGACAGATGATGTAATCAACGGCGCAGAGAGACGATCGAGTAGTGTCCTAAAGTGGTGTTTCTATTATGCTGGTGAGCTCACTATATAGTGCTCTGCTCTCTACCCCCAACATAGGGGTTAGGGAGTAGTGCTTTGAGTGGAGATTTCAGACACAGCACATGAATGTCACGCATACTTGATTATGTACTAAGTTAACTTAGTAGACAAAACGCGGCGCAGCTCAGCAGAACAAATAGGGTTATACATTTACATGCAGTATTTTTGTGCTTAAATATTCTCACGATTGGATTTATTGCACAGTTCTACTTTCCATGTATCTATCCATTATTTTGCATGTTTTACGTGATGCGTTAAGTGTATAATTCCACTTTCATGACTGGATTTCGGGATTCCCTCTGCATCACGTAAGTCATTCGAAGTTATAATCGGCACATACCTTTATCTGCAGGAGGGGTAGTGTCCTATATCCTCCTTTTGCAGCCACTTTGCGTCCACATTTTTAGCAAACAAATCCTCGAGGACATAATTCGTTTCATAAGAATTCGAGCGCGATTCGTTTTCAGCTTCAGCTGGGTCTGTCTATGGGTCTGCTGCCACCTTTCTTGCGCGTTTGTTCTCCCGCCTTTCAACCAATGCAGTAGTTTCCGGAGTGTGATTTTTTTTTCTCCCGTGTACTATTATTTTTTACTCAGTAACGGATATGATTTAAAATGTAGCGAAGTACAATACTTCAAACAAAATGTACTTAAGTAAAAGTAAAAGTACAGATTTTAAAAACTACTTAAAAAAGTAGAAGTACACAAAAAAACTACTCAATTACGATAACGCGAGTAAATGTAATCCGTTACTTTCCACCTCTGGTAATGAAACATGCCCAACAGGGGTAAAATACTTAATCCACAACAGGGAACTAAGCCTGAGCCCAGGCCAACTGAAGTTAAATCCCCTTTTCTGCCAAGATGGATGTTTTTACTCTTTAATCCACACTGGTTACTAATGTGGCCTGTCTTGAGGAGATGAGAAATTTCCAGAGCATCGACCTGTTTACTGGCTCTTGTTTCTGACGTGCCATCCGCGGTGCTTCTGGCAGATAAAGCTTAACCTCTTCTTGTTAATGAATTGTTCAGCGTGAATGGAACAATTAATGCAGCTTGCTGAGGCAAAATTACAATTGAATCCTCAAATGTGTGTATGTAAATATATATATATATGCATATATATATATATATATATATATACACACACAGCCCATTCTCACCCCCAAGGCATCACCTAACTGACGCCTTGGGAAGCATTTTGACCATGCTTCAATATCTGACGCTTTCAGGCGCCCTTTAGCATCAGTTAAAAGACGCCCTAGGATCGCGTCATGTAACTCCTAAAGCGTTGAATATTGAAGCATGGTCAATATGATGATTAAATATATATATATATATATATATATATATATATATATATATATATATATATATATATATATATATATATATATATATATATATATATTATGATTAAAATAAATAAATAAAACATTAATATTGTGAAATATTATTACAATTTAAAACAGCTGTTTTCTTTGTGAATATAAATAGTAAAGTTTAATTAATTTGTGTGATCAAAGCTGAATTTTCATCATCATTACTCCAGTCTTCTTTGTCACATGATCCTTCAGAAATCATTCTAATATGATGATTTGCTGCTCAATTAACATGTATGATTATTATCAATGTTAAACAGTTTTTACATTTTTATTTCAGGATTCTTTGATGAATAGAGAGTTCAAAAGAACAGCTTTTATCTGAAATGGAAAGCTTTTGTTACATTAAACACTACCCTTTAAAAAGTTTGGGGCCAGTAAGAATTTTTATTTTATTTTTGGAAAAAAAAAGAAATCAATACTTCTATTCAAGGATGAGTTACATTGATCAAAAGTTACAGTAAAGACATGTATAATGTTAGAAAAGATTCTATTTTAAATAAATGCTGTTCTTTTTAACTTTCTATTCATCAAAGAACTGTTTTCAACATTTAAAGTAATAATAATATTTTTTGAGCATAAAATCAGCATATTAGAATGATTTGTGAAGGATCATGTGACACTGAAGACTGGAGTAATGATGCTGAAAATTCACCATTTTTCAAAGGAATAAATTACATTTTAATATATTTTAAAATAGAAAACAGTCTTTTTAAATTGTCATAATATTTCACAATATTACTAGTTTTTAATTTTTTTTATTTATTTTATTTTATTTTTTAAATAAAATAAGTGCAGCCTTGGTGAGCAGAAGAGACTTATTATAAAAACATTAAACAATCTAAAACTTTTGACCGGTAGTGTTTATATACATACAAACTAACACTTTAGTTTAGGTTGCAATTCTCACTATTAAATAGTTGCTTACTAGCATGCAAATTAGTACTCATTAAGCACATATTTATGCCTTATTCTGCATGGCCATATTCTACATCCCTTAATTACCCAATACCTAAACTTAACAACTACCTTATTAACTATTAATAAGCAGTAATTATGAGTTTATTGAGGCAAAAGTCATAGTTAATAGTTAGTTAATAGTGAGAATTGGACCCTAACCTAAAGTGTGATCAAATATACTGAGTTTCACGGCTGTAAACTTGAAACCCATCATGAGTGACTTTACTTCATGGCTGATGAAAACACAAATTGAGGGAGTGAATTATGATGCAAAGGGGGTGCAATATATCTATCGGACCAAAGCACTGGAGTGCAGGGATCACGTGTGTTATTGTGTCTGTCTCAAATGCAGCTGACTGCTGCCACAACCACTTTCCTCCAATCAGGCTGATGGTAATTAGATCAATCACACTTTCGTCTTGCCGCCTTCATAGCACGTTCCCTGCACACTTACCTGTGTTTTAGCCCTTAGGAAGATGGAGTGAAGAGTGTACTGTATAAATGCAGAGATGAGAGTAGGGAGGATTTGTATCCACTCCTCGCTTGACTTTATTGCTGTGAACGTGGCGAGGTGAATTGATTTAGTTATATATTTTGATGTTCCAGGCTCACGTGTTCGCCTAAGGGGGGAGAATTACTGGTCGCATTTCAGGCCCTCGGCACATGAATAAGCGGGGCTGGAGTCTCATTAGAATTTGCAAATGGCATTTTGTGGATCAGAGCAACCTCAGCCATTCTCTTAAGTGCCGTTCAGGTCTTATTTTCCTTCCACTGTCATTTAGGACCAAGCAATACAAACATATCTAGTGGAAAGAAACATCAAGCAGCAAAAGGGAAAAAATCAATAGTCCCCCCCCCCCCCCCCTCCATTTAATATTCTCTCGCATTCGGATCTGGCACGGTTCGATCGCCTTTGAATTTCTGAGATCCGCAGGCCAATTCATTCCGCTCAAGTCTCGCGAAATTAGACCTTACATTTTTCAAAATTATGTTTTAATCATAATTTATTATGATGGCAGCGTGGAGTAAGAAAGGAAAGTGAAGGAAAAATAAAGGGTTGAGTCTAAATAAAAGGCTCCCTGGAGCCTAAATGTGAATGACATTTAGTTTCTAATTGGTTTAATTTATTAATTCAGTGCTTTGTTGTGGTTTGTCATGTTTTTATGCATTCATTGCATACATATTAAAACAAATATCTTATGTCGGCCTAACAAATTCAAACCTGCCTCTGAGAGTTTATTACCACCACACATGTCCTGTTAACCCTTCGGGGTCCCCGATCATGCAGGCGTGATCAAATCACTTGTCCAGTTTAAGACGTCGAAGCATAAAAGCAAAGTCACGTTGAGCGCTGCCGACTTGAAATTCTATTTTACTTTTTGTTTTGTGTTGATAGACCAAGTAAAAACGGAGATCATTTAAACTTTATATAAAAAAATTTACACGTATATTGACGCGTTCGTAAAAGGACGCAAGATGGGATATGACAGACGTTGCATTATTCTAATAACTTTGTCGGTTTTTGTCATAAAACAAAACGGAGAAAAATGTGTGAATCTGCTGATTCTGCTCTTCAGGCTGCACATTTTACGGAATGAAGGAGGAGCCAACTGAGCCAAAGACGCGAAAGTGAAAGGCGGGAGATTTACGGAGTAGACAAAGAGAGGCATATCGTTGCTGCCCGATGAAACTCACGTATGTCCAAAACGGTTACTTTTCAGGAAGTGAAAAAAACACGTACTTTCAAAAGCAGCTGAACGTAGCGTTGTCATGCTTGGCACAACATCTTTAAATGTAACCATATTCTTGCCAGTGTCATGATATAATCCATATTTGACCCAAAATCGAGTTTAAATGGACATACGTGCATATTGTATAGTAACGGTGGTCGATACGCATTCTTCCGATCATTAATTAGAATGACCAAATCGCGTTTCATATTGACAGATGAATAGGCTACGCTCAGTTTATTAAATACGCTCAGTTTATTAAATGTCTCTTGCAAACTATGAAGAGACAATGAATCAATACACTGGCATGGCGATGCTAGACTGATACTTTATTTACACAATCCTACCGTAATTTTGTCGGAAATGAGCTGCATTTTATTACAGATATGAGCTGCATTTTATCATCAGCTAATTTCAAAATCAAAGACATACATCAATAAGAGAGTGTGGCAACAGCCTGCCCTGTAAGATCACTTCGTTTCTTTACTTGAAGATGATTGTGAAGATGATTGTGTCTGTGACTTACTTTCACTTTTGACGCAGCTGCTCATCTGCGGTGATGCGTGTCGCAGTAGCGCCGTCATATCTGACTATAACGTGTCATATAGCCTATATAACACGCTCTCACTCGTTTATTTTTTTTAGCATTTTTGGGAGGAGTAAAATATACATATGTGGTTCAACAACCGGATTGCGTTTACACCTAGTAAAGATCCGAACACAATGCGAGCCAGACTACCTCCAGATGGTCAGGCAGATCCGATCACAACGTATTTATACCTTGCATTAACATGCCTTTTTTATTATCCGGATAACTTATCTGGATACAGATCGCATTATAATACCAGGTGTAGGGGTCTCAGAGACGAGACCGCGAGAAACTTCACGAGACCGGCGAGATGCCTCCACAGGGCGGGGAGATACCATACTGTCTATGGGAGATACGCTGTGTGATTGACAGTTTTGACAGCAAATGGAAATACGTGGAAATCAGATGACATGATTTCACAACTTTTCATTGGTCATTTAAATAATGTGAAGCATGCTGTATACGGAAATGAACCTGGACATTGTATCCGTCAAAAAATCTCAAAATCGTCAAAATGGACATACGCGGTTTTCATTGGACAGCAACGATATATACGTTATATATGTAGAGAGAGAGAAATGATTGCTAGTTTGAGTAGATTTTGAGAGTAGTTTAGGAGTAGTTTAGGTACTTTAGGAGTAGTGTAGATAGTTTAGGAGTAGTTTGGGTAGTTTAGGAGTAGATTAGATAAACTGTTTTGAGGAGTGGCACAGATAAAAAAACAACAACAAATAAACACCTGATTTTTGTTGTAAATTGTTGAATGTATGGTTTGATTTTGTGTTTATTTTACCTTTTGTGTGATTTATTTGTACTATTGAGGAACCCCTCTTACTCAAGGAATGAAAGCCCTGTAATTTAGCTAGCTGTGTAATTGTACATGAAGTGTTTTGTAGTTTCTAAGCAAAAAAAGAAAAGAAAAAACGCTTACTGCCACACCTGCTTTTTGCTGTATATAGTTTCATTTTATCTCAATTTTAACTTTTTTTATGTTGTATTTACACTATTTGGGAACCCTCATATTGCAAGGCCTTAAATATAGCTCTCTGTATATTTGTGTGCACATTTTTTTCTAAAAATGTGGCAAAGCTAAAATGAGAAAAAAAGCCTATGGCTACACTCGCTTTTTTTTGTAAATATTTTTTTTTTTTTGTATATAGCTTGATTATATCTGAATTTTACCGGTATATTTTGACATTTACAACTTGTGTTTACATTTTAAACCTTTTAAAGCTATAATGTTTCTATTCGGATTTTGTGTTTTTTTGTGTGATTTTGGGTCCAGTATGTTGATACAGTACATCAAAGTAATAAACTAATTGTCTGGTCATATAGGTGATGATGTGCTGAAAAAAATGATACCAAAAATTGGTATGGTAAACATTTGTTTATGTCGCAAAATTAAACAAATGTACTCAAAAAGGGCCAAAATACTCCAAGACTCCGAAGAGTTAAACTTTCAAATGGTGTTTAATTACCATTTTTCTCTTTTCTCTTTTCTCTTTTAGGCTTGTAAATTTCCACTGCTTCTTTCTGTAGTCCTTTTGCAACACTGAAGAAAACCTTCTTCTCTTCTCCACATGCAAAGCAGGCAGAAAGAGAAGACCTCTTCCCTAAAAGACACCTCGCACCCTTCATTTTTGCGCTCCTCCTTTTCACCGCTGTCTCACTCAATCCCAAACCGACCTCCACCTTTTCACCAGGAACTCTCCTTCTGTCCTTTCCCTTCTTCCCCTGCACCTCCTGTCTTCTCGTACTTCTGGAATACATCACAAACGGCATCGCCTCGTTGAACTCTCTCTGTCACTGGACTAAGATATATTGGATGTTGGGAAAGCGATTGGACATTTCGATGTACTTTAGTTTCCTCTGGTTAAAGACTACTGTATTTGATCTTGTTTACTAATGTAAGGGATGGACACAAGGCCTCTTTAGTCTGCAGTGGTTGTGTTTTCTTAGGGCAGGTTGATAGCCAGAAGCCTTCAGAGTCTAAAAAAAGTGTCTCTTGAGTCTTTTATTTTTGTTTTTGGTTCAATTGCATTAGTTGTTATGGAGTGGAACACAATATATCTTTATAGTAATGTGTGAAATGATGGGGGGGGGGGATGTACACTATATATATTTTATTTTTTACCAATGTACAAACATATTAATTAACTTATGTACTTTGATCGCTTATTCTTTAATGACCTCTTGAGAAAAAAAAGTTAAGAACTGGATGTTTTTGCTAAATTTTAGGGACTATTTCTAATGCCATTGATGTTTTGTCCTCTTTTTCATGTATGAGCTTGTGTTTTAGAGTGCGGTTCTCGAGTCTAGAGAGCGATATGCAGACAGAGAGTGAATCTGTCTTGTGATTCTTGTTTCTGATGGTGCAGCGTTTATTTAATTTTTTTCCCTCTCCACTTGCGTCAAAGTAAAAGAGGACAGGGAAGGCTGTTGATTCAGTTGTTCTTTATAAATTTATATATATATATATATATATATATATATATATATATATATATATATATATATATATATATATATATATTCCCCTTTTGCGCTTGTGAGATTGTGATAAGAACAAAAGACAACAAAAAAGAGAGACAAAAAAGAGAGATAACATAAAAACAAAACAAAACGTGTGTGTGGGTTTTTGTGGGAGCCCCTGTAAGTTCTGAAAATGCAAAGAAAAAGATGATGTGGTGAATGAATTATGTCTGTCTTTTGCACTAATTTAATAAAGCTGTTACTGTACTTCCCACCACTTTAACTTTTCTCATTTATTTGAAAACCAAAATGATTGATGTCATGAAATATGCTTCTACTCTTGCAGTTATAGTGGAGACGGAATGTATTCCACTGGGGATACGGCTGAGACAGTAAATACACCAACATTTGCACATGAGATCATTGGTATTTCAAGGATATAGAAAACTCAGCAACCTTACAAAATTAAAGAGCCTTGTCCATTAGGACATACTATTATAATAATTATTACTATTATTGAAAATTACTACTTCTACTCATATGTTTATATACTGGTTGCAGAATATGCAAGATACTAACCATATAAAACAATAGAGGGACCATCAAACTAGCATGTTATTTTGGTAACACTTTATTTCGATAGTCCACTTTAGACATTCTACTAACTATAAGTAACTTTTCAACTACATGTCAACTAACTGTCATTAGAGTATTAATAGACTGTCAGCTTAATATCTGCTAACACTTTATTTTGTTGGTCCCCCAACAGACATTTAACTGACTATAAGTAACTTGACGACTACAAGTAAACTTATTCTCCTAACCCAAAGCCTAACACCTAACCATAACCTAACAGTTTACTGACAGTCTACTATAATACTAATACTCTAATGACAGTTAGTTGACACGTAGTTAAAAAGTTACTTATAGTTAGTAGAACGTCTAAAGTGACTATCGAAATAAAGTGTAACCAATATGTCTAGAATAAGCTGTTTTACATTACAGATGTTTAATCCACAAGACAAAATAAATTAATTTATACAAATTAACCAGTTAAAAATTGTACATACTCTTGAATCATAATCGTGTTTGTTGTTACCTGCATGATAAACAACAGCTGTTTTAATGTTTTGTAATAATGATTCATGAGTCCCGTTTGTTTTTCCTGAGCAGTGAAACTGACTTCTGTTCTTCTGAGAAATGTTTCGAGGTCCTGCATATTCATTGTGTGGCTGGCAGTAAGGGGGGTTTCTTAAAGAATTATAATTAATTCGATTGTGATTCAATTGTATTAATATTAATTGTATTCAAAATCCAACTATGCCACTCTGGGAATCTCACTCAAAGAATTAGAGTAAACCCCAACAAAAGGTACACACAGTTTCGTATCACCTAATAGAGTCAGAGACATGGGTCATCGTACAAAAATAAGTTTTATTGACAATTCTTAAGAGAACAGTATAAAAAAGGATATAAGGCACTTTGCTCAAATTCAAGGTTTAGGAGCAGGTCTAGACAGGGACGAGAGACACAGAGTGGCGTAGTCGGAATTTGAATGATACAATCCTATTAATTATAATTCTTTAAGAAACCCCCCTTACTGCCCTTGTGTCTCCTGCCACATTTTGGCGTAGTCGGCAGGACCGAAACAGGACAGCACTGCGTCTGTAAATGAACACGGAGCACCCCAACGGGTATGTAGTACCAGCTAGCAGCTGAACAACTTAACTTACTACGTACAGTAGGCACTCTGATTCCATGTATGGGGCATTTATTATTCATATGACACACAAACACAAGTAGATAAGACCTGTTTAGTTCAAAAGATCACTCGTTATGGCAAAGCGCAGATCATAAGTGATGATACGAGCAGTGTGAGCGTGGCCAGATCTGCCAAGTATGCACACTATTGCGACTCCCCACCCTGCCTTCACGTTACCCCCTATCCGTAGTTCCGTACTATGAATCCTTCGACCTCGTCTACTGTCGGGGGGTGGATTCGGCGACTAATAACGGGGGTTGGAGGTAAAACCTGACTTTTAAAATGAGTGTGAACGTGAACTGCACGTGCTGCTCGTTCATTCCTGACAAAGTAAACGCCGCTCTCGTTCGCGTTCATTGTATGAAAAGTGATTCGTTCAGTTCAGCGTTCGGCGAAAATATGAACGAGTTCAGTGAACGTCGTTCATTGAACGCATTCATGCACAACACTGAGGGTAGAGTAGTCTCATATTACTCTAAAGGATTGCATTCTATGTGACGCTAAAGGATGAGAACGGGCTGGTAATTCATACACAGGCATAGTTGAATGATCAGCGCAGTCTCATCCCAATTCGTCATATAACTGACGTTTTGGGACGCTTTTGACCATTCGTCAATATACGACTTTTAGGGCCCTCTTAAACGTCGGTAGATGACGTTATGGGATCCTAACTCTACCCCAGACCTAAACCTAACCCTAAACCCAACTCGTCACCTAACTGACGTTAAAGGTAAAGCGTCAGTTGTATGACAACCCGGATCGTCATCTACCGACGTTTAAGGGGGCCCTAAAAAGTCGTATATTGACGAATGGTCAAAAGACGTCCCAAAATGTCAGTTATGTGACGAATTGAGATGAGACTGTGTTAGAATGATTAAGATTGTACAATATGTATATATATATAAAAAAATTATATTTACTGCATATTTATATAATAAATTCAGACATAATAAATTCTGTGTCTTTTCACGCAGCTTTTATTTTATTAAGCTCCAAAACAATGTTGTCAGAAAGGTCTAAAAAATAAATACTTGTCCAACTTGTCTAGTGTAAAATGGAAATGTCTTGGTTTGAAGGTCAAGGTACACTTGCATATTAATTATGATTTAATGAACTAGCTCAGGCATTTAACTAGCTTTTGCATAAATTTTGAACTCTGAAAAAGAGTCTACTCTGGCCGTCTCGAGTCATCATCACTTAGAACAAATATCATCTGATAATTTCTGGCCAATTTGATTAACTGAAATAATTAGCTCATAAACCGTCATTAACATTTCCCAGGAGATGCCAGAGTACTGTCTAACAAACCAACTCTATTAACAATCTGAAAATTAACTCTTAAACCCCTGAGAGTTTGAAAAGTGATGCTTAAACTTTGACAAAAGAACAGGGAACTTTTGCAGCTATACTTGTATCTGAATTGTCCAATTTAAGGGCTGAATAACAGGCCTTGATTGCAATTTCTATCGTTATTACTACATAAAAAAAGAATAATGGCGATTCAGCAATGTAATCAGCCCTCTCCTCCTTTTGAGTCTCCTTTTGATTTCATGGCCTACTCGTTTTTTGTCCAACATAAATTCTTAATCACTTTATATAAATACTAGAGCCACTGTCCTGACAGAAGTTTTGTATGTGAAGTCATTGCCTTTTTTGTCATAACGATTACTCTGTGTGAAAGCACGTGCAAGTTCTCGCTGAATGCGTTGAGATCAATAAATGAGCATGCTTGGACATTCGAATCTGGGTAATGACTTACAATTGGAACATGTGTTTGGTTCGACGAGTGTACACAGGTATTCATGGCCACGATGAAGTCACTAAAGCAGTGATTAATATTTCAAAGATTATAGCCTCTAGCTTGATCTGAGAAAAAGTTTGAGATGTAATTACATCAAAAGGGCATCTATATTAATATGCTTTCTCTAACACAAAAATGGAGCAAAAAAATCCATGACCTACAGTAACTTTAGATTAGGGATCACATATTCACTATTAACAAGGACTTTTCTCTCAATAAAGTCATTACTTAGCCTGACTTCGTCATACTCGTATTCTATTGAGAATATGAGTCTGAAATGCTTCATTGGGCTTTGATTATGAGGCGTGTCTTAACCGAACCAGGAAAAAAACAAAACTCTGCACTCAATTGGATAGTCGGTAGACCTACAACCTATCAGAGCAACGCAGTAAGTCAAATACTTTGCATTTCACAGTTGTCAACAGAACTTACTTATTTTAGAAGTAAAATAACGAGTGTTGCTTCTTTTACTTGGTCCTTCATGAGTGCGACCAAAGGAGAAACCACAACGACCACAGGCTTTTCATTACATCCCATCTTCTTGGCGACCGTCAGAGCCAGCTGATAAGTTACACTTGAAGGACGGCAAAGATATCTTTCCGATCGACAAATGCCTTGATTGCATTTTTCTGTTTGTCTATTAAAACAGCGCAGTCTCATCCCAATTCGTCATATAACTGATGTTTTGGGACGTCTTTTGACCATTCGTCAATATACGACTTTTTAGGGCCCCCTTAAATGTCGGTAGATGACATTATGGGATCCTAACTCTACCCCAGACCTAACCCTAAACCCAACTCGTCACCTAACTGACGTTAAAGGTAAAGCGTCAGTTGTATGACGACCCGGGATCGTCATCTATCGACCCTAAAAAGTCGTATATTGACGAATGGTCAAAAGACGTCCCAAAACGTCAGTTATATGACGAATTGGGATGAGACTGTGTTAATTAAAATTAATGTGCTGTCGATTCATTTTCTAACAGACTCGATAGCGCAATCTATACATCTCAATTCTCCAGCTGCAGTCATCTCTGAGAGAAACCAGTTAAGCGCGCCGCTCTTTGATAACGTGATGATTAAGTCCTCGAAGATCACCTGTCCATCATCGTATAAAGCCCGCCCTGGCAATTTGATTGGCCCGAACGTTTTTTTGCCAGATCATAATTACTCCTCAATGGATTCGAGTCCAGACCGAACTTCCCATCCAAAAAATGTTGTGGGCGGAGTTCGGGCTGGCATCCAGGCTAGTCATTACTGCTTGTTATACGTAATTGTGAACGCTTTGTCTAGTTTCAACATCATACTGTATTCATCACAATCAGATATGTCTAAAACTGATTAGAGAAGGTTTAAGCTAAGAGTCTCTGTCAGGCAGGTTGGTAGCCCTCATGCTCACCATTTATTCTACACACTTACCACATTTAGTTGTAGGATAGAAGCAGCTTTCATCTCCTATCCCTCTCTCACACAGGTGACATGAGGGATTTGTCTTCACAAATTTTGATGACTTCTAAATCCTCTGAGAGTGCTCTTGCTTTGAAATGGCAGATAGAGCGGAGAGGGAAAATCTCCAGACCTGACCTATTACACTTCCACAAAATATTCACTATTGGACAAGTTTGTACTTGTTTCCATACAGTGAAAGTCATTGGGGTCTGGTGTTGTTTTTCATATAACACTAATTTTATCAACTCTACAATGATTGCATGATGTTAGCTAACTGTGTGATTTGTATTATCTCAGAACTGTACATTTCTGGACATATGGACATTATTTGGACAAAGTAACCTCTGATAACAGATCAGTCTAAATTCTAATGTAGAAACATATTTGTTTATCTGGTGTACTATCTTTTTAAACGGATGTTGTTTCATGATTTTGACTATCTCATGAATGATTAATTTTCAAAAGAAATGAAAATTAATGTTTAAAATAACAGTTGAAACACTAAAAATGAGCTCATCGAGAAGGAACTAATCATAATTTATTTACTTGCTCATAAGTGATTCCTTTTTTAAAATACTAAATTGTTCCAATAATTAATTAATTTATAGTTTAATCTGTAGATTTTCAGTCAGGATGCTGTACAGTGCTTCCAAAAAGTATTTGGACACCTAGGCCATTTTTAGCCAGCTGAAAACTCCAGACGCTCTGCTGAAGACGCCGTGCTTGGGCGCTTGAGAGTTTTTTGACAGTGTTTTTTCCATTGAGATGTTTCGTTGCTATGATACAGAATATCTGCAGCACAGTTTACTTGTAACTGATTTCGCAGATAATTTGTTTAATACTAAAAAATAATTTTTATCCATTTTATTCGGTTAGCTCTGCTGGTTGATGTCATTGTACAGAAAGAATGTTGTGACAGGTCAGTGTTGTTTAGTCCCGCCCCTCCTCCACTGTGATTGGACGGGTGGGTAAAAAGTGACAGTGATGAGCACTGCGTTTTATCCAAAGTTGAAAATTTTTCAACTCTCGGCGAAAGTAAAAAACGCTGGGCGCTCGGCGCTTCAGCGTGAAAAAAATGCTCAGCACCTCGTTACGCTCATGCCGTTTAAAAAACATGGCGCCCCCATTGAAAACAGTAGCCAGGCGCGTGGAAAAATGCTTTGGTGGACACACAGCCTAAAGCCATAACTTTCTATTTTCTAAATTAAAATGGCATTAATCTGAATGCATTAGAAAGCAGAATTTCAAACCAAGAAACATTTCATTTCTGTACAAATGGCTCAGAAAAGTTCTGTTATATTTGCAGGCATTGTTTGTTTGTTCCTTTTTTTGTGGCCATTGCATGTTCATGTATCTGGGTAGCTGTTTGATGAAGTGTCACAGATGCTGGACACACACTGTGTCCACATCTGTTTTGCTTGGTTGGTGACTAGTAAATAAAATTCAGTTTATTTTTGGGCATGAAAAAGCATGAATGGAAGACTG
Source organism: Hybognathus amarus (assembly GCA_030378365.1). Lineage (NCBI taxonomy): Eukaryota > Metazoa > Chordata > Actinopteri > Cypriniformes > Leuciscidae > Hybognathus > Hybognathus amarus. The sequence goes on along the minus strand of JAQIUQ010001229.1, from coordinate 28,740 downwards.
TTTTTGTGTTTTGTTTTTCAGTCATGTTTCTCTCTTTCTCTTACTTCCCCTGCTCACTCTTCACTTACTTGAGATCATTTTATATCTCTCATTGCCTGGTCGTCTCATCTGTGATTTTATTTTTCCATGACTGGACTTGCAAGCAGGGACATAGGAACAACCTGAAATGTTAGAAAGAGTGTGTGTGATTACTTACATCTTATGAACTTTTAATGAAGTTGGCATCACACAATTAATATTCTATTTGTTTATAGAATGATTTGGCAAATGTTGAATGAAGGATGCCTATTTAAAGGTGTGAGTGGAAGGAAGATTTTGTGCTCAACATGATGTGTACTGGAGGTACTGCAGGTGTGTGTTTGTGTGTGTGTGTGTGTGATAGATGTGGCAGGTGAGAGCCCTGGGGGAAAATTCCATCTCACACCAGAAGAGAAACTGAACTGTCGGAGACCTAATTGTCCCTCAGAGCTCCTGATTGGGTAAAACTGAGGAAAGAAGAGAGCCTCAAGTGTGCCTGCTGGAAATAAGAGTGCAATATATCAACAGACTGGAACTCTTGTGTGTATAAGACAGAGTCTGTCAATACACAACAGTTATTTCTCTGAGTGTCTCTGAGCACTGAGGTCTAGCTGTCTTGGCCCACATTTGTTGTGTAGGCATCAACTTCTGTTTGAATGCCGTTGTGTATTCATCCAGGTTTTTGTTTTTTTTAGGACTGTTTTGTCTCTGGGTTCATCTTAGTATTATGCTGCCACTGACTGGAGTGCTGATGTACAGTTTTTGGCCACTAGGAAACTAGGTTTTTATTTTTATTTTTTGAAATTGTCCTCTTGAAAACATCGCTGGATTGACCATGGCTGGATTTTACGAAACCTTCTTAAAGGCACAATATGTATGTTTTTTTTGTTGTTGTTGTTTTTGATTGTTTGTTTTTTCACCACAAGAGGGCACGGTTTCCAACAATAACAAAGGCTTAGGTGTATGATGCAGTGATGAGCTGAATGGTGGAACTTGTTTGTGTGCATTATGTTTTGAGGATTGAAGCGCGCATCTGAGAGAAGAAGTGTTGTGCACGAGCCACAACAGAACGCAGGCAAATAACGTATATTGTTCTTCTATACTATTTGACGCAGGGCTCTCAAGTGTCACACGTGACAGACAGTTTCGTCTTTTGTCACACACTCTCACCACACATTGTATTTCTCACACTGAAAAACTATTAATAATATATTTAATATGCCACAGCGCCTCAAATGTCTCTGGTTGCGTCACTCTCACTTTGGACCCGGCAGAAATTAAGCGCGTCGAGCTTACCACTTATCAGCCAATCAAAAAAAAAAAAGAAACCTATCTGAAAACATCCTGAAACTGTTAGATTATGTCTATCTATCTTAATAAAAACATGTGTATTCTGCCTTTCAGCTGATAAAAATAAATTGTTCTTTAGTCCCTTCCAGTAAAACCCTATTACATCACAACGTAACATAACATGTCTTTATTTTACATGTCATTTAAATTCAACATCACTGAGTCCAAAGGCAGCAGACATCATATTTTTGAAACAGTTCTGACAAAATTCAACTAAATAATGAACAAATAAAATATAAAACAACATGAAATTAGTTTATTGACATTCTTATATGTGAATAATATATTTAACCAAAAACTTTCATATTTCTAGAATTAGTTTTGAAAAGTTCTAGAAAAGAATTTCTAGAATTCTTTTGAATTAGTTCAGTTAAAAAAAACCCCTGATATATTTTGGAAATATGAAGGGGAGATTTTGGGCTGGCTGTTTGGTAATCATGTTTTTGCTTTGGCAAAATTTATAGAAAAAGCCTGGTGTTTACGGCAAAGTATTCTGTATCCCGTATGATATCCCGTATGTCATCTCTGTTTGTATGTATATTTATTTTTGTGGTTTACTCATATTATGTTGGAGATTCTGTCTTATCATGTGGCTAATTTGGTGATATGTGTGAAGCTGTTGTGTCTAATAAGCCCATGAGGGCTGGGCACCATAAAAGGTGTTCTGACACTTAAATAATTTATCAATCAATCAATCAATCAATCAATATCAATCAATCTAGAAAGGATGTGAATTAAAACAACCACAGTATAAATTCTGTTCTCCTCCAGCACCAGAGAGCACACTTGGCTGAAACACAAGAAAACAGCACATACCAACCAAATATTAAAATCATACTGGAGGCTCACATTATTCTATTCTGATTAAAATTTTAATTTACTGAATAAAATTTTAATTTACTGATAGGGAAACACATAGAACGAATCACCGCTCCACATTTTGATTGACAGCCGTCACAACCTACTTGTGACTGTGTTTACTTATTTCTTTATAACCATTGATTTAAAAAACGGTTGTTGTATTTGTACTTCTGATGAAACGCTGTTAAATATAGGTGAAAAAATACACCGCAGAAAGAATAAAATGCTTTATTAAAAGCCAAAAGAACGCATCCTAGTTTTCCTATGATAATTAAAAATCAACAGACTGATGACAGACTGAATATTTTCTCAATATGCGACGTGCAGGACAAGGGGTGAAAATGTTGTGAGGTACAATGCAAAGCTGGGTCGGGTGGTGGTCACCCTACCATTACTACTGTATGAAGTATAGCTTAAATGTCTGGAGTGAATTTTAGCATGTTGCTATGATCGGGTAGCAATGGGTGCTTGGTTGCAAGCACCACTGTCTATTCAGAAGAGAGAAACCAACTAGCAGTGTTGGGGAAGCTACTCTGAAACTGTAGTTTGACAAGCTGCAAGCTACTCTGTAAGTTAAAGTAGTTTACTGTCAAGCTACCCATTTAGAAAAGTAGTTCGCTACATGACAAAGTTATAATCAAAAAGTAGCTAGCTACATTGAAACTACTTTTGCTTTTTGAACAACGTAATATTACAAATAACTGAATAAGTGTCTGAGGAATGTTTTAAGTAAAATATTTAGTGTTTAAAACAAGGCAGTGCAATTACGATTTTGAGTATTGTTTTATTAACACACAACACTAAAATATCTCTGTTTGTCAAAAGTGCAACAAATAGTCTACAATATTGCAAGAACCAAATATACATCCAACGTAAATTGCATGTAGTACATTTTCTCAAAAATACTGATTGAACTTGGACAACTAAGGCCATGGGTAATTAACGTTAGTTGTTTCATCCATCCTCCAAATCTGCCGTCACGTCTTGCTATATAATCATAAATATGGGTGTGTCAACCCACTTCTGTACGTCAGCACTTCTAGCATGACTACATTTTCCTCCCATTTTCCATAAGAACATTCAGCTATACCATCCAGTTTGGTTTTCTTTTAGGTTTTGAATTTTTGGACAGCAGCAGAGCTTCACACTTTTTGTAAGCATTGTAAGAGCCTGCAGGCTTCCATTCTCACCATTGAGGGTGTGAAAATTCAGGACTGTGTTTGATTCACAGCCACCGAAAAGGTACGCAGACTTCACAGCAGCCACCCTAGATGTACCTCAATCCGAGCTACAGCTAAAATGAGAGCACAAGTCCAGCTACATCTACCTCATCCATTCTCCCACAAGCCCTGCTAAAAGTGAAAGGGGGAGGAGAAATAAACATTTTTTCGCCTGTTTTTTGTTTTGTTGTTTTGCAGAATGGGGAATGGTACTGTGTGGCAATGTTGACTCATAAATTATTGACTGAAGCCACATCACCTGGGCCATCTCATTATCGACTCTCTATGAAGAAAGTAGCCAGCCAATCATTCCAACTCACATCTCCATTGCAATTACCAGAAATTCAAAAGAGGCTTACACATACAAGCTTTAAATCTAAAGACTATATGCATGGATTTATTGACTCACATGTGAGTCTGTATATACACAATAAATATAAGTGCTACGGTTTCATTTTTTGACAATGCATACACATACACATGCAGTCATCACCTTGCCAAGGACACCTTACTCTGTAATCAATACCTGCCTGTAATGAGTGTATCAGAAATGGGGAGTTTAAACACACACACACACATGCAGTTAACAGTGCACACACACAGTAAACAGCACACACTTCCTCACCCTATCTTAGACTATTCGCTCATCGATACTCATCTGCACAGATTAAAGAGCTCCATACTGACGGTGGGGGCTGATCAGCACTTAATCACATGTCCAGGTGATTTTCACTGTTTTTAGAGTAGTAATGAAAATGTTAATTTTGTAAAACAGCAACAATACTGTAAGCAAATCAATTTAATTCCATTAAACACAATCTCTAAATGGGCATTCCTTATTTCATTACTACTCTAAAAACAGTGAAAATCACCTGGACATGTGATTAAGTGCTGATCAGCCCCCACCGTCAGTATGGAGCTCTTTAATCTGTGCAGATGAGTATCGATGAGCGAATAGTCTAAGATAGGGTGAGGAAGTGTGTGCTGTTTACTGTGTGTGTGCACTGTTAACTGCATGTGTGTGTGTGTGTTTAAACTCCCCATTTCTGATACACTCATTACAGGCAGGTATTGATTACAGAGTAAGGTGTCCTTGGCAAGGTGATGACTGCATGTGTATGTGTATGCATTGTCAAAAAATGAAACCGTAGCACTTATATTTATTGTGTATATACAGACTCACATGTGAGTCAATAAATCCATGCATATAGTCTTTAGATTTAAAGCTTGTATGTGTAAGCCTCTTTTGAATTTCTGGTAATTGCAATGGAGATGTGCGGTTGGAATGATTGGCTGGCTATTTCTTCATAGAGAGTCGATAATGAGATGGCCCAGGTGATGTGGCTTCAGTCAATAATTTATGAGTCAACATTGCCACACAGTACCATTCCCCATTCTGCAAAACAACAAAACAAAAAACAGGCGAAAAAATGTTTATTTCTCCTCCCCCTTTCACTTTTAGCAGGGCTTGTGGGAGAATGGATGAGGTAGATGTAGCTGGACTTGTGCTCTCATTTTAGCTGTAGCTCGGATTGAGGTACATCTAGGGTGGCTGCTGTGAAGTCTTCGTCCTTTTCGGTGGCTGTGAATCAAACACAGTCCTGAATTTTCACACCCTCAATGGTGAGAATGGAAGCCTGCAGGCTATTACAATGCTTACAAAAAGTGTGAAGCTCTGCTGCTGTCCAAAAATTCAAAACCTAAAAGAAAACCAAACTGGATGGTATAGCTGAATGTTCTTATGGAAAATGGGAGGAAAATGTAGTCATGCTAGAAGTGCTGACGTACAGAAGTGGGTTGACACACCCATATTATGATTATATAGCAAGACGTGACGGCAGATTTGAAGGATGGAGAAACAACTAACGTTAATTACCCATGGCCTTAGTTGTCCAAGTTCAATCAGTATTTTTGAGAAAATGTACTACATGCAATTTACGATTGGATGTATATTTGGTTCTTGCAATATTGTAGACTATTTGTTGCACTTTTGACAAACAGAGATATTTTAGTGTTGTGTGTAATAAAACAATACTCAAAATCGTAATTGCACTGCCTTGTTTTAAACACTAAATATTTTACTTAAAACATTCCTCAGACACTTATTCAGTTATTTATAATATACGTTGTTCAAAAAGCAAAAGTAGTTTCAATGTAGCTAGCTACTTTTTGATTATAACTTGTCAGTGTAGCGAACTACTTTTCTAAATGGGTAGCTTGACAGTAAACTACTTTAACTTACGAGTAGCTTGCAGCTTGTCAAACTACAGTTTCAGAGTAGCTTCCCCAACACTGCTAGTTGGTTTCTCTCTTCTGAATAGACAGTGGTGCTTGCAACCAAGCACCCATTGTACCCGATCATAGCAACATGCTAAAATTCACTCCAGACATTTAAGCTATACTTCATACAGTAGTAATGGTAGGGTGACCACCACCCGACCCAGCTTTGCGTTGTACCTCACAACATTTTCACCCCTTGTCCTGCACGTCGCATATTGAGAAAATATTCAGTCTGTCATCAGTCTGTTGATTTTTAATTATCATAGGAAAACTAGGATGCGTTCTTTTGGCTTTTAATAAAGCATTTTATTCTTTCTGCGGTGTATTTTTTCACCTATATTTAACAGCGTTTCATCAGAAGTACAAATACAACAACCGTTTTTTAAATCAATGGTTATAAAGAAATAAGTAAACACAGTCACAAGTAGGTTGTGACGGCTGTCAATCAAAATGTGGAGCGGTGATTCGTTCTATGTGTTTCCCTATCAGTAAATTAAAATTTTATTCAGTAAATTAAAATTTTAATCAGAATAGAATAATGTGAGCCTCCAGTATGATTTTAATATTTGGTTGGTATGTGCTGTTTTCTTGTGTTTCAGCCAAGTGTGCTCTCTGGTGCTGGAGGAGAACAGAATTTATACTGTGGTTGTTTTAATTCACATCCTTTCTGATTATTGATTGATTGATTGATTGATTGATTGATTGAATTGTTTATTTAAGTGTCAAACACCTTTTATGGTGCCCAGCCCTCATGGGCTTATTAGACACAACAGCTTCACACATATCACCAAATTAGCCACATGATAAGACAGAATCTCCAACATAATATAAGTAAACCACAAAAATAAATATACATACAAACAGAGATGACATACGGGATATCATACGGGATACAGAATACTTTGCCGTAAACACCAGGCTTTTTCTATAAATTTTGCCAAAGCAAAAACATGATTACCAAACAGCCAGCCCAAAATCTCCCCTTCATATTTCCAAAATATATCAGGGGTTTTTTTTAACTGAACTAATTCAAAAGAATTCTAGAAATTCTTTTCTAGAACTTTTCAAAACTAATTCTAGAAATATGAAAGTTTTTGGTTAAATATATTATTCACATATAAGAATGTCAATAAACTAATTTCATGTTGTTTTATATTTTATTTGTTCATTATTTAGTTGAATTTTGTCAGAACTGTTTCAAAAATATGATGTCTGCTGCCTTTGGACTCAGTGATGTTGAATTTAAATGACATGTAAAATAAAGACATGTTATGTTACGTTGTGATGTAATAGGGTTTTACTGGAAGGGACTAAAGAACAATTTATTTTTATCAGCTGAAAGGCAGAATACACATGTTTTTATTAAGATAGATAGACATAATCTAACAGTTTCAGGATGTTTTCAGATAGGTTTCTTTTTTTTTTTGATTGGCTGATAAGTGGTAAGCTCGACGCGCTTAATTTCTGCCGGGTCCAAAGTGAGAGTGACGCAACCAGAGACATTTGAGGCGCTGTGGCATATTAAATATATTATTAATAGTTTTTCAGTGTGAGAAATACAATGTGTGGTGAGAGTGTGTGACAAAAGACGAAACTGTCTGTCACGTGTGACACTTGAGAGCCCTGCGTCAAATAGTATAGAAGAACAATATACGTTATTTGCCTGCGTTCTGTTGTGGCTCGTGCACAACACTTCTTCTCTCAGATGCGCGCTTCAATCCTCAAAACATAATGCACACAAACAAGTTCCACCATTCAGCTCATCACTGCATCATACACCTAAGCCTTTGTTATTGTTGGAAACCGTGCCCTCTTGTGGTGAAAAAACAAACAATCAAAAACAACAACAACAAAAAAAACATACATATTGTGCCTTTAAGAAGGTTTCGTAAAATCCAGCCATGGTCAATCCAGCGATGTTTTCAAGAGGACAATTTCAAAAAATAAAAATAAAAACCTAGTTTCCTAGTGGCCAAAAACTGTACATCAGCACTCCAGTCAGTGGCAGCATAATACTAAGATGAACCCAGAGACAAAACAGTCCTAAAAAAAACAAAAACCTGGATGAATACACAACGGCATTCAAACAGAAGTTGATGCCTACACAACAAATGTGGGCCAAGACAGCTAGACCTCAGTGCTCAGAGACCTCAGAGAAATAACTGTTGTGTATTGACAGACTCTGTCTTATACACACAAGAGTTCCAGTCTGTTGATATATTGCACTCTTATTTCCAGCAGGCACACTTGAGGCTCTCTCTCTTCCTCAGTTTTACCCAATCAGGAGCTCTGAGGGACAATTAGGTCTCCGACAGTTCAGTTTCTCTTCTGGTGTGAGATGGAATTTTCCCCCAGGGCTCTCACCTGCCACATCTATCACACACACACACACACAAACACACACCTGCAGTACCTCCAGTACACATCATGTTGAGCACAAAATCTTCCTTCCACTCACACCTTTAAATAGGCATCCTTCATTCAACATTTGCCAAATCATTCTATAAACAAATAGAATATTAATTGTGTGATGCCAACTTCATTAAAAGTTCATAAGATGTAAGTAATCACACACACTCTTTCTAACATTTCAGGTTGTTCCTATGTCCCTGCTTGCAAGTCCAGTCATGGAAAAATAAAATCACAGATGAGACGACCAGGCAATGAGAGATATAAAATGATCTCAAGTAAGTGAAGAGTGAGCAGGGGAAGTAAGAGAAAGAGAGAAACATGACTGAAAAACAAAACACAAAAACAGTCTTCCATTCATGCTTTTTCATGCCTAAAAATAAACTGAATTTTATTTACTAGTCACCAACCAAGCAAAACAGATGTGGACACAGTGTGTGTCCAGCATCTGTGACACTTCATCAAACAGCTACCCAGATACATGAACATGCAATGGCCACAAAAAAAGGAACAAACAAACAATGCCTGCAAATATAACAGAACTTTTCTGAGCCATTTGTACAGAAATGAAATGTTTCTTGGTTTGAAATTCTGCTTTCTAATGCATTCAGATTAATGCCATTTTAATTTAGAAAATAGAAAGTTATGGCTTTAGGCTGTGTGTCCACCAAAGCATTTTTCCACGCGCCTGGCTACTGTTTTCAATGGGGGCGCCATGTTTTTTAAACGGCATGAGCGTAACGAGGTGCTGAGCATTTTTTTCACGCTGAAGCGCCGAGCGCCCAGCGTTTTTTACTTTCGCCGAGAGTTGAAAAATTTTCAACTTTGGATAAAACGCAGTGCTCATCACTGTCACTTTTTACCCACCCGTCCAATCACAGTGGAGGAGGGGCGGGACTAAACAACACTGACCTGTCACAACATTCTTTCTGTACAATGACATCAACCAGCAGAGCTAACCGAATAAAATGGATAAAAATTATTTTTTAGTATTAAACAAATTATCTGCGAAATCAGTTACAAGTAAACTGTGCTGCAGATATTCTGTATCATAGCAACGAAACATCTCAATGGAAAAACACTGTCAAAAAACTCTCAAGCGCCCAAGCACGGCGTCTTCAGCAGAGCGTCTGGAGTTTTCAGCTGGCTAAAAATGGCCTAGGTGTCCAAATACTTTTTGGAAGCACTGTACAGCATCCTGACTGAAAATCTACAGATTAAACTATAAATTAATTAATTATTGGAACAATTTAGTATTTTAAAAAAGGAATCACTTATGAGCAAGTAAATAAATTATGATTAGTTCCTTCTCGATGAGCTCATTTTTAGTGTTTCAACTGTTATTTTAAACATTAATTTTCATTTCTTTTGAAAATTAATCATTCATGAGATAGTCAAAATCATGAAACAACATCCGTTTAAAAAGATAGTACACCAGATAAACAAATATGTTTCTACATTAGAATTTAGACTGATCTGTTATCAGAGGTTACTTTGTCCAAATAATGTCCATATGTCCAGAAATGTACAGTTCTGAGATAATACAAATCACACAGTTAGCTAACATCATGCAATCATTGTAGAGTTGATAAAATTAGTGTTATATGAAAAACAACACCAGACCCCAATGACTTTCACTGTATGGAAACAAGTACAAACTTGTCCAATAGTGAATATTTTGTGGAAGTGTAATAGGTCAGGTCTGGAGATTTTCCCTCTCCGCTCTATCTGCCATTTCAAAGCAAGAGCACTCTCAGAGGATTTAGAAGTCATCAAAATTTGTGAAGACAAATCCCTCATGTCACCTGTGTGAGAGAGGGATAGGAGATGAAAGCTGCTTCTATCCTACAACTAAATGTGGTAAGTGTGTAGAATAAATGGTGAGCATGAGGGCTACCAACCTGCCTGACAGAGACTCTTAGCTTAAACCTTCTCTAATCAGTTTTAGACATATCTGATTGTGATGAATACAGTATGATGTTGAAACTAGACAAAGCGTTCACAATTACGTATAACAAGCAGTAATGACTAGCCTGGATGCCAGCCCGAACTCCGCCCACAACATTTTTTGGATGGGAAGTTCGGTCTGGACTCGAATACATTGAGGAGTAATTATGATCTGGCAAAAAAACGTTCGGGCCAATCAAATTGCCAGGGCGGGCTTTATACGATGATGGACAGGTGATCTTCGAGGACTTAATCATCACGTTATCAAAGAGCGGCGCGCTTAACTGGTTTCTCTCAGAGATGACTGCAGCTGGAGAATTGAGATGTATAGATTGCGCTATCGAGTCTGTTAGAAAATGAATCGACAGCACATTAATTTTAATTAACACAGTCTCATCCCAATTCGTCATATAACTGACGTTTTGGGACGTCTTTTGACCATTCCGTCAATATACGACTTTTTAGGGTCGGTAGATGACGATCCCGGGTCGTCATACAACTGACGCTTTACCTTTAACGTCAGTTAGGTGACGAGTTGGGTTTAGGGTTAGGTCTGGGGTAGAGTTAGGATCCCATAATGTCATCTACCGACATTTAAGGGGGCCCTAAAAAGTCGTATATTGACGAATGGTCAAAAGACGTCCCAAAACATCAGTTATATGACGAATTGGGATGAGACTGCGCTGTTTTAATAGACAAACAGAAAAATGCAATCAAGGCATTTGTCGATCGGAAAGATATCTTTGCCGTCCTTCAAGTGTAACTTATCAGCTGGCTCTGACGGTCGCCAAGAAGATGGGATGTAATGAAAAGCCTGTGGTCGTTGTGGTTTCTCCTTTGGTCGCACTCATGAAGGACCAAGTAAAAGAAGCAACACTCGTTATTTTACTTCTAAAATAAGTAAGTTCTGTTGACAACTGTGAAATGCAAAGTATTTGACTTACTGCGTTGCTCTGATAGGTTGTAGGTCTACCGACTATCCAATTGAGTGCAGAGTTTTGTTTTTTTCCTGGTTCGGTTAAGACACGCCTCATAATCAAAGCCCAATGAAGCATTTCAGACTCATATTCTCAATAGAATACGAGTATGACGAAGTCAGGCTAAGTAATGACTTTATTGAGAGAAAAGTCCTTGTTAATAGTGAATATGTGATCCCTAATCTAAAGTTACTGTAGGTCATGGATTTTTTTGCTCCATTTTTGTGTTAGAGAAAGCATATTAATATAGATGCCCTTTTGATGTAATTACATCTCAAACTTTTTCTCAGATCAAGCTAGAGGCTATAATCTTTGAAATATTAATCACTGCTTTAGTGACTTCATCGTGGCCATGAATACCTGTGTACACTCGTCGAACCAAACACATGTTCCAATTGTAAGTCATTACCCAGATTCGAATGTCCAAGCATGCTCATTTATTGATCTCAACGCATTCAGCGAGAACTTGCACGTGCTTTCACACAGAGTAATCGTTATGACAAAAAAGGCAATGACTTCACATACAAAACTTCTGTCAGGACAGTGGCTCTAGTATTTATATAAAGTGATTAAGAATTTATGTTGGACAAAAAACGAGTAGGCCATGAAATCAAAAGGAGACTCAAAAGGAGGAGAGGGCTGATTACATTGCTGAATCGCCATTATTCTTTTTTATGTAGTAATAACGATAGAAATTGCAATCAAGGCCTGTTATTCAGCCCTTAAATTGGACAATTCAGATACAAGTATAGCTGCAAAAGTTCCCTGTTCTTTTGTCAAAGTTTAAGCATCACTTTTCAAACTCTCAGGGGTTTAAGAGTTAATTTTCAGATTGTTAATAGAGTTGGTTTGTTAGACAGTACTCTGGCATCTCCTGGGAAATGTTAATGACGGTTTATGAGCTAATTATTTCAGTTAATCAAATTGGCCAGAAATTATCAGATGATATTTGTTCTAAGTGATGATGACTCGAGACGGCCAGAGTAGACTCTTTTTCAGAGTTCAAAATTTATGCAAAAGCTAGTTAAATGCCTGAGCTAGTTCATTAAATCATAATTAATATGCAAGTGTACCTTGACCTTCAAACCAAGACATTTCCATTTTACACTAGACAAGTTGGACAAGTATTTATTTTTTAGACCTTTCTGACAACATTGTTTTGGAGCTTAATAAAATAAAAGCTGCGTGAAAAGACACAGAATTTATTATGTCTGAATTTATTATATAAATATGCAGTAAATATAATTTTTTTATATATATATACATATTGTACAATCTTAATCATTCTAACACAGTCTCATCTCAATTCGTCACATAACTGACATTTTGGGACGTCTTTTGACCATTCGTCAATATACGACTTTTTAGGGCCCCCTTAAACGTCGGTAGATGACGATCCGGGTTGTCATACAACTGACGCTTTACCTTTAACGTCAGTTAGGTGACGAGTTGGGTTTAGGGTTAGGTTTAGGTCTGGGGTAGAGTTAGGATCCCATAACGTCATCTACCGACGTTTAAGAGGGCCCTAAAAGTCGTATATTGACGAATGGTCAAAAGCGTCCCAAAACGTCAGTTATATGACGAATTGGGATGAGACTGCGCTGATCATTCAACTATGCCTGTGTATGAATTACCAGCCCGTTCTCATCCTTTAGCGTCACATAGAATGCAATCCTTTAGAGTAATATGAGACTACTCTACCCTCAGTGTTGTGCATGAATGCGTTCAATGAACGACGTTCACTGAACTCGTTCATATTTTCGCCGAACGCTGAACTGAACGAATCACTTTTCATACAATGAACGTGAACGAGAGCGGCGTTTACTTTGTCAGGAATGAACGAGCAGCACGTGCAGTTCACGTTCACACTCATTTTAAAAGTCAGGTTTTACCTCCAACCCCCGTTATTAGTCGCCGAATCCACCCCCCGACAGTAGACGAGGTCGAAGGATTCATAGTACGGAACTACGGATAGGGGGTAACGTGAAGGCAGGGTGGGGAGTCGCAATAGTGTGCATACTTGGCAGATCTGGCCACGCTCACACTGCTCGTATCATCACTTATGATCTGCGCTTTGCCATAACGAGTGATCTTTTGAACTAAACAGGTCTTATCTACTTGTGTTTGTGTGTCATATGAATAATAAATGCCCCATACATGGAATCAGAGTGCCTACTGTACGTAGTAAGTTAAGTTGTTCAGCTGCTAGCTGGTACTACATACCCGTTGGGGTGCTCCGTGTTCATTTACAGACGCAGTGCTGTCCTGTTTCGGTCCTGCCGACTACGCCAAAATGTGGCAGGAGACACAAGGGCAGTAAGGGGGGTTTCTTAAAGAATTATAATTAATAGGATTGTATCATTCAAATTCCGACTACGCCACTCTGTGTCTCTCGTCCCTGTCTAGACCTGCTCCTAAACCTTGAATTTGAGCAAAGTGCCTTATATCCTTTTTTATACTGTTCTCTTAAGAATTGTCAATAAAACTTATTTTTGTACGATGACCCATGTCTCTGACTCTATTAGGTGATACGAAACTGTGTGTACCTTTTGTTGGGGTTTACTCTAATTCTTTGAGTGAGATTCCCAGAGTGGCATAGTTGGATTTTGAATACAATTAATATTAATACAATTGAATCACAATCGAATTAATTATAATTCTTTAAGAAACCCCCCTTACTGCCAGCCACACAATGAATATGCAGGACCTCGAAACATTTCTCAGAAGAACAGAAGTCAGTTTCACTGCTCAGGAAAAACAAACGGGACTCATGAATCATTATTACAAAACATTAAAACAGCTGTTGTTTATCATGCAGGTAACAACAAACACGATTATGATTCAAGAGTATGTACAATTTTTAACTGGTTAATTTGTATAAATTAATTTATTTTGTCTTGTGGATTAAACATCTGTAATGTAAAACAGCTTATTCTAGACATATTGGTTACACTTTATTTCGATAGTCACTTTAGACGTTCTACTAACTATAAGTAACTTTTTAACTACGTGTCAACTAACTGTCATTAGAGTATTAGTATTATAGTAGACTGTCAGTAAACTGTTAGGTTATGGTTAGGTGTTAGGCTTTGGGTTAGGAGAATAAGTTTACTTGTAGTCGTCAAGTTACTTATAGTCAGTTAAATGTCTGTTGGGGGACCAACAAAATAAAGTGTTAGCAGATATTAAGCTGACAGTCTATTAATACTCTAATGACAGTTAGTTGACATGTAGTTGAAAAGTTACTTATAGTTAGTAGAATGTCTAAAGTGGACTATCGAAATAAAGTGTTACCAAAATAACATGCTAGTTTGATGGTCCCTCTATTGTTTTATATGGTTAGTATCTTGCATATTCTGCAACCAGTATATAAACATATGAGTAGAAGTAGTAATTTTCAATAATAGTAATAATTATTATAATAGTATGTCCTAATGGACAAGGCTCTTTAATTTTGTAAGGTTGCTGAGTTTTCTATATCCTTGAAATACCAATGATCTCATGTGCAAATGTTGGTGTATTTACTGTCTCAGCCGTATCCCCAGTGGAATACATTCCGTCTCCACTATAACTGCAAGAGTAGAAGCATATTTCATGACATCAATCATTTTGGTTTTCAAATAAATGAGAAAAGTTAAAGTGGTGGGAAGTACAGTAACAGCTTTATTAAATTAGTGCAAAAGACAGACATAATTCATTCACCACATCATCTTTTTCTTTGCATTTTCAGAACTTACAGGGGCTCCCACAAAAACCCACACACACGTTTTGTTTTGTTTTTATGTTATCTCTCTTTTTTGTCTCTCTTTTTTGTTGTCTTTTGTTCTTATCACAATCTCACAAGCGCAAAAAGGGGAATATATATATATATATATATATATATATATATATATATATATATATATATATATATATATATATATATAAATTTATAAAGAACAACTGAATCAACAGCCTTCCCTGTCCTCTTTTACTTTGACGCAAGTGGAGAGGGAAAAAAATTAAATAAACGCTGCACCATCAGAAACAAGAATCACAAGACAGATTCACTCTCTGTCTGCATATCGCTCTCTAGACTCAAGAACCGCACTCTAAAACACAAGCTCATACATGAAAAAGAGGACAAAACATCAATGGCATTAGAAATAGTCCCTAAAATTTAGCAAAAACATCCAGTTCTTAACTTTTTTTTCTCAAGGGGTCATTAAAGAATAAGCGATCAAAGTACATAAGTTAATTAATATGTTTGTACATTGGTAAAAAATAAAATATATATAGTGTACATCCCCCCCCCCATCATTTCACACATTACTATAAAGATATATTGTGTTCCACTCCATAACAACTAATGCAATTGAACCAAAAACAAAAATAAAAGACTCAAGAGACACTTTTTTTAGACTCTGAAGGCTTCTGGCTATCAACCTGCCCTAAGAAAACACAACCACTGCAGACTAAAGAGGCCTTGTGTCCATCCCTTACATTAGTAAACAAGATCAAATACAGTAGTCTTTAACCAGAGGAAACTAAAGTACATTCGAAATGTCCAATCGCTTTCCCAACATCCAATATATCTTAGTCCAGTGACAGAGAGAGTTCAACGAGGCGATGCCGTTTGTGATGTATTCCAGAAGTACGAGAAGACAGGAGGTGCAGGGGAAGAAGGGAAAGGACAGAAGGAGAGTTCCTGGTGAAAAGGTGGAGGTCGGTTTGGGATTGAGTGAGACAGCGGTGAAAAGGAGGAGCGCAAAAATGAAGGGTGCGAGGTGTCTTTTAGGGAAGAGGTCTTCTCTTTCTGCCTGCTTTGCATGTGGAGAAGAGAAGAAGGTTTTCTTCAGTGTTGCAAAAGGACTACAGAAAGAAGCAGTGGAAATTTACAAGCCTAAAAGAGAAAAGAGAAAAGAGAAAAATGGTAATTAAACACCATTTGAAAGTTTAACTCTTCGGAGTCTTGGAGTATTTTGGCCCTTTTTGAGTACATTTGTTTAATTTTGCGACATAAACAAATGTTTACCATACCAATTTTTGGTATCATTTTTTTCAGCACATCATCACCTATATGACCAGACAATTAGTTTATTACTTTGATGTACTGTATCAACATACTGGACCCAAAATCACACAAAAAAACACAAAATCCGAATAGAAACATTATAGCTTTAAAAGGTTTAAAATGTAAACACAAGTTGTAAATGTCAAAATATACCGGTAAAATTCAGATATAATCAAGCTATATACAAAAAAAAAAAAATATTTACAAAAAAAAGCGAGTGTAGCCATAGGCTTTTTTTCTCATTTTAGCTTTGCCACATTTTTAGAAAAAAATGTGCACACAAATATACAGAGAGCTATATTTAAGGCCTTGCAATATGAGGGTTCCCAAATAGTGTAAATACAACATAAAAAAAGTTAAAATTGAGATAAAATGAAACTATATACAGCAAAAAGCAGGTGTGGCAGTAAGCGTTTTTTCTTTTCTTTTTTTGCTTAGAAACTACAAAACACTTCATGTACAATTACACAGCTAGCTAAATTACAGGGCTTTCATTCCTTGAGTAAGAGGGGTTCCTCAATAGTACAAATAAATCACACAAAAGGTAAAATAAACACAAAATCAAACCATACATTCAACAATTTACAACAAAAATCAGGTGTTTATTTGTTGTTGTTTTTTTTATCTGTGCCACTCCTCAAAACAGTTTATCTAATCTACTCCTAAACTACCCAAACTACTCCTAAACTATCTACACTACTCCTAAAGTACCTAAACTACTCCTAAACTACTCTCAAAATCTACTCAAACTAGCAATCATTTCTCTCTCTCTACATATATAACGTATATATCGTTGCTGTCCAATGAAAACCGCGTATGTCCATTTTGACAGATTTTGAGATTTTTTGACGGATACAATGTCCAGGTTCATTTCCGTATACAGCATGCTTCACATTATTTAAATGACCAATGAAAAGTTGTGAAATCATGTCATCTGATTTCCACGTATTTCCATTTGCTGTCAAAACTGTCAATCACGCAGCGTATCTCCCATAGACAGTATGGTATCTCCCCGCCCTGTGGAGGCATCTCGCCGGTCTCGTGAAGTTTCTCGCCGGTCTCGTCTCTGAGAACCCCTACACCTGGTATTATAATGCGATCTGTATCCAGATAAGTTATCCGGATAATAAAAAAGGCATGTTAATGCAAGGTATAAATACGTTGTGATCGGATCTGCCTGACCATCTGGAGGTAGTCTGGCTCGCATTGTGTTCGGATCTTTACTAGGTGTAAACGCAATCCGGTTGTTGAAGCACATATGTATATTTTACTCCTCCCAAAAATGCTAAAAAAAAATAAACGAGTGAGAGCGTGTTATATAGGCTATATGACACGTTATAGTCAGATATGACGGCGCTACTGCGACGCGCATTACCGCAGATGAGCAGCTGCGTCAAAAGTGAAAGTAAGTCACAGACAATCATCTTCACATCATCTTCAAGTAAAGAAACGAAGTGATCTTACAGGGCAGGCTGTTGCCACACTTTCTTATTGATGTATGTCTTTGATTTTGAAATTAGCTGATGATAAAATGCAGCTCATATCTGTAATAAAATGCAGCTCATTTCCGACAAAATTACGGTAGGATTGTGTAAATAAAGTATCAGTCTAGCATCGCCATGCCAGTGTATTGATTCATTGTCTCTTCATAGTTTGGAAGAGACATTTAATAAACTGAGCGTATTTAATAAACTGAGCGTAGCCTATTCATCTGTCAATATTAAACGTGATTTGGTCATTCTAATTAATGATCGGAAGAATGCGTATCGACCACCGTTACTATACAATATGCACGTATGTCCATTTAAACTCGATTTTGGGTCAAATATGGATTATATCATGACACTGGCAAGAATATGGTTACATTTAAAGATGTTGTGCCAAGCATGACAACGCTACGTTCAGCTGCTTTTGAAAGTACGTGTTTTTTTCACTTCCTGAAAAGTAACCGTTTTGGACATACGTGAGTTTCATCGGGCAGCAACGATATGCCTCTCTTTGTCTACTCCGTAAATCTCCCGCCTTTCACTTTCGCGTCTTTGGCTCAGTTGGCTCCTCCTTCATTCCGTAAAATGTGCAGCCTGAAGAGCAGAATCAGCAGATTCACACATTTTTCTCCGTTTTGTTTTATGACAAAAACCGACAAAGTTATTAGAATAATGCAACGTCTGTCATATCCCATCTTGCGTCCTTTTACGAACGCGTCAATATACGTGTAAATTTTTTTATATAAAGTTTAAATGATCTCCGTTTTTACTTGGTCTATCAACACAAAACAAAAAGTAAAATAGAATTTCAAGTCGGCAGCGCAGCTCAACGTGACTTTGCTTTTATGCTTCGACGTCTTAAACTGGACAAGTGATTTGATCACGCCTGCATGATCGGGGACCCCGAAGGGTTAACAGGACATGTGTGGTGGTAATAAACTCTCAGAGGCAGGTTTGAATTTGTTAGGCCGACATAAGATATTTGTTTTAATATGTATGCAATGAATGCATAAAAACATGACAAACCACAACAAAGCACTGAATTAATAAATTAAACCAATTAGAAACTAAATGTCATTCACATTTAGGCTCCAGGGAGCCTTTTATTTAGACTCAACCCTTTATTTTTCCTTCACTTTCCTTTCTTACTCCACGCTGCCATCATAATAAATTATGATTAAAACATAATTTTGAAAAATGTAAGGTCTAATTTCGCGAGAGCTTGAGCGGAATGAATTGGCCTGCGGATCTCAGAAATTCAAAGGCGATCGAACCGTGCCAGATCCGATGCGAGAGAATATTAAATGGAGGGGGGGGGGGGGGGGGGACTATTGATTTTTTCCCTTTTGCTGCTTGATGTTTCTTTCCACTAGATATGTTTGTATTGCTTGGTCCTAAATGACAGTGGAAGGAAAATAAGACCTGAACGGCACTTAAGAGAATGGCTGAGGTTGCTCTGATCCACAAAATGCCATTTGCAAATTCTAATGAGACTCCAGCCCCGCTTATTCATGTGCCGAGGGCCTGAAATGCGACCAGTAATTCTCCCCCCTTAGGCGAACACGTGAGCCTGGAACATCAAAATATATAACTAAATCAATTCACCTCGCCATGTTCACAGCAATAAAGTCAAGCGAGGAGTGGATACAAATCCTCCCTACTCTCATCTCTGCATTTATACAGTACACTCTTCACTCCATCTTCCTAAGGGCTAAAACACAGGTAAGTGTGCAGGGAACGTGCTATGAAGGCGGCAAGACGAAAGTGTGATTGATCTAATTACCATCAGCCTGATTGGAGGAAAGTGGTTGTGGCAGCAGTCAGCTGCATTTGAGACAGACACAATAACACACGTGATCCCTGCACTCCAGTGCTTTGGTCCGATAGATATATTGCACCCCCTTTGCATCATAATTCACTCCCTCAATTTGTGTTTTCATCAGCCATGAAGTAAAGTCACTCATGATGGGTTTCAAGTTTACAGCCGTGAAACTCAGTATATTTGGTCACACTTTAGGTTAGGGTCCAATTCTCACTATTAACTAACTATTAACTATGACTTTTGCCTCAATAAACTCATAATTACTGCTTATTAATAGTTAATAAGGTAGTTGTTAAGTTTAGGTATTGGGTAATTAAGGGATGTAGAATATGGCCATGCAGAATAAGGCATATAATATGTGCTTAATGAGTACTAATTTGCATGCTAGTAAGCAACTATTTAATAGTGAGAATTGCAACCTAAACTAAAGTGTTAGTTTGTATGTATATAAACACTACCGGTCAAAAGTTTTAGATTGTTTAATGTTTTTATAATAAGTCTCTTCTGTCTCACCAAGGCTGCACTTATTTTATTTAAAAAATAAAATAAAATAAATAAAAAAAATTAAAAACTAGTAATATTGTGAAATATTATGACAATTTAAAAAGACTGTTTTCTATTTTAAAATATATTAAAATGTAATTTATTCCTTTGAAAAATGGTGAATTTTCAGCATCATTACTCCAGTCTTCAGTGTCACATGATCCTTCACAAATCATTCTAATATGCTGATTTTATGCTCAAAAAATATTATTATTACTTTAAATGTTGAAAACAGTTCTTTGATGAATAGAAAGTTAAAAGAACAGCATTTATTTAAAATAGAATCTTTTCTAACATTATACATGTCTTTACTGTAACTTTTGATCAATGTAACTCATCCTTGAATAGAAGTATTGATTTCTTTTTTTTTCCAAAAATAAAATAAAAATTCTTACTGGCCCCAAACTTTTTAAAGGGTAGTGTTTAATGTAACAAAAGCTTTCCATTTCAGATAAAAGCTGTTCTTTTGAACTCTCTATTCATCAAAGAATCCTGAAATAAAAATGTAAAAACTGTTTAACATTGATAATAATCATACATGTTAATTGAGCAGCAAATCATCATATTAGAATGATTTCTGAAGGATCATGTGACAAAGAAGACTGGAGTAATGATGATGAAAATTCAGCTTTGATCACACAAATTAATTAAACTTTACTATTTATATTCACAAAGAAAACAGCTGTTTTAAATTGTAATAATATTTCACAATATTAATGTTTTATTTATTTATTTTAATCATAATATATATATATATATATATATATATATATATATATATATATATATATATATATACACACATATACACATATATATATATACATATTTAATCATCATATTGACCATGCTTCAATATTCAACGCTTTAGGAGTTACATGACGCGAATCCTAGGGCGTCTTTTAACTGATGCTAAAGGGCGCCTGAAAGCGTCAGATATTGAAGCATGGTCAAAATGCTTCCCAAGGCGTCAGTTAGGTGATGCCTTGGGGGTGAGAATGGGCTGTGTGTGTATATATATATATATATATATATATGCATATATATATATATTTACATACACACATTTGAGGATTCAATTGTAATTTTGCCTCAGCAAGCTGCATTAATTGTTCCATTCACGCTGAACAATTCATTAACAAGAAGAGGTTAAGCTTTATCTGCCAGAAGCACCGCGATGGCACGTCAGAAACAAGAGCCAGTAAACAGGTCGATGCTCTGGAAATTTCTCATCCCTCAAGACAGGCCACATTAGTAACCAGTGTGGATTAAAGAGTAAAAACATCCATCTTGGCAGAAAAGGGGATTTTAACTTCAGTTGGCCTGGGCTCAGGCTTAGTTCCCTGTTGTGGATTAAGTATTTTACCCCTGTTGGGCATGTTTCATTACCAGAGGTGGAAAGTAACGAATTACATTTACTCGCGTTACGTAATTGAGTAGTTTTTTTGTGTACTTCTACTTTTTTAAGTAGTTTTTAAAATCTGTACTTTTACTTTTACTTAAGTACATTTTGTTTGAAGTATTGTACTTCGCTACATTTTAAATCATATCCGTTACTGAGTAAAAAATAATAGTACACGGGAGAAAAAAAAATCACACTCCGGAAACTACTGCATTGGTTGAAAGGCGGGAGAACAAACGCGCAAGAAAGGTGGCAACAGACCCATAGACAGACCCAGCTGAAGCTGAAAACGAATCGCGCTCGAATTCTTATGAAACGAATTATGTCCTCGAGGATTTGTTTGCTAAAAATGTGGACGCAAAGTGGCTGCAAAAGGAGGATATAGGACACTACCCCTCCTGCAGATAAAGGTATGTGCCGATTATAACTTCGAATGACTTACGTGATGCAGAGGGAATCCCGAAATCCAGTCATGAAAGTGGAATTATACACTTAACGCATCACGTAAAACATGCAAAATAATGGATAGATACATGGAAAGTAGAACTGTGCAATAAATCCAATCGTGTGAATATTTAAGCACAAAAATACTGCATGTAAATGTATAACCCTATTTGTTCTGCTGAGCTGCGCCGCGTTTTGTCTACTAAGTTAACTTAGTACATAATCAAGTATGCGTGACATTCATGTGCTGTGTCTGAAATCTCCACTCAAAGCACTACTCCCTAACCCCTATGTTGGGGGTAGAGAGCAGAGCACTATATAGTGAGCTCACCAGCATAATAGAAACACCACTTTAGGACACTACTCGATCGTCTCTCTGCGCCGTTGATTACATTACCTGTCAGCTGGTGCCCAGTCGGCTCTGGGCTAAATAGATTTTTTAAAATAAATACATTACATTATACTTGAGCTTATTTCTCCAAAATTTAAAAACTAAAAGTGATTTCTGGCCGTTTTTGTTATAATGCACTACTCCACACATTATTATAACTTATTTTTACGATCCGCACAATGCATGATGGTGTAGGACTTTGTTAGTGACCATCGGTTGTAAACATGGTTGTACACTACTTTTCAAAATGCATTCTGGGATACATTGAGAGGACTATATAGGGTATAATAATCATCACTATACATTCGGACAGCACTACAAAATGGCGAGCTCACTATATAGTCCACTAAATAGTGAGGAGTGGGACATTTCGGACACAGCAATGGTGTTTTCAGCGTCTCGCAAACAATTTGTGAATATGAACATTTCCAGAGCTGCTCTGAGAGAACGCCTAATGGGCATTTTCATAATTTTATTTGAGAAAAAACGTTTTTTTTTTTACACTTTTCTTCACTTTTGGTCTTCACTACAACCCATCAAAATAAAAGTTGGGTTTCACTATGAGAAATTATGACAGAAATATATTACTATTGTAGGCATACAGAAGAACGTAGCCTACCTCTCAAAATAATAAATAATAACAACAACAATATTAATACATTTCATTATTTAAAGGAATATTTTTTTGTCCATGGTTTAATTTAGTAAATCAGTTTTTGCAGCGCTTCCCCAAAAATAAAAGGACACAAGTTTAAAATTTACATTTCATTACCACCGTTTTTGATAATATATTTGTATTAAATCAAAGAAACATTAATTTTCTGAATAAAATACATTTCATAGGACAATATAATTCTTAAACATTTTAATAAATAATTAATGCTAAAAATAAGTTGTCATTATCAATTATCGAATTTGATTTATTAGACATGTTTTGTTAAAATTTTAATAAACAAAACAAACAAATGGTTTCAAGTTTACTATAATTAAAAGCATTTGTTCAACCAAATAAAACCCTGTTTTTGTAATAATTTTAACTGACTGATAATAATTTATTTAATAATTGATTAATACTGTAAACCATGGTATTTTCTGAGACGTTATCATACTGTGAAATCTCATCACCATTACAACCCCACACAGGGATTCCTCCATCTCGGTGTTAAAAAAGTAACTCAGTAACTTTTACTTTGAGTAAATTTTAAATGAGCTACTTTTTACTTTTACTTGAGTAGATTTTTAGACCAGTACTTTTACTTGTACTTAAGTAAAATTTTATTGAAGTAGTAGTACTTTTACTTGAGTAGCATATTTTATTACTCTTTCCACCTCTGTTCATTACATTAAAGAGCGGTTTTAGAGGACTGTTGGGTATATCACAAATCTTCATTTGTCGAAATATATCACGTTAGGAACATACACCAAACCCCTGTACCATTTGTAATTTTCAATTAAAAAAACTATTAATTAAACTATGACTGATATTTCAAATGTGTGTGTTTAAATACCAGCTGGACTACCTCACTGTTTAAAGGGATACTCCACCGTTTTTTCATATTAAACTATATTGTATGGCAGAATACCACAGCAAGTGCTTGAGGGCACTTCGACTCGGCTCCCAAGCACTTGCTATGGTATTCCGCCATACAATATAGTTATCCACTTTACACGCTTAGAAAAGCACAACGTTTTATTTTGTGTCTCCATCCTTGGTCGAGTTATACTGCTCGTGTAACTGTATTTAAATAGGGAAAAAGTGGAGGTGTTTGGTCGCTTCTCTGCTTGGCCCATATTGAATGAACTGAGCTAGTTAAGTGCGATCAAAGTGTCTCGCGCACCAGAGCGATTGAGACGAGAGAGGTATTTATCAACTCGTCTTAGTTAAGTGAACATAGTTTAATATGAAAAAACAGTGGAGTATCCCTTTAACCGCGAAGTATTGAAAAAAGATGTTATTTACATTGCGTGTAAATAGATGCTATCCACACAAAGTAAAAAAAAATAGTAATATGGTATTTGTAAAAACAAACAAAAAAGTAAACTGGATGTGGAAAAAGTAGCCTGTCAACAAGTAAACAGAAACTAGGATTTCCACTCAACCAAATTTCAAAAAGCAACTTTCTAAAAGAAAATCAGTCTCTATTCACAAAGACAGAAATCCCCCCATCCCATAATAGCCTTTACTTTTCTATACTGCATTTATTTGATTAAAAATACAGTACAATTAAATAACTGCTTTCTTTTTTAATACAGTTTAAATTGTAATGTATTCCTGTGATAGCAAATCTGAATTTAGAATTTTCAGCAGCCATTACTCCAGTGTTCAGTGTCACATGATCTTTAAAAATAATTTAATATGCCAATTTGCTGCTTAATGAATTATTATCAATCTAGAAAACTGACACATAATTTTTTCTCCAGGATTTTTTTTGAATAATTTCAAAAGAACAGTATTTATTTTTAACATTACAAATGTCTTTAATGTTCCTTTTAATTAACTTACTGTCTTACCCCAAAGGCGTGATCTCTAAATTGTAGTTCTGCAACCAGTCCAACAGGGGGCAGTAAGGTCATCTCTGGCATTGATAGACCTTTCCTCTGCTGAACATGTGGACCTAACAGTCTCCTCCGTGAACTGGACTTGAGCACGATTGCTACATCAAAGCCTGAATTTGTCAGTGTAAAATATAATTAGATTTCCTCGCGATATTTAGTTTTACAATCGTGGCCTCGTCTTGTGTCGTAAATGATGTTTTTCTTCCTCTCCGCAATTAACATGGCCCGTGTTAATCAGATACACAGCTCAATCGGAGCCACATTTTTCAAAGGACAAACAAAATCAATGGACTCGAAGGGCAAATCAGCACAGAAGGTGATGCTCGGCAAACTGTCCATCAGAAACAATGGCTCCTGTGGGAGTCGGAAGACGTCAGAGACTACTGAGTGCGCTGTGAGACGCGCCAATCGGGGCCTCCCACGATGTGGCACACGCATGTATCTGGTGCAAAATTTTAGGAACTTACATGGGGGTCTAAAGAAAGAGGAACTGGTGGCAGTTCTTAAATGATCTGTTTGTTATCTCCCTTAAGGCTTCCATACATGATTGAAGAGGCCACAAATGCAAGTCCACTGGACTTCTGGAATAGAGGAAGAACAGAGAGTATGGATTTTTTTTCAGTCCGTGAAGCAGAAGGTTAGCAACATGGAAGCTAAAAATACACTGACACACATACACACTATACCGTCACAAACACAAACAAACAGTTACTTTAAAGTGAAATTCCCACTGAGTATGATTCCTCTTCTTGTCCTATTTTCAGCAATTAAATGCCTTACACACCAAATGGGAAATAAATCCAGAACTTTAAATTCACTCTATTTATTTTGGTTATGTATTAAAAACTTCTAAAAACCCTAAAACATTGTAAAGCATTATCTATTGTGAAGGGTCATTTTATAACAAGCTGTTGTAGTGCTGTGCTAGAAATGTACTTTTAATTAAGTACCGTGTCTTATTAATTGGGAATAGCGATACAGCATAACACATCTTATACCTGGTTAGTATCTCTTAAGTCTAGTATTGAGTGATTCACAATGAAGCAAGTATCGAGTAACTCATATCAATCCCGCACAATCACGCAGAGCCAAAGCACCCCCAAAACAAATGTTCTCCCATTAAATGCATTTCAGATTTTTTTTTTTTAAACAAAGGGCCAAAATGTAAATAAGCCGTCTTTCCATTGGTCAAAAGGTTCGAAGAACACTATACGGTTCTCAGTTGTATTTACAGCCTCGTCTCTCATCCCAAAGCGCCACATACAACGCCTTTGCAAAAGCTTAAATATCCAACACACATGGCACCCTTTAGCGCCAAATGAGAACGTAAAATATAAATCGGGCAGAAGGCGCCTCCTAGTGGTCTAATCCTACCCCTACCCCATACCTAAACTTAACCGTCATTTGGCGCTAAAAGGGTGCCATGTGCGTTGGATATTTACGCTTTTGCAAAAGTGTCAAAATATGGCGCCTTGGGATGAGAGTACGTTAGTATTTACTGCACACTTGATCCTGGTACACTCTAAAAAATGCTGGGTTGTTTTAACCCAATTTTGGGTCATATGGACAAACTCAAACACTGGGTTAAAAAATGTAATTTAAAAATGTAACCAAATGGCTGGGTTTGTCCATATTCTGACCCAAAATTGATTTAAGACACCAGCGTTTTGAGTGTACGGCCCATGTCACGAATACAAAACCGTTCTCGGCGCAGGAAATCTCGGCATGGTTGGCTAGCAGTGAGAACGCATGTAGTGACATGTAGTGATATATATATAGTATACATACACACACACACATCTTCAAAAACTTTGCATTCCACAGACGAAAATGACAAAATTGTAATTTTCATCTCTTAAATGGTCCTTAGGAAATTAATTATATTAAAAATAATTATCAAAACGATGTTTTGCAGGTGTCACACTGCAGTACATCATCAACTTATCATGTATTTAATGTCAACTACCTACCTATAAACAAATGGAATGAATGGCACAAACTAATGAACTACATGACAGTGATTCACGTGTGTGTGTGTGTGTGTACGTGTCTCCTGTATAGGAGACAGATGAAGGCGAGTTCTGTCTAATCTTTTGGCCATTTCTCTCTTGCAGAGCTCCATCACTGAGCTTCTGGGCTTCTGTGTCTGCCTATTCTCACCGCTTTCTCTCTCAGCGGGGGTCAGGGTTCATTAAGGTGATAAGGAAATTGAAGTCAGACACTCTCTCCCTCCCACTCGATCAGTGTGCGACATAGCGACATGGCCCCTCCTCGACTGTGTCTTGCTGCGCGACAGTGAAACACATCCTTACAGGAGTCATTAGTGTGCGTGTAGTGCAGTTCTGAGACCAGTATGCACCAGCTTTATGTCATGTCACACAAGATATAAACATGTGCACACACTTTCAGACTGCCTGTTTAATGCATCACTGTCTGTGGAACACACACACACACGTAGACGGTACATACATAATTTACAGTGGGGTAAACATCTGAGACCACTATAGTGAAAATACTTCTATTTTGCATTCTTCCTCATTCAATACAAAACAATGAATTGCAATTTATTACAATCATCATAATTTGACTGAACAGTTTCAAATTAATTTTAAAATTAAAATTATTGTATTCATTTAATGAGCAGCACTTTGAGTTTAAAGTTTGTTGTAAGTTCTGCTACGTTTGTGTAAAAACCTGATGATAATGTTCTCCAGCATGATTTGAGATGATTCGACGAAGAGAATTGTGTGAATCAACTGAGAAAAAAGACTTTTGAATCCAGCAGATGTTAATATATAATATATGCAAATAATTCCATCATTTCAGTCTATTAACACTCACGAATTAAACATTCACTTTAACACAAAGACTGTTAGCTGAGCCCCTGGAAAAAAAGAGAAAATGCATAAAACAGTCAAATGGACCCATTGGATGGATGTGGCACATACAATGAAATGGCAAAGAACGCGATAAAATGTTAAAATTGGGTTCATTAAGAAAAATTGCGTCCACTATGGCAAAGGTACTTTTAATTATTTTCACCTCTGATTCACTTATGTCTGAATATTTGCTTGATTTTAATTCTCCATAATTTGATCAGTTGTTTTCCGTAGGATATTGATGAAAAACTGCAAATATGATTAACATAAAATCCATATAAAACCTACAACAAGCTGAACATAAATAATAAAATAATAAAAAATAGCGTCTTTAGTACCCGATGAAACCTGAATTCAATTCAATCAGATGTGTTTTTTTATGATATACAGCACAAGAAAATGGTGCAATTTCGTGAATTCACTCCAAATGTTATTTTGCAGGATATTAAGACAAAATTAAAGTGAAAAAAATAGTTGAGCATCTTGAATGTAGAGAGATAACACAAATAAAATAAGTGACTGGAGGAGAGGGAGACTGTGGAGAGAACTGCCTTCCAGGTTTAGTGCAGATCTGGAGACATTGGCATCATGACTTCTATTCAAACCAAGGCAATAGAAATCCTGGTTTCTATAGCCCTGATGGAAACCTAGCAATAGAAATCCTCAGAGCACGATGTCTCTTCTCAGACAGATATTATTT
The DNA here is from genome assembly GCA_030378365.1 of Hybognathus amarus. Taxonomy (NCBI): domain Eukaryota; kingdom Metazoa; phylum Chordata; class Actinopteri; order Cypriniformes; family Leuciscidae; genus Hybognathus; species Hybognathus amarus. The sequence continues at coordinate 401 of JAQIUQ010001229.1, read as the reverse complement.
TTCCTCTGTTTTCCATTTTAGAATGGCTGTATAAGAGTTCCATTATGTGCCAAGCCCCTCGTAAAAGGAGTTGGAGTATTTTATGTTACTGCCGGGGAGAAAGAGTCAGCCAGGGGACTGTGTGCAGGTTTGGATGGGAGATTGACTATGTGCGAGGCAAACAATATATCACACAATCGCACACACATATACACACCTGTCTAGAAGCTTTGAGACCTGTGCAAAGCAACCTTTAATGTGGTCATATTACATTAAATGCTTCTATGTCTCTCTCGTTGCTGTAATGGTGGCCCTATATGCAGAAATTTAGCCAGATATGGATCAACTCTTAATGCAGTTCCAGGCTTTACCACAGTAAAGAGATACGGGGTCACTGAAGACACTTTAGCAATACATAACTG
>JAQIUQ010001228.1:25000-310763 GCA_030378365.1 Hybognathus amarus | reverse complement strand
GAATGGTGTGTCGATTAGAACACAGGAATGAGTCCAGAAGTTACTTCTCAATTGATTTATTGCCATTGGCTTTCTTTCTTGGTTCTCCCATTTCTTTCATAAGAGTTTACAATTGCTGCATATTGCTGGTATCTACAATCAAACAAAGTTAACTTTACTGATACAAATTATAATAATAAATATACATTCACATCACCATAAAGAAATCTTTAAACAAATCAACAGTTATCAAATTAATATCAATACAAAAAGTTTAAATAAACTTACAAAGTCATAGACGCAGCAAACACATGCAGCAAGCAGAGGAGCAAACAGCCAGCACAAAGAGAAACACACTAGTGAGGGTGATTGGGAAGGTAATTATCCTCAGGTGAAGGAAGTTCAAGGAAGTGGGCGTGTCTCCCAATAGAATGACTAATTGGGATTTTTAACAGCCGCCCCCAAATATGACAACATATTTGTCCAAAGAAATCCCACTCATACAGTAGGATCAGTGGGAAAGGCAGGAAGAACGATTAATCGGCTAACTGGACGGATAAATTGTTTGCCATTTATGACGATCTCAGCCACTCGAATGCGGCCATCAGAACTAGGCAGGACCTTAGAGACTGTCCCTATGGGCCAGGAGCTACGAGGGAGCTGAGGATCCATCACCATGACCACCACAGAAGTTGAGATAGAGGGACCATCCGCTTTCCACTTCTGACGGGACTGAAGACTTGGGAGATAATCCTTGATAAAGCTAACCCAGAACCTGTCAGCAAGGATCTGACTGTGTCTCCACTTCCTATGGGTCAAGAACTCAGAGTCAGCATACATTACTTGTGGAAGGGACGCGTCGCCGCCCCATCAAAAGAATATTTGGCGTTATCGGATCCATGTCCGAGATGTTCGATGACACGTAGCCAAGGGGTTTTGAATTCATTATCTCTTCTACTTCTATAAGTACAGTGTGAAGGACTTCCTCGGTCACAATCTTGAGTTCCCAAAGTAACACGCAGGGCATTTTTAATAGACCTCACCTCACGTTCCCATGTTCCTCCAAAGTGAGGAGCATATGGTGGATTGAATGAGAACTTGATCTGCTGCTGTGCCAGTTTCTCTTGAAGTGTAGGGGCAAGTAGAGCATAGGCTTCTCGGAGCTCCCTTTCGCCACCTCGGAAATTTGTGCCCTGGTCGGATATAAGTTCATAAGGACGTCCTCGCCGGGCTACGAATCGCCGAAGGGCTAGGAGGAAACGGTCAGTGTCGAGACTAGACAGGAGCTCAAGATGGACACATCGGGTGGTCTGACACTTAAAAAGAATGCCCCATCTCTTCTCATGCCTTCGGCCTATCTTGATAGTAAAAGGGCCAAAACAGTCCATACCAGTTGACCAGAAGGGGGGCTTATGGAGACGGAGTTTAGAGGCAGGCAAGTCCGCCATGCGAGGAACAGATGGAGAACCTTTCCACTTCTTACAATCTACACATGTTTGCTGAACCCTCTTCACAGCTTGACGGCCACGTAAAACCCAGTATTTCCGTCGAAGATGGGCGAACACTCTTTGTGGCCCAGGGTGACGCAAAGAAGAATCAATTCCCAAGATGATCAATGAAGTAATATGATTCTTGGGATCCAGGACAATTGGATGGATAATATCAGGCTCAAGATCCTCACTCTGACGGAGTCGGCCGCCCACTCTAATCAATCCTGTAGCCGGGTCATATTCTGGAGCCAATTCAGCCAGGCGACTTTGAGGAGGGACATCTCGGCCACTTTGAAGTAGCCTATATTCTTCAGGAAAATCCTCTTTTTGAGCTTGACAGAGTAGATGGAGCTCTGCTTGAACATGTGGGGGCTTGGTGGAGTCCAGCTGTATACTCTCAACAGTAGCATCAAGTAAAGCTGTCCAGGTGCTCCACTGGGAATAGTCAGCTTTTAATAAGCTGTCAGACTGCTGAACATGTCCACAGAACAGGGATTTTCTCAGTTCTGGCACGGCTTCATTGGAAGGAAAAACTGGAGACTTTGGCCACTGATCTGTGGGTAAGTACAGGAAAGATGGCCCTGAGAACCAGCGACTAGTATTGATGAGTTCCATCAACTTCTTGCCCCTTGTGATGTCATCAGCAGCATTATTGGCAGTATCCACATACCTCCACTGTTCAGGCTGAGTGTGCTCAAGGATTTCTGTGATGCGGTTTGCCACAAAGACGTTATATCTACAGTTGTCAGAGCGAATCCAGGTCAGAACGGTGGTGGAATCGGACCAAAGCATGACATCATTAATGGACAGGGTAAGTTCTCTTTGCAGAAAGTAAGCCAACTGAGACCCAGCTAAGGCCGCACACAATTCAAGACGTGGAATGGATATGGTCTTCTTTGGGGCTACCCTAGAACGGGCCATAACAAAGGAAACAGACACATTTCCATGTCTATCTGTGACACGAAGATAGGCAACTGACCCATATGCCTGTTCAGAGGCGTCACAAAACAGGTGAAGCTCTCGAGTACCCATCTCATCGGTTCCTATTGAGTTATACCACCGGGGAACTTGGATGTTAACTATTCCCGGTAACTCCTCCTCCCATGTGGTCCAAGCCAATCTGATGCCTTCTGGGATGTCTGGATCATCCCATTCCCTAGCTGGCTTCATCCACAGTTGTTGTAGCATGACTTTTGCACGAGTAGTGAATGGAATGATAAACCCGAGAGGGTCATACTGCCGGGCAAGAATACGATATAAGATCCGCATGGTGAGGGCTGTGTACTCCACTGGGCGGTGTTTGAAGCTCAAGGTGTCATGCAAACAATGCCAGGTAAGTCCAAGAGTCCCCTCACACGGGTCAGAGCAGTCATGACTCAACCATAGCTCAGAATGGACAGACCGTACGTCAACAGGTAAATGATTGATTACAGAGGCATAGTTACTGGCCCATTGACGAACTTCAAAACCACCCTCAATCAAAGTGGAGCGCAGTTTGTCGACCATGGCTTTAGCTTCAAGGGCAGAAGGTAGACTCTGCAAGCAGTTGTCCACGTAAAAGCACTCAGGACTGAAGTCTGAAGATCATAATGTTCTGCAGCAAGACTCTGGGCATGTTTTTGGAGTGCGTATATAGCACAACATGGACTGCACGTAGTGCCGAAAGGCAAGACCTGCCATTCATGAACTGTAGGAGGGATGTCTCTCTTCATGCTACGCCAAAGAAAGCGTAACAGGGGCCTATCAGTGGGTAGCAAACGGATTTGATGGAACATTCCTTTAATATCCCCACTGATGGCAACCTGATGCTCTCGAAAACGGATGAGGACTCCAAGCAAGGAAGGGCCTAATGTTGGACCTGGCAACAGGTAAGCATTAAGGTTTTCACCCTGGTACTGGTAAGAACAATTAAACACCAGGCGGTGTTTGCCATTGTGTTCCACTAAATGATGGGGTATATACCAGGACTCATGACTTTCTCCCACTTCCCATGAAGTCAATTTCTTGACGTAACCAGCATCAATAAGTTTTTGGATCTCCTGCTCATAGATAACTGCACGCTCTGGGTTCCTGGATAACTGTCGCTCAATGCAACGTGAAGGTTGGCAGGGCCGCTTCAGGAGGCGCATGCAATAAGGGGGAGTTTTGACTCTGAGCAAAGGAGTGGCATATCTCTGTATTCCATTAATCTCATGACGCTCGGTTTGTTGCTCTGAGGCACTCAAAGGCTTGCTGATCCTGCTTGGACCTAATAACAGCTTTAGAATTCTTAGAATATGGAAATATGTCGATCTGCCACAATCGTTCCACATCCCTCTGTAACTGGTCTTTATCAAGCGAAGTAAGAAGACACCGGGTATCAGAGCTGGATTCTTGCACCAGAGAGGTCGGACCATGCAACGTCCATCCTAAGCAAGTGTGCAGGGCAGCTGGACTTCCAGGGGGGCCAAATCTCACACATTCCGTAGAGCACAAGAGATGAGAATGGTCTGCACCCACTAACAGCAATGGTCTGATCTTATGGAACTCCTGCAACGGCAAGCCTTGGAGGTGCTGATAACGTCTCTGCAGAGTGGTGATAGGGTAAGTCTGCTCAGGTAGATCTAGTTGCTTAGCAGTGAAAGCATCTTTGATTTCATACTTCTTCTGATGTCGGGAAACTGATGAAATTGAAAATGACACTGTAGCACCCACAATTTTCTCTGTGCCTTGTCTGATTGTGCGTAAGATTAAGGTCTCCGCCGCCCCATAGAGGCCCAAACTCTCCGCTGCAGATGACAGAAGCATGGTTCTTTCTGAACCGTCGTCCAGAATGGCATAGGTCTCCAGAGATTTCCCGTTATGAGTCAAGACAACTCTTACCACTTTAAGGAGTACAGAATTGAATCCACTGGGCCTACTCAGATAGAGAATTTGTTGCTCATTTTTACGAGTATTCACCTCATGCAGGATTCCTAAATGCCGACCTTGGCATTGGGGGCAGCCTTTCTTTAAGTTGCAGTTAGATGAACGATGGGAACGTCCACACCTCCAGCAGCGGCCATTGTCCGTAATCCACTTTTTTTGGCAGATACATCAAATTCTTGAAATCCAGGACACCGACTAAGATGGTGAGCTTGACTGTCACAGAAAGCACAGGATGGGAATGCAGATTCACTAGAGAATTTCACACGAGGATTAGTGCTTTGATTCTGGATGTGATCTCTAGCACTCTCTTCCTGACTTACACCCTGAAAGAAAGTAGCGGTGGAATGATCTCTGGCCAGTGGCCCTGTAACCCTCCGTGATGGCTCACTCACTTGAACAGCCAAACTTTGACATTCTGCTTCCTCCTCTAGCCAGTTGGCAAAGTCTATCAGATTATACGGCACATCTGGTCTTAATAGTCGGGTTTGTCTGGCAAAACTAGCAACCTGGTCAGGAGGGAGCTTACTAAGCAGCTGATGGACATGGGACGCACAGGCCAGCTCCCTTGCACCTTCGTCATGGCCCCAGGACTGAAGCATGCCTACCAAAGCTCTAATACGTATGGCAAACTGACTGAATCCTCGAGAATCTCCAGAGCGAACATTTGGAAGGCTCTGGACAGAAGTAATTTCTCTTAACACCAGATGGTGGGGTTGGCCATACCTCTTCCGAAGAGCTTTTAAAGAAGTAGTGTAAGGCTGTGGATGATGAGCATAAGCGAGGGCAAGATGACGGGCTGAATCCAATTTCAAGTGATCAAGAAGAATATGATATTTATACTGCTCATTTTCCTCAAGTGGCAATAAGTTCTCCAGAGCCATATTTAGCATTGCAAACTCATGAGGGTCTTCTCTTCTAAAAAACGGAAATGAAGGCCTCTCATATGCTGACCTTCCAAGCTGAACAGGGGGCACTGATATATAGGATACAGGAACTGCTGACTGGGCTGGAAGACCGGAATGAGCAGTTGTCGTAGAATGAACCCTATGGGGAGAATGCACCCAATCCACAGGTGCTTCATGAGACTGGGACGCCGAGACTATGGGAATCATATCAGCAACAGAATGGCACTGAACATGTCTAGGGTGACTAGCTGCATCCTCTTCTAGGGGCCTACCAGGATCGACTAATGCTGGGCCCTGAGGCAAATGGCGAGAACCACAAGCAGGCATGACTAGGGGATTAGTAGCAGAAGCTGTCACTCTAATCGATGGAGCTGGTACAGGCCCGTGGAGAGCCTGAGGAGATTGTCGTGCGGCAGCTAGTGGATCCACATACTCTGGATGGATAGGTAAGGCATAGGGCAGATCAGGACAAGGATAAGGGAAATAGGGAGGCCTAAATACTCCACCGTGTGGAACATAAGGCGGCAGCATCCATGGAGGGCATAAAGGGCCTGGAAAGTAGAAAGCATTTCCTGGCATTTGACTATATTGGTGGACATCACTCCTTGCTAACTGAGGGTCACTGGGATAAAGTCCTTGATGACCAAAATCGTAGATTTGAGATAAATCTTGGTTGACACCTCGTGGCCGATTCAGGTAATGTGGAATCGAATTCATATTCATTGGGTGTTGTGGAGTTAAGTTCCTCTGACAGGGAACTGATGGCTCAGGACGTGCATGAACGTTTAAGCCTGGCTGCATGTCCGTTGGTTCTCTACTAGATCGGGCAGAGGGTGTGGGAAGCATAGAGGCCGGTGGAGGTGGAAGAGTGCTTGGTCTACTCAACCTTGATGGTGAGAGAGGAGGCAGGCTTTGTCTCTCTCCCTGATGTTGACGCAGACATTCTCCTAGCTCCTGCACAAAGGATGTCCTAAAGTCCACTGATGGATCTCTCTCTCCAGTCTGTCTCTCAGGAGATGCAGTACGCAAGCTTTGTGAATCAGAAGTAAAGGAAGAACATTCACCTCGTTCCTGCATATTCTTCATCATTTCTCCCAAATTCATCAACATGCTTTTCATCTGTTTCACCTCCTCAGTCAGAGACTTCACATCAGTGTTTTCAGATGGTAGCAGGGCTTCTGGATTCACTCCTCCTTGTAAATTACCTCGAACATTTGTAGCAGAAGAGTGGGGATGTACCATTTCATAATCCTGATGCCACACCGGAGGCCTCACACGTCTAGTTGAACACTTCAGTTTCCCCGGGTTATCTTCTGACTCCATTCCAGCAGCCTCTCTGGCTCGAAGGACCATATAGAATATTCGGTGTTTAACTGGTTAAGGATGAGTGCTACCAGAATGGTGTGTCGATTAGAACACAGGAATGAGTCCAGAAGTTACTTCTCAATTGATTTATTGCCATTGGCTTTCTTTCTTGGTTCTCCCATTTCTTTCATAAGAGTTTACAATTGCTGCATATTGCTGGTATCTACAATCAAACAAAGTTAACTTTACTGATACAAATTATAATAATAAATATACATTCACATCACCATAAAGAAATCTTTAAACAAATCAACAGTTATCAAATTAATATCAATACAAAAAGTTTAAATAAACTTACAAAGTCATAGACGCAGCAAACACATGCAGCAAGCAGAGGAGCAAACAGCCAGCACAAAGAGAAACACACTAGTGAGGGTGATTGGGAAGGTAATTATCCTCAGGTGAAGGAAGTTCAAGGAAGTGGGCGTGTCTCCCAATAGAATGACTAATTGGGATTTTTAACAGGTGTCTTAGTTACAGTGAAATTAAAGAAATATAACATACTATAGAGTTAGGCTTTGCCTTAAGGTTATTAACACGTATTATGCATAATATATAGTTAGTTCTATATGTAACATAACTAAACACTGTAATTTTGGGCACACAAATAAATTCTATACGGTCTCTTTCTTAATTTAAACCATTTATTTCTTTTTCTTCCCTCAATCATAGAGAAAACCTCATATTTTTTCATCCCTCTTATGTTTAATTAAAAATGAAAAACTAAATAATATGTGACAGCTCAGATGTGAATAATAAAGTTAAAAACACCCGACAAGCAAATCCCCTCAGTGTCTGGATGAGGAAGCATTAGAGATGCTGTTTGATCACGAACAATGAAAGAGTGTGTGTGAAGCGTAAAACTATAGAGAAACTAGCAGCGATTCCCCAAAGACTCGGTCTGGTGGAGGAGTTACCACCAGCCCCTGCTGATCCAGCTCAGAGTAAACTAGCTTAAACTGGACCAGCTCAGAGTAAACTAGCTTAGACTGAACCAGCTCAGAGTAAACTGAGCCTAAGCCGAACCAGCTCAGAGTAAACTAGCTTAGACTGAACCAGCTCAGAGTAAACTAGCTTAAACTGAACCAGCTCAGAGTAAACTAGCCTAAGCCGAACCAGCTCAGAGTAAACTAGCTTAGACTGAACCAGCTCAGAGTAAACTAGCTTAAACTGAACCAGCTCAGAGTAAACTAGCTTAAACTGAACCAGCTCAGAGTAAACTAGCTTAAACTGAACCAGCTCAGAGTAAACTAGCTTAAGATGAACCAGCTCAGAGTAAACTAGCTTAGACTGAACCAGCTCAGAGTAAACTAGCTTAGACTGAACCAGCTCAGAGTAAACTAGCTTAAAATGAACCAGCTCAGAGTAAACTTGCTTAGACTGAACCAGCTCAGAGTAAACTAGCTTAAGATGAACCAGTCTCAGAGTAAACTAGCTTAAACTGAACCAGCTCAGAGTAAACTAGCTTAAACTGAACCAGCTCAGAGTAAACTAGCTTAGACTGAAACAGCTCAGAGTAAACTAGCTTAAGACTGAAACAGCTCAGAGTAAACTGAGCTTAAAATGAACCAGCTCAGAGTAAACTTGCTTAGACTGAACCAGCTCAGAGTAAACTAGCTTAGACTGAAACAGCTCAGAGTAAACTAGCTTAGACTGAAACAGCTCAGAGTAAACTAGCTTAGACTGAAACAGCTCAGAGTAAACTAGCTTAGACTGAACCAGCTCAGAGTAAACTAGCTTAGACTGAACCAGCTCAGAGTAAACTAGCTTAAGATGAACCAGCTCAGAGTAAACTAGCTTAAGCTGAACCAGCTCAGAGTAAACTAGCTTAAGCTGAACCAGCTCAGAGTAAACTAGCTTAAGCTGAACCAGCTCAGAGTAAACTCAGCTTAAGCTGAACCAGCTCAGAGTAAACTAGCTTAAGCTGAACCAGCTCAGAGTAAACTAGCTTAAGATGAGCCAGCTCAGAGTAAACTAGCTTAAGCTGAGCCAGCTCAGAGTAAACTAGCTTAAGCTGAGCCAGCTCAGAGTAAACTAGCTTAAGCTGAGCCAGCTCAGAGTAAACTAGCTTAAGCTGAACCAGCTCAGAGTAAACTAGCTTAAGCTGAACCAGCTCAGAGTAAACTATCTTAAGCTGAACCAGCTCAGAGTAAACTATGTCTTAAGATGAACCAGCTCAGAGTAAACTAGCTTAAGATGAACCAGCTCAGAGTAAACTAGCTTAAGATGAACCAGCTCAGAGTAAACTAGCTTAAGATGAACCAGCTCAGAGTAAACTAGCTTAAGATGAACCAGCTCAGAGTAAACTAGCTTAAGATGAACCAGCTTCAGAGTAAACTAGCTTAAGATGAACCAGCTCAGAGTAAACTAGCTTAAGATGAACCAGCTCAGAGTAAACTAGCTTAAGATGAACCAGCTCAGAGTAAACTAGCTTAAGATGAACCAGCTCAGAGTAAACTAGCTTAAGATGAACCAGCTCAGAGTAAACTAGCTTAAGATGAACCAGCTCAGAGTAAACTAGCTTAAGATGAACCAGCTCAGAGTAAACTAGCTTAAGATGAACCAGCTCAGAGTAAACTAGCTTAAGATGAACCAGCTCAGAGTAAACTAGCTTAAGATGAACCAGCTCAGAGTAAACTAGCTTAAGATGAACCAGCTCAGAGTAAACTAGCTTAAGATGAACCAGCTCAGAGTAAACTAGCTTAAGATGAACCAGCTCAGAGTAAACTAGCTTAAGATGAACCAGCTCAGAGTAAACTAGCTTAAGATGAACCAGCTCAGAGTAAACTAGCTTAAGATGAACCAGCTCAGAGTAAACTAGCTTAAGATGAACCAGCTCAGAGTAAACTATCTTAAGATGAACCAGCTCAGAGTAAACTATCTTAAGATGAACCAGCTCAGAGTAAACTATCTTAAGATGAACCAGCTCAGAGTAAACTATCTTAAGATGAACCAGCTCAGAGTAAACTATCTTAAGATGAACCAGCTCAGAGTAAACTATCTTAAGATGAACCAGCTCAGAGTAAACTATCTTAAGATGAACCAGCTCAGAGTAAACTATCTTAAGATGAACCAGCTCAGAGTAAACTATCTTAAGATGAACCAGCTCAGAGTAAACTATCTTAAGATGAACCAGCTCAGAGTAAACTATCTTAAGATGAACCAGCTCAGAGTAAACTATCTTAAGATGAACCAGCTCAGAGTAAACTATCTTAAGATGAACCAGCTCAGAGTAAACTATCTTAAGATGAACCAGCTCAGAGTAAACTATCTTAAGATGAACCAGCTCAGAGTAAACTATCTTAAGATGAACCAGCTCAGAGTAAACTATCTTAAGATGAACCAGCTCAGAGTAAACTATCTTAAGATGAACCAGCTCAGAGTAAACTATCTTAAGATGAACCAGCTCAGAGTAAACTATCTTAAGATGAACCAGCTCAGAGTAAACTATCTTAAGATGAACCAGCTCAGAGTAAACTATCTTAAGATGAACCAGCTCAGAGTAAACTATCTTAAGATGAACCAGCTCAGAGTAAACTATCTTAAGATGAACCAGCTCAGAGTAAACTATCTTAAGATGAACCAGCTCAGAGTAAACTATCTTAAGATGAACCAGCTCAGAGTAAACTATCTTAAGATGAACCAGCTCAGAGTAAACTATCTTAAGATGAACCAGCTCAGAGTAAACTATCTTAAGATGAACCAGCTCAGAGTAAACTATCTTAAGATGAACCAGCTCAGAGTAAACTATCTTAAGATGAACCAGCTCAGAGTAAACTATCTTAAGATGAACCAGCTCAGAGTAAACTATCTTAAGATGAACCAGCTCAGAGTAAACTATCTTAAGATGAACCAGCTCAGAGTAAACTATCTTAAGATGAACCAGCTCAGAGTAAACTATCTTAAGATGAACCAGCTCAGAGTAAACTATCTTAAGATGAACCAGCTCAGAGTAAACTATCTTAAGATGAACCAGCTCAGAGTAAACTATCTTAAGATGAACCAGCTCAGAGTAAACTATCTTAAGATGAACCAGCTCAGAGTAAACTATCTTAAGATGAACCAGCTCAGAGTAAACTATCTTAAGATGAACCAGCTCAGAGTAAACTATCTTAAGATGAACCAGCTCAGAGTAAACTATCTTAAGATGAACCAGCTCAGAGTAAACTATCTTAAGATGAACCAGCTCAGAGTAAACTATCTTAAGATGAACCAGCTCAGAGTAAACTATCTTAAGATGAACCAGCTCAGAGTAAACTATCTTAAGATGAACCAGCTCAGAGTAAACTATCTTAAGATGAACCAGCTCAGAGTAAACTATCTTAAGATGAACCAGCTCAGAGTAAACTATCTTAAGATGAACCAGCTCAGAGTAAACTATCTTAAGATGAACCAGCTCAGAGTAAACTATCTTAAGAATGAACCAGCTCAGAGTAAACTATCTTAAGATGAACCAGCTCAGAGTAAACTATCTTAAGATGAACCAGCTCAGAGTAAACTATCTTAAGATGAACCAGCTCAGAGTAAACTATCTTAAGATGAACCAGCTCAGAGTAAACTATCTTAAGATGAACCAGCTCAGAGTAAACTATCTTAAGATGAACCAGCTCAGAGTAAACTATCTTAAGATGAACCAGCTCAGAGTAAACTATCTTAAGATGAACCAGCTCAGAGTAAACTATCTTAAGATGAACCAGCTCAGAGTAAACTATCTTAAGATGAACCAGCTCAGAGTAAACTATCTTAAGATGAACCAGCTCAGAGTAAACTATCTTAAGATGAACCAGCTCAGAGTAAACTATCTTAAGATGAACCAGCTCAGAGTAAACTATCTTAAGATGAACCAGCTCAGAGTAAACTATCTTAAGATGAACCAGCTCAGAGTAAACTATCTTAAGATGAACCAGCTCAGAGTAAACTATCTTAAGATGAACCAGCTCAGAGTAAACTATCTTAAGATGAACCAGCTCAGAGTAAACTATCTTAAGATGAACCAGCTCAGAGTAAACTATCTTAAGATGAACCAGCTCAGAGTAAACTATCTTAAGATGAACCAGCTCAGAGTAAACTATCTTAAGATGAACCAGCTCAGAGTAAACTATCTTAAGATGAACCAGCTCAGAGTAAACTATCTTAAGATGAACCAGCTCAGAGTAAACTATCTTAAGATGAACCAGCTCAGAGTAAACTATCTTAAGATGAACCAGCTCAGAGTAAACTATCTTAAGATGAACCAGCTCAGAGTAAACTATCTTAAGATGAACCAGCTCAGAGTAAACTATCTTAAGATGAACCAGCTCAGAGTAAACTATCTTAAGATGAACCAGCTCAGAGTAAACTATCTTAAGATGAACCAGCTCAGAGTAAACTATCTTAAGATGAACCAGCTCAGAGTAAACTATCTTAAGATGAACCAGCTCAGAGTAAACTATCTTAAGATGAACCAGCTCAGAGTAAACTATCTTAAGATGAACCAGCTCAGAGTAAACTATCTTAAGATGAACCAGCTCAGAGTAAACTATCTTAAGATGAACCAGCTCAGAGTAAACTATCTTAAGATGAACCAGCTCAGAGTAAACTATCTTAAGATGAACCAGCTCAGAGTAAACTATCTTAAGATGAACCAGCTCAGAGTAAACTATCTTAAGATGAACCAGCTCAGAGTAAACTATCTTAAGATGAACCAGCTCAGAGTAAACTATCTTAAGATGAACCAGCTCAGAGTAAACTATCTTAAGATGAACCAGCTCAGAGTAAACTATCTTAAGATGAACCAGCTCAGAGTAAACTATCTTAAGATGAACCAGCTCAGAGTAAACTATCTTAAGATGAACCAGCTCAGAGTAAACTATCTTAAGATGAACCAGCTCAGAGTAAACTATCTTAAGATGAACCAGCTCAGAGTAAACTATCTTAAGATGAACCAGCTCAGAGTAAACTATCTTAAGATGAACCAGCTCAGAGTAAACTATCTTAAGATGAACCAGCTCAGAGTAAACTATCTTAAGATGAACCAGCTCAGAGTAAACTATCTTAAGATGAACCAGCTCAGAGTAAACTATCTTAAGATGAACCAGCTCAGAGTAAACTATCTTAAGATGAACCAGCTCAGAGTAAACTATCTTAAGATGAACCAGCTCAGAGTAAACTATCTTAAGATGAACCAGCTCAGAGTAAACTATCTTAAGATGAACCAGCTCAGAGTAAACTATCTTAAGATGAACCAGCTCAGAGTAAACTATCTTAAGATGAACCAGCTCAGAGTAAACTATCTTAAGATGAACCAGCTCAGAGTAAACTATCTTAAGATGAACCAGCTCAGAGTAAACTATCTTAAACTGAACCAGCTCAGAGTAAACTAGCTTAAGACTGAACCAGCTCAGAGTAAACTAGCTTAAGATGAACCAGCTCAGAGTAAACTAGCTTAAAATGAACCAGCTCAGAGTAAACTAGCTTAAGACAGAACCAGCTCAGAGTAAACTAGCTTAAACTGAACCAGCTCAGAGTAAACTAGCTTAAGATGAACCAGCTCAGAGTAAACTAGCTTAAAATGAACCAGCTCAGAGTTAACTAGTTTAATGAACCAGCTCAGAGTAAACTAGCTTAAGATGAACCAGCTCAGAGTAAACTAGCTTAAACTGAACCAGCTCAGAGTAAACTAGCTTAAACTGAACCAGCTCAGAGTAAACTAGCTTAAACTGAACCAGCTCAGAGTAAACTAGCTTAAACTGAACCAGCTCAGAGTAAACTAGCTTAAACTGAACCAGCTCAGAGTAAACTAGCTTAAACTGAACCAGCTCAGAGTAAACTAGCTTAAACTGAACCAGCTCAGAGTAAACTAGCTTAAACTGAACCAGCTCAGAGTAAACTAGCTTAAACTGAACCAGCTCAGAGTAAACTAGCTTAAGACTGAACCAGCTCAGAGTAAACTAGCTTAAGACTGAACCAGCTCAGAGTAAACTAGCTTAAGACTGAACCAGCTCAGAGTAAACTAGCTTAAGATGAACCAGCTCAGAGTAAACTAGCTTAAGATGAACCAGCTCAGAGTAAACTAGCTTAAGATGAACCAGCTCAGAGTAAACTAGCTTAAGACTGAACCAGCTCAGAGTAAACTAGCTTAAACTGAACCAGCTCAGAGTAAACTAGCTTAAACTGAACCAGCTCAGAGTAAACTAGCTTAAACTGAACCAGCTCAGAGTAAACTAGCTTAAACTGAACCAGCTCAGAGTAAACTAGCTTAAACTGAACCAGCTCAGAGTAAACTAGCTTAAACTGAACCAGCTCAGAGTAAACTAGCTTAAACTGAACCAGCTCAGAGTAAACTAGCTTAAACTGAACCAGCTCAGAGTAAACTAGCTTAAACTGAACCAGCTCAGAGTAAACTAGCTTAAACTGAACCAGCTCAGAGTAAACTAGCTTAAACTGAACCAGCTCAGAGTAAACTAGCTTAAACTGAACCAGCTCAGAGTAAACTAGCTTAAACTGAACCAGCTCAGAGTAAACTAGCTTAAACTGAACCAGCTCAGAGTAAACTAGCTTAAACTGAACCAGCTCAGAGTAAACTGAGCTTAAACTGAACCAGCTCAGAGTAAACTAGCTTAAGACTGAACCAGCTCAGAGTGAAACTAGCTTAAGATGAACCAGCTCAGAGTAAACTAGCTTAAACTGAACCAGCTCAGAGTAAACTAGCTTAAACTGAACCAGCTCAGAGTAAACTAGCTTAAACTGAACCAGCTCAGAGTAAACTAGCTTAAACTGAACCAGCTCAGAGTAAACTAGCTTAAACTGAACCAGCTCAGAGTAAACTAGCTTAAACTGAACCAGCTCAGAGTAAACTAGCTTAAACTGAACCAGCTCAGAGTAAACTAGCTTAAACTGAACCAGCTCAGAGTAAACTAGCTTAAACTGAACCAGCTCAGAGTAAACTAGCTTAAACTGAACCAGCTCAGAGTAAACTAGCTTAAACTGAACCAGCTCAGAGTAAACTAGCTTAAACTGAACCAGCTCAGAGTAAACTAGCTTAAGACTGAACCAGCTCAGAGTAAACTAGCTTAAACTGAACCAGCTCAGAGTAAACTAGCTTAAGATGAACCAGCTCAGAGTAAACTAGCTTAAGATGAACCAGCTCAGAGTAAACTAGCTTAAACTGAACCAGCTCAGAGTAAACTAGCTTAAACTGAACCAGCTCAGAGTAAACTAGCTTAAACTGAACCAGCTCAGAGTAAACTAGCTTAAACTGAACCAGCGCAGAGTAAACTAGCTTAAACTGAACCAGCTCAGAGTAAACTAGCTTAAACTGAACCAGCTCAGAGTAAACTAGCTTAAACTGAACCAGCTCAGAGTAAACTAGCTTAAACTGAACCAGCTCAGAGTAAACTAGCTTAAACTGAACCAGCTCAGAGTAAACTAGCTTAAACTGAACCAGCTCAGAGTAAACTAGCTTAAACTGAACCAGCTCAGAGTAAACTAGCTTAAACTGAACCAGCTCAGAGTAAACTAGCTTAAACTGAACCAGCTCAGAGTAAACTAGCTTAAACTGAACCAGCTCAGAGTAAACTAGCTTAAACTGAACCAGCTCAGAGTAAACTAGCTTAAACTGAACCAGCTCAAGAGTAAACTAGCTTAAACTGAACCAGCTCAGAGTAAACTAGCTTAAACTGAACCAGCTCAGAGTAAACTAGCTTAAACTGAACCAGCTCAGAGTAAACTAGCTTAAACTGAACCAGCTCAGAGTAAATTAGCTTAAACTGAACCAGCTCAGAGTAAACTAGCTTAAACTGAACCAGCTCAGAATAAACTAGCTTAAACTGAACCAGCTCAGAGTAAACTAGCTTAAACTGAACCAGCTCAGAGTAAACTAGCTTAAACTGAACCAGCTCAGAGTAAACTAGCTTAAACTGAACCAGCTCAGAGTAAACTAGCTTAAACTGAACCAGCTCAGAGTAAACTAGCTTAAACTGAACCAGCTCAGAGTAAACTAGCTTAAACTGAACCAGCTCAGAGTAAACTAGCTTAAACTGAACCAGCTCAGAGTAAACTAGCTTAAACTGAACCAGCTCAGAGTAAACTAGCTTAAACTGAACCAGCTCAGAGTAAACTAGCTTAAACTGAACCAGCTCAGAGTAAACTAGCTTAAACTGAACCAGCTCAGAGTAAACTAGCTTAAACTGAACCAGCTCAGAGTAAACTAGCTTAAGATGAACCAGCTCAGAGTAAACTAGCTTAAGATGAACCAGCTCAGAGTAAACTAGCTTAAACTGAACCAGCTCAGAGTAAACTAGCTTAAACTGAACCAGCTCAGAGTAAACTAGCTTAAACTGAACCAGCTCAGAGTAAACTAGCTTAAACTGAACCAGCTCAGAGTAAACTAGCTTAAACTGAACCAGCTCAGAGTAAACTAGCTTAAACTGAACCAGCTCAGAGTAAACTAGCTTAAACTGAACCAGCTCAGAGTAAACTAGCTTAAACTGAACCAGCTCAGAGTAAACTAGCTTAAACTAAACCAGCTCAGAGTAAACTAGCTTATACTTATTGCAAAAGTTTGCGAAGGTCAAACAGACACACCATGCAGAGGAGAAGCTGAGGGTTTCTGGAGGTCTTCTGTGGAGTGTGTTCAAGACTTTGACTGCTCATGTGTTTGTGTTGATTGTGTCTTCCAGCAGAGGAAGAACTGGCCATGACCACAGACCCGAGAGACACCGCGTCTCGGCTCAGTTACAGCAGGCCTCGCCACAGACGCCCGACGGAGACGAGGAGCCGCACCTGACACACACACACACACACTGTGCTGAGAGAACTGATCAGAGCACAGCTGGGATCACAGCTGGCTGATCTCTCTCTTGTCTTATCAATGTAATCAATCTCTCGATGTGTTTCTCTAATGTAAAGTCACAGAAACACTTGTGTATTTTGCTACTGGATCAAACGTGAACTCAAAAGCAGTTCGACCTGGCATGTGGAGAGAGCCTCAGTTCAGTGTGATGGAGATTCTGTGGACCGTATCTTCAGATAACAAGAGGAGGTTACCAGCAGAGGGAGCTGCAGTGTGAAGCCACTCTGTGGACAGATCCTCTCCATAACCATCAACAGAACTGTATCCGCTTATTAATAAGTGATGTTTGTGACATAAGGTATAGCCTACATGAATGCACAGGTGAAAGTTCAACATCATACACTCATATTTGGACACTGTTCAGCACAATGCCTGTTATGTGAACCTATAACCCTCACCCCACTGTTGATCCTCTGACCACAACAGCCAACCACAGCGAGGCAACAATCTGCACATTCCTCAGGGGGGATTCAAAGGTTCATTTTTGAGACTTTAGGGGTCGTTACAGCGCAAAACTTTTATGCGTTTTGGGCATTCGTTTACATGACAACGGTGTTTTGGCACCTGGAAACGCAAACTTTTGAAAACGGTCTCTGTGTAAACAACAAACACGCAAATCTGTGAAGATGATGACATCATGCACATGCATATTACTTGTTCAGTGTACAGTGTTTTATTGCCATCTAGTGGCCTGGAGCAGAATACAGCGCTTTACACAGTGCACACTTTGGTGGAGGAGGAGCGACCCAGATCTCCAGGACCTTCTGTCCTTTGCATGTCCCAGATCTTCAGGACCTTCTCAGATCTTCAGGATCGTTCTCTCCATGTCCCACATTTTCAGGACTTTCAGGACCTTCTCAGATCTTCTGTCCTCTGTGTGTCCCAGATCTCAAGGACCTTCTCAGACTTCAGGATTTTCGGTTCTCTCCATGTCCCAGATCTCCAGGACCTTCTCAGATCTTCTGTCCTCTGCGTGCCCCAGCACGAACATGACGTCTGAGACTGTTCTTGTCTGTCAGACTCCGTCTTCAGCACCAGTGGAAGACCTCGCCGTCACTCCACCAAACCTCTTCCCAGAGACCTTGGCATCAGCCTATTGTCAGTTTATGTTTTTTAATTTTTTAAGTAAATAAAAATCATAGCTGATATTGGTTATTCATTCAGCAGTGCAGTTCAGAATAAGGGTCAGACTACCTTATTAGTACAGAGAAACAACGGTTTATCTCTTCATAAGATGAAGTATAACAGTCATTGTCACATCCAGTCACACTTTACTTCACTGCTTTATCCACTCATGGTATTCATTTATTAATTAGTTCCTCTCGTCTATCTCTTGTTAATAAACTCCCTTTAATTACACTTGTGTTGATAATACAGTCAGTAAGAGGCTCTACAAGTTAACGATATCAGTCCTTCAGATTGATCAGATGACAAACCTCCTCCAATCTTTCTGCTCTTAATGGTCCAGGTGATATTCCTCAGCTGGTCCCAGTACCATCCGACACTACCTCACAATATTAATCTGGTACCGGTGGTGAGAAGGTTAGAATATACACTCACCGGCCACTTTATTAGGTACACCTGTCCAACTGCTCGTTAACACTTAATTTCTAAGCAGCCAATCACATGGCGGCAACTCAGTGCATTTAGGCATGTAGACATGGTCAAGACAATCTCCTGCAGTTCAAACCGAGCATCAGTATGGGGAAGAAAGGTGATTTGAGTGACTTTGAACGTGGCATGATTGTTGGTGCCAGAAGGGCTGGTCTGAGTATTTCAGAAACTGCTAATCTACTGGGATTTTCACACACAACCATCTCTAGGGTTTACAGAGAATGGTCCGAAAAGAAAAAACATCCAGTGAGCGGCAGTTCTGTGGGCGGAAATGCCTTGTTGATGCCAGAGGTCAGAGGAGAATGGCCAGACTGGTTCGAGCTGATAGAAGGGCAACAGTGACTCAAATAACCACCCGTTACAACCAAGGTGGGCAGAAGAGCATCTCTGAACGCAGAGTACGTCGAACTTTGAGGCAGATGGGCTACAGCAGCAGAAGACCACACCGGGTGCCACTCCTTTCAGCTAAGAACAGGAAACTGAGGCTACAATTTGCACAAGCTCATCGAAATTGGACAATAGAAGATTGGAAAAATGTTGCCTGGTCTGATGAGTCTCGATTTCTGCTGCGACATTCGGATGGTAGGGTCAGAATTTGGCGTCTACAACATGAAAGCATAGATCCATCCTGCCTTGTATCAACGGTTCAGGCTGGTGGTGGTGGTGTCATGGTGTGGGGAATATTTTCTTGGCACTCTTTGGGTCCCTTGGTACCAATTGAGCATCGTTGCAATGCCACAGCCTACCTGAGTATTGTTGCTGACCATGTCCATCCCTTTATGACCACAATGTACCCAACTTCTGATGGCTACTTTCAGCAGGATAATGCGCCATGTCATAAAGCTGGAATCATCTCAGACTGGTTTCTTGAACATGACAATGAGTTCGCTGTACTCAAATGGCCTCCACAGTCACCAGATCTCAATCCAATAGAGCATCTTTGGGATGTGGTGGAACGGGAGATCCGCATCATGGATGTGCAGCTGACAAATCTGCGGCAACTGTGTGATGCCATCATGTCAATATGAACCAAACTCCCTGAGGAATGCTTCCAGCACCTTGTTGAATCTATGCCACGAAGAATTGAGGCAGTTCTGAAGGCAAAAGGGGGTCCAACCCGTTACTAGCATGGGGTACCTAATAAAGTGGCCGGTGAGTGTATTTATTGTCCACCAGGGTGAAACATTTGTCTTTGGGAACTAAATACAGGGCTCATATGGAGTGTGGATTGAGCAAATTCCAGATCTGTATAAAAATAAAAAGTAAATTCTCCACACCATCAATACTAACAAAAGTATCAAAATGACCTCATTGGCCTCAACGTTTCAGTCACATGACCTTCATCAGCCATGGAGAAATATCTGTGCTTCTAAACTATAGCTGCTACGAGTGTTTTCAAATGTGTAGGGATGGGTGGTGCCGACCGTGCAAAACACATACGTGTGGTGCTGCGAGCAAACTGAAACTAAACCTTACAATTGGTTGTAGTTTTCGTTTTCCACTATAGACGTTTATCCGCAAATGTGCAGAGGGTCAATCCAACACTTATCGTCAATTACCACCTGCACATGCGAAAAGTAGAACAGCCAGAACAATCAGACCTATAAAGACCCTAAAAATCAAGCGGAAACATCCGTAACGGTTGAAAGATTAGTTTGAGACAATCCTGAGAAGTGAAACACAATTAGCTTGTTTAGTCAAAACTCACCAGTGTCTGTCATTCACAGAAATCTCAGACAGACCATTATGCTGATACATGTGTGGATGACAATGCTGTTAGTACTTACACACAGAACAGCAATGCTAATGCTAAAGAGCTACTGACAAACAAACCAATCACAGATCAACGAGGCCGAGCGGGATTATTAGAGAATAAACAAACTTTATTTTGAAGAGTGTTACACAATGGGTTGGGTGGGGCATAAAAACATGACAGATCATTCAAAGCTGCTTAAAAAAAGAACAAGCAATCCTACGATGAATTGCTATACACAGGGTCCATGAGGCAGACAGGAGAAGCAGAGAGAGAGAGAGAGAGAGAGAGAGAGAGAGAGAGAGAGAGAGAGAGAGAGAGAGAGAGAGAGAGAGAGAGCAGAGAGACAGAGAGAGAGAGAGAGAGAGAGAGAGGGGGGGAGAGAGAGAGAGAGAGAGAGAGACAGAGAGAGAGAGAGAGAGAGGAGAGAGAGAGACAGACATTAGCACTGGCAGTTTGGTCGCGTTTGATCATTTCATCAAAAGTATCGGAAAGAGATTAAAAAGATTTAAAAGGGCAAACAGGCCGACTTCCTCAAAATCATCAGATTAAAAAAAAAACAGGTTTCTACAAATATATATATATGAATATTGGTGCCAGGAAAGGGCTGGAAATCCTAAACTTTCCAAAGAGCTGCCTAGGCTTGAAGTTTTCTGGAGTTTGTAAGGTTTCGTCTTTTTGCTCAGAGGTAGAAGGCGTTCCTCCTCCCCTCGGTGGAATGTGTGTGTGTGTGTGTGTGTGTGTGTAGAGGAAAGATTGGCACTGCCGTCCACCAGTGAGAAATCACACAGTGCCACTGTCCTGTGCTGCTGGTCCCTTATAAAACACATCATGAAAACTAACCTATCAATCAATCTTTAGCCCCGCCCCCTAAAGGTTCAGTATCACCTTCATATGCTCACGCTCCTCATATTATTATTATTATCATTATTACACTGTACTCTCCACGACGGGATTCTCCTCCAAATCCAGACTAGGAATGTGAATTACTAATCGACAATAAAAATAACAGAAATCTAGCCTTCGTAGATGATACAGAGACAATCTTCTGAGGGAAAGAGATAAAACAAACACTAAAAAAATAAAATGCTACAGATGTTAGCTAAGTGGTTCTGAATGATAGAAGATGAAGCAGGACCAGAGCTGCTCTCCTCCATAGATGACCTCTGACCCCTGGAGGAACGTGTGGGACTTCAGCTCTGGGGAAGAGGAAACACAGTTATTACACACACACACTTCACACTTCTTTAAACACTGATGATCAGGCACTCAGAGAGCGGAGGCGGATGCTAACACGCTGAATACTGGTGCTGATCAACACTGAGAGCTCAGCTTTACTTTCTAGTGAAGGAAACACTGTAGAAACGCCTCTTCATCCGTCACATGGTTAGCAGACACACAGTGTAATCTCTGAGCGCTGCAGAGCGGTGATATGTCTAATCCCAGTCTCACAGTGTTGACATGCGGAGCGAAACACTTTCATCTCTCCGCTCAGAGAACTCCAGTGTGTCGTCGGGTCAGAGGTCACCGTGACAGCGCTTCCCGTCAGAGCTGATGCGGCAGCTCCAAACACAACACAACTAATCTAAAGGGCTTAACAACTGTTTCCAGTCATAGCTGCGAATAGAAAACAAATATTCCACATAAAACGGTTGTGAATAAAGCAGCATTTCCATCTCAAGGGTTGAGAAATCTCAGTTCTGTCATCAGCTCTCGGGAGATTGTGCTGAGAGACATCACTGTGAGCCTGTAAGACATGCTGCTGCCGACACACATGATTAACCCGTCACAGATCTACACAGGTGGAGCTGGGGAAGAGGGAGGGCTTCTGAGAGAGCGCTACAGCTAACAGCAACACAGATCATTGGACGCTGATGCAACAACCAATCAGCTGTGCCATGAACACAGTCTGTCTGAAGTGAACGTAAACAGTTGGGGAAGGAAAAGTGTTAGGAGGGCTGTTGGAACGTATTCCAAAAATAGTTTGAATATTAAAAAAAAAAAAAATCAATACTATTTGAATACTGCTTTATTATATATTGTTTTCTTCGTCTAGTCGAACTGAAAACAACGATATAAGTTTGAGAATTGTTGGTCCTGTTTTCACGGAGATATTAGCAGAAAACCACCGGAAGCGCTTCAACAATATTCAGCAAGAATTAAATGTTTATTGTTATGTTAGATGTCCCTCTAGTGGACAGAACGTCTAACAACAACCACAGGCTATAGTGGCATTGGCGATCCAGAAGCCTGAGTAATGTCGTAAGTAAGCAATAAGGTACGAGAGGCTGTGCTGTATCGTGAATAAGTAACGGCTCAAGGGCGTTGTTAGGCACGATGCGAAGCGGAGTAACCCCTTGAGCCGTTACTTATTCACGATACAGCACTTGCCTCGAGTATCTTATTGCTTTTATAAAACGGTTGCCACACAATATTTAAGTAAAAAACAATTTTAGTGCAACTTTCTTGAAGTAAAATCACTAAAAGCCGTCCTTCCGCTGGAAAAAATAGTCCCTGAGTGTGAACAGCAACAACGTTCCAGTGTGTAAAATGCATGAAAGCTCAAATAAAAACAACATAGAACCGCAGTGTTGCGCAGCGATCAATAGAACCGTTGGGTGAAGCGGTCGTAGCCGTGTTTTATCGTGAATGAAGCACAGCTCTTGACCAATCAGAATCAAGGATTCGAAACTAACCGTTTTATAATATTTAATAAAAGGATGAATTTGAGCATTGAATATTCAAAAATTATTTGAATATTAAAATAAGGCATTTGAGCTCTTAAAGTGACAGATGCCTAATATTCCTGCTGCCATGTGTTTTAATGTTTAACAAAAGAAACAAAACAATTACTCACTGCTCTCTGACGGAATACCTCTTCTAACTTAATCTTTTCAATTTATGCAGTGTTATTTTACATTTGATTACTTCATTTGAAGTTTCAGTCCCTGAAATGACTTAGACCGAGCTGAAAACATGATTATTTAATATGCATCTTTGTTCTATTGTATTTATCTGTGCTATTGCTTGTAATTTCATTATTTGTTCTTTTTGTATTACTCATAGTTTACTTATCTTTAATCATGTTTTTTAGCTGTGGCGTTGAAGTTTGATTTTTTTTACTGGTATATGAGTCATATGAGGAACCTTATAATAATGTTATTGTATGGTAAAATGAATCCAGATCCAGTTTGTTCAGACAGGAAGCCCTGAGTGAGAGTCTCCGCTGTTTAATTAAACACTGAGCAGCTGGCAGATCCAGGACAGAGGAAATAAAGAGACAAACACAAGAAAAAGACAAAGAAAAGGGGAGAAATGAGAGGCTCTGGGCACAGGAGGAGGAAGGAGGAGGAGGAGCCAGTCGTCAAGAGCGCTGCTGTTGCCATGGTGAGTTGCCATGCGCTTACCTGTCCTTCAGTCCTCGTCCTCGGCCAGCTCCGTCTCTTTGTGGACCACCACACGAGTGACCGACATGTCGGGGTGCTGCTCTTTGGCCTCCTTTATAGCCTGGGCCAACGCCTGACCCCGCGCAGTGACACACACACACAACCAAACACACACAAACCAAACAAAAGATTCAACTGAAAAAATGAACAACTCAACACAAGAATGAGAACTCAACTGAAGGACACACAGATGACGGGGAACGTGCATCAGCAGAGCTGGACCTGCGAGAACCACGTCTCAGTCTCGTCGCTATGGTAACCGGTGTATCAGGGAAGTGTGTGTGCGCGTCACAGAGCAGCTCAGGGTTATAATGATCAGCTGCTCTACAACTGTTGGCCGTCACACTGAACACCACGAGCCCAGCGAGACACACAGTGTACGTACAGCGCTGGGGTCACGAGTCAAACGCCTCCGTGATCTGAGATATTACCGTATCATATATGATCAGCTGTGACCTGTCGTTTATCACACACTCGCTGCTCTTCAGTCAATCACTGCTGTTCATTAATATGAACTCATCTATATTCAATTCATACAGTGAGGAAAGACCACGCCAGGCTTTCATTTTACATTTAATCATTCAATTTCTTATTTGAGTGCTGTTGTAAAACACGATTTATTGATTTTTTATCCTGTACTGTTTTTGTTGTTCTATTATTTGTAAATTACTTCTTTGACCTTTATTAATAAATATTAATAATTATAATTAATAATAAAAATAATAATTAAAATAAATAAAACGTAAAAATGTAAAATAAAATAATATTTTGGTCCTATCGCCCACCACTGACTATGGCTTACATGGTCTGTCAGTCTTTTTTCTTTTGTTCTTTAAGAAAAATACTGTGTGTGTGACAGAGTGTGAGTGTGTGTTTGAGTCTCTGTATAACTGAGTGTGTTTGCACGCGTGTGTGTATCTCACCTGATCGTGATCTATGTCCGAGTCTCCCGTGATGACGAATGCGCTTCTCGATGCGAGTTTCTGACAGCCCGCCCTTTAGTGTCTGTCAATCATTAAAGAGACAGACGTCATGTGACAGGTCAAACACAACTCAGCAGGAATAATGGAGGACAGAACACTGGATTCAGATAAAACAACAGTCGCAGTTTAAGAGGATCAGGAGCATCAATTTAAGTACACTGTACAAATGATTTTGGTCGCAATTAAAACTAATTATTTTACTACATTTGACAAGAAAACACTATTTCAGTTGTTGCTTCAAAGTTTAGTGTTTCTGTTTCAGTGAAATTATTTGTGGAATTTACTAGAAACTTCTGAGGGTAATTGACCCTTCGCTGAAGCCCCGCCCTCCCTAGTTACTGTTGCTACGCCTGTCAAGCTTTCACGGCTGGCCCATCTATTATAGTGTGGATGCACCCGGTGTCAGACATTCCCAATGAGATAATTAGTAATTTTCGGCGAACAAGTGAAATATCTGAGAGTGCAAGACAAAAGGGACTACAGTATGCATTCGAGGGATATATTCACGACATTATATGCAACCGATTAGAGAATAATTTCTTAAAAATTGAAGTTAAAGCCTAACGTTATAGTCCCAGCGCAAGCAGCAGCGCCTCATACGCTGACCGTTCAAATGGGAAACACACAAATTGAGGAACAGCTATGTTCATACACAGCAGGGTATGTGAAAATAATCTTAATAATTATAAATCAAACAGCTTATCCATAACTATTGTGGAATAACACTAATACCGGGAGAGCCGCGATCGGATTGGGTTAAAGTTAGCCAGGGTTAGTGGGAGGTCGATTAACAAAATGCTGAAATATATTTTAAAGGATGTCAGTGAGCCTTTGTCTTGTCTCTTTAATCGTCTTATTTTACGTTATCATTATGACCAAAGAACCGTCAATATTTCCAAGCAATAGGTGTTCTTGTTAAGCATGTGGACATTTACCAGTAGTTGTGAATGGGTCATAGATGCTAGATCACGCCCATCATTTCTCCCGTGGATTTTAGATTTTCTGGAAGGAAAACAATTCCTCTCCCCGTCCAAACTTTTAGTATACCAGTATCAGATTTGCACAATCCATACGCACAATGCTTCAGCGTGTTTCCCTCGTACGAAAGCTTGCCAGACCTTCCCGCATAGTTACGGTTGCTGAAGACATGATTGGCCAGTGGCAGTTTTTGGGCGTGGCTTAGCGAAGGGTCAATCCAGTTAGCCCACAGTTCAATACATACCTTGGTTATTTAACCATGTGGTGAGTGTGTGTGGTGTGTGTGTGTGTGTGTGTTACCTTGGTGATGTGTGTGGTGGTGGTGGTGCAGAGTGACTCAGAGGTGATGTGTGTGTGTGTGTGTGTGTTACCTTGGTGATGTGTGTGGTGGTGGTGGTGCAGAGTGACTCAGAGGTGATGTGTGTGTGTGTGTGTGTGTGTGTTACCTTGGTGATGTGTGTGGTGGTGGTGGTGCAGAGTGACTCAGAGGTGATGTGTGTGTGTCACCTCGGTGATGTGTGTGGTGGTGGTGGTGAGCCGCTCAGAGTGTGGTGTGTGTGTGTTACCTTGGTGATGTGTGTGGTGGTGGTGGTGCAGAGTGACTCAGAGGTGATGTGTGTGTGTGTGTGTGTGTTACCTTGGTGATGTGTGTGGTGGTGGTGGTGCAGAGTGACTCAGAGGTGATGGTTTGAGCGGTCATAAGCACTCCCGGCTCCCCGTCTCCATTGCCATCCAACTGTCAATCACACACAGAACACACACACACACATTCAGCACTCAACAAACTCTCAATACAGAACATCAATCATCACCTCACCCCTTCAAACACCCACTTTGGATTCATTGTTTCAATAACACAATAAACACGGGTTGGTTTGTGTCAAACACATTCTGACCCAGTGCTGAAATCCGGGATCATGTGACTGTGTCTGACCTGCGCGGCCTCGTGACGTGATGGTCTTGGTCTCCGTGTGGACGATGGGCACCTCCTTCGTGGAGATCTCCGTCTTCTGAGCAGCGAACGTGTCTGAAATGGTGACCATCTCAGTCTTCACCACAGGAGGCTACGGAGAGACAGAGGCCGTGAGTGAGGAACACACACCGCTCTGACGTCACCACACACACTACACGTCTTTGGTATATAACGCATGCAGCCAAACCCAGATATCACAGGCCAAACAGTGTGACGCTGACATGGGTGCAGTTTTGATTTCAGTGACCTTTGGCAGTGTTGTAAGACAGTTCACACATGCACAAGCACGAGATCAACATGTCGCCAATCTAGTCCTATCATTACTGAAGTTATAGAACCTCTGCTAGCAGAGCGAACAATCAGCGCAAGCTAACTTACGATTAGGATATCAAGTACGAAACATGCGACAATACACGACATGCAGCACACAAAATATAAGTGTGTGTGTGTGTGTAGTAGAGTAGGATGGAATATAAATCAACTTAAAGGCGAGATGATGGAATGACTGACGTTAAAGAGGACAGAACCACTTTACACTGCTTCTCTTCTTTAAACGAGTGCTAGAGCGACGGATGCGCAGACGAGCGGGATCTTCCTCCAGGATGAGGAGGAGTGGGAAATGGAAGAGGAGAAGAGCAGGGATAGCGGCTCCGCTAGCTCACGACGTCAATTACCTCCGAGCAACAGATAACCTGCGGCAGGAGCTCCGCCTCCACGCGAGAGACGCTGCCGTTGACGACGGGAGGCTCCTCCTCCACGGCTTTGAGAGGGGGCGGGGCTTCGGCAGCAGGGGCGTGGCCATTGGGAGCGTCGTCCCTTGTCCGGACACAGTTCCTCTTCAGGCTGTGCGGTTGCTTGCTCTTCCACTGCACTAGGGGCGGAGTCAGCTGGTTCTGCTTCTGTGATTGGTTGCGACTCTACCACAGAGGGTGGGGCTTGCTGTACAAGCCCCGCCTCCTGTTCTTCCTCAGGCTCTTCCTCGATCTGCTGAACGGAGATGCTCGCGCTGGGTGTCTGAGCGTGATACTCCGCCTCTTCTTCGCTCTCACTGTCCGAGGATAAACTCCTGTCATCCTTGACCTCCGTCTCCATGGTAACCGGGGTCTCGGGGGCGGGGCTTCTGGGCTTGGCTTTGATGACCTCCTCGATGACGACGGTCTCTTCCATGACCTCTACGAACTCCGGCTGGCCGTTCACTTCAGGTTTGACCTCTGTGCTCTACACCAGACAACGACACAGACACACACGAGGGATGGAGAGAAAAGCAAAAAACAAACGATGACCACAGAAAAAAAACTGAAGGAAACAAACTTGCTGCAGACCTTAGTCAAAGTCAATGCCATTTCGATGTACAGTGTGTGGAGACGCATTTAATTGTGCGAGAAACAGCAAAACGATGAATAATAATAAAATCTTAGTCCTAATTTTCCTAGACTGACATCCAAAAGAAGTAATTTGGGGGTTCGTCACAGTTAAACTTGTATGGGAGATGACCGCAAATATAAAATCCCATATTTCTAAAACTGTACAAAAGAATGAAAATGGAGATTGATTACGTTGGCCAGACGAAGAGAAAGATGTCAGATTGTCATGTTAAGCAGAGCTAATAAAACAGAGTATAGTGTTTTTTAAAATATCTTTAGATTTATGATGTTAAAGGTATTGTAGGTAGGAATTTTATAAAAAAAAACCTTATTTTACAAATTTCTTTAAACTTCCTGTATATCAATGCATAATTAAAATGTAAGTACTCTGAAAAAGTAAAAAAAAAAAAAAAAAAACGAGAGTCTGTAGACCTCTCACGACTGTATTAAAGACAGCTCATTATTTCCATTCACTTCACCCCCTCCCAACTACTGCCTTACACACACTACAGTTCCTCAGTTGAATCTGTGTTGCTGTAAGGGTGTTTAGATATTGTATATACATCTCACTGAGCACACTGTACATCGTCTATCGCTCACAGCGAATCAAACATGGCATCCGCTCCAGCTAAGGTCCATAAACACTGCAACACCACACATATATAATCAAACAAGCAACATAAGGAGAAGAAAGACAGTCATGACAAGCTGAAGATGAAGAGAGCATGGCTGGACAGACAGATGATGATGATGAATCTCTGAAGGTGGAGGGGTGATGTCTGCAATGGAAAAGGGATGGTGTGTGTGTGTGTGTGCAGTGTTAGATGTGTGTTTGCTCAGGTGATGTTAGGTGGCTGAGCGAGGACCTTGCTGGCGTCTCTGCTGTCGCTCTCGGGATGAGGAGGGCTTTTCTGAGGAACCTGAAGGCAACCATAGGACACAGTCACTCAAACACACACACACACACACTGCTGACACCTGCCACTCACGGCGGTCTGATCTCAAGAGCTCTCCAGGTCCACACTTGTGATGGGATCGCCCGAGACAGCAGGTGTAAACAGGGTCTGAGCGGGAGCGGGTACGGGACGGTGGACAGGACAGCGCTTAGATCATGTACACACACACACATCCACGAAACAAGAAGTTTCACACACACGGCAGCAGAGGAGAATGAGTGGCCGAGTGGAGGTCTATGAGCAGTCTGGCAGTGAAATGACCTCTACATCTACTCTCACGCACATGAACTCGGACGCTACACTGATAATGTGTGTTACTGATCTTATTACACGGCTCTGGGGAATACTGGCTTCTGATTGGTCAATCGCACCAATGGTGTGTTATCAACTGATTACAACCAGTAAGAACTGATAACACGGGCTCATCCGCATCACTGTAACTGAAGTCGGTGATATCGGACTGCTGGGAACGGAAGCGTTTGGTGAGGTAATAAAATATTAAAACTCGCAATTTGTGTGTAGTTATTAAACCATCGCAGACTCACTCTCGTTTCATACAAACACAGCTGCCGCCATTTTGTGACTGTTGGATTATAAAATACAAACAGGTGCGATTTTAAAACCGCTTAATCTGAAATGAATCTCCCTTATCTCCATAATTATGTGGTGAAATGCTGTGTTATGACTGAAATGTCCGGATAGTTTGAACTTGCGGCTGAAACTGCTCTCTCGCGGAAGCTTTGCATTTAAAGAGCTAATCAAATATTTCAACTCAGATCAATATTTCATGCCTAATTATTTATTAATGTAGGAAGTTGCCGTGTAATTAGTGTGTACGGTGTATTAAACGATAACAACAGGGTGGATGTACATTATCCCTTAATCACTTGAACAGTAATATGTATATACATGGCATATATATGGCATAATGACATGTTTTAATTTTGATGGTTTTATAGTACATTTAATTACTTTTGTTTTACATTTCTGAATGCTTATTTAATCTGTCTAAGAAATACACAGTTTTTAGTAATTTGTCTTTTGTTCTTTGATTAACATTAATGACCGACAGCAGGTTTATTAGGCTGCTGTCACTTTAATCACTACTCTTTATGGTCACTTAAGACTTCATTTAACTCATTAAGACTGTGCTTGCAATGGTACTTGACAAAACGGACATTTGACATACTTGTGTTTTTATCCATGCAAACTTTGTCCGAAGCAACTTTCTGTGCACATAACCATATGTGTGTGTCTCACTTGAATCATTAAAAGTATTTGCTTGAATAAAAGAATGATCATATAAATGTAAAGCCAGCCAAAGTATTGCGGTATAAACAGATAATGCATTAATTGCGATAAATATTGTTAATGCATTAAAGTGAAAAATTTATCTTATGCATTAACGCTTTAATTTTGACAGCAGTAATATATATATACATATAAAATCTTGTACGTAAATCAGTTTTTTTGATTGCACATTGATTTCTGCTTTGGTATTGAAACCAAGAATCAAGAATTGGGATATCTGCTATAGATAGACAAGTAAAATCAATTTTTAAACCCAAGAAATCAATCTATTAGCTTATGTCGTTTTTTAGTTGAGTAAACAAAACCACTTAACATTATTAGCAGCGCAAGGACTGGATAGATCTGCCAGATCTGAGCATGAACGGGGTTTCGATTAAAAGAGAAGGCCGTGAGCAAAAGCACAGAGACAGCGAGTTTGAAAGAGAAGCCGAGAGCAGAAGCAGACGGAGAGAAGCGGGATCGGGAATGCCCAGACTCTACTGGCCTCTGCTGGAGCAGCAGTGGTACTGCAGGAGCCCGTCAGGCCCGAGAAACACGCCTTGCTCAGAAAGAGAGAGGTGAGCTCCTCTTCCAAACTCTACAGGCGTCATGAACACACACACCGAGGGGACAGGAGCGAAACGAGAGGGTGAGGACAGAACAGACACAGAAACAGAAGAAACAAGAGAGAGAAACACAAAAGCACTTCAGTGATTCTACTGACTAGAACAGCTACTAACATGCACACACACACACACACACACACACACACACTACAGAAATGGCAGTAAAAGCATTTCAAAATGAACAGACAGAGCATTTGCAGAGAGGAGCATTTCTGAACCAGAGGTTTAGAGATTCAGGCATCAAGAAGTCAAACGGGAGCAAATAAAACACGCATGTCAAAAGTCTTTTACATTGACTGATAAAAGCATGATTAAAAAACGCATAAAAAATACAGAAGGAGCATGTGTGCAGCTGAAAGATTGAAAACTGCAACTGAGATCAGCAAACCTAAACAGTGAGAGAAGCTTCCTGCTAGAAAACACAAGAGTTCAGTCGCAATGAGGAAAACACAACACACACACGAGCAGTGATGAAGAAGAGCCATGAACAACAGAACTCAAAGAGCCAGTGATGCCCAATCAGACTGAGAGCTGCGCTGCCATTGGCCAGTGTGGAGGACAGGAGGAGGTGTGTGTGTGTGAGACAGTTGGGATTACGAGGAGGGTTTTTAAATCTACTTAAGACTCGATAAGACAACAGCACTGTGACGTCAGGAGTGACGGGTGTTAGCAAGACTGTGGGATGATTTCATCAGGGCACTTCCAGTCACGTCAGTACCGTGTGGATTCCCACGTTTCAAAATCGATGATTCAGATAGAATCGATGCATCCCGGAAACGACTGAATGGTTACACACCTAATTTAATGAGATGAACACCTATTGTGAGCGTGTTCCCAACTGTCCCACCGCACGACAGAAAGCGGCCACAGTAACCCAGCGGAGGAGGAGGAGGACAGCGAGGGCATGCCGGCGTCTGGACCCCGAGCACAAGCACACGTACCCCTTGAGCCTGCAAGCGCAGGGTGGTGGCAGGGCTGCCCGTCAGGCGTTTGTCCCACTGACTGGGCCTGGGCTCTGGGCGTAGCCTCCATAAAACTGCGCTTTAGCTCGCTAATGCTAGCCTGATGCTTCAATACATCCTCCTGGGTCTTATCCAAGTCCTGAAGGGCCCATCGCACCAGGGAGAGGCAGGCAAGGGAGGACAAAGGGACAACCAACAACCAGCACATTAGTCATGGAGAGACCTGAACCCGTTACCAGTCCGACCTCACCGCTCGCCCGAGTCCTGAGCTCCGGCCAAACACCCCGACTCTACAAGTCTGCCAGTGTACTTCACCGCACTTATGATGGATGATTAGCTGATTTATTTCATATTTTATTTTAAAACAGACAGAAATACAGACCGTGAAGGCCTATCAAGTGAAATCCCAAAAAGGTACAGGTGTGCAAATTCAAAATCACGCAAACAAACTTTGTTTTAGCCAAATTCCATTTCCTCAGTTTCGAAAGGGTTTTGCATAATTTCTAATGAAACCTGTCTAAAAAGAAAGACCGTTTGGAGTTTGGACACCAATTCATTTACATTCACATCCAAATGAATACGCTGCCTAGTATTATTAATCCCACTGATGGATTAAATGGTCCTATAACGAGGGTCAGGTGAGAGGTCAGAGGTCAGCGGCTGTTGTGAGCAGTGAGGTAGGACTAAAATACTGAGGACTGGAGTGGTGAAGTGATTCACTGCCTCAATGCCAAAGACACAAAACCAGATATCCACCGTGAGCAGTCACTTCAACTAAAGCTGAAGTGTGCCATAATGAGTGAACACTTACTCGTATTCCAGTTTTATTTGTAGAGAAAATGATGGGTACTCTCACAGTGGCACAGTTTGCATAAAAATATGGAAATGTGCCAGAACTTTAGCCATTTTTACACCAAAAGGAATTAAAAATGCATAATTGATCTACCACTAGACAATGATTTAGAAACTTTTATGCCACGAATGTCCAACCAAATCAGCCTGAGTTCATGAGTCGTGTGTCTTTAGCACTGACAGAGTCACCCCAGGATGAGTAACTTCATTAAGTTATAAAGTCAAATGTAAACAATCACCACAACCAAAGCAGAAAGTAACCTGTCTGGTTAAGGAAATACTATTAGTGTTGTTATGAAAACCATTGCCAAGATATTTACACAAATGTTACAATCACCTCGCATCACGTACATTCAGTTCACCTGCAGACATGCACCCGGTGTAACATGCAGCCCAAGCATGGGTGTACACCACACACACACACACTAATGCATGCACACAAAGCCTGAGAGAGGAAGAGTGAGAGGCAGCCCAGGACAGTAGCCAGAGAGGGGACACAGGTCCACCATCCATTATGCTTTTGCTCTTTCTTTTGTTTTCTTTTTTAAAAAAGTTGATCACATACGAACCTCCAACATTAAATTGCTATGTCTGACATATATATTTTCCCCCTGCACTCTCAACTTGCTCTGTGGATTAAAAATGAGAACACATTTCAACAAAACGGAAAAGACAAATGGTAATGAACTGGAGTCTCAACGGGCTCAAATCAGAAAATGTTCTGTAATGGAAAATGATTATAGTACATGTACAGAAGGCTCCAGAAGTCTGAGAGCACCTCGGAAATGCTTCTCATGGGCATTTTTATCACTGAATTACATTTTCATTACAAATTACATTATCAGCATATCGATTTGAGTGAAATGTGTAATTGAAAACAGCTGCCAGGTTTAAAGTGGATCTTGAATCTCAGATTCTCAATGTGCTCTCAGACTTTCTCGATCCAGTTTGGTTCATGTACGACACGTCACATGTTGATCTGTATCAGGGTTCTTTGGAGTGACCAAACAACAGGAAAATCAGCATTTGATTATGATTACAAGTCAAACAAGCAATGCTTAGCCAATCAATCAACAAATCTATGGCATTTTGATCACTCGAGAGAGCACACGTGATTTGTGCCTCATTTGCAATCGAATAACCGGAACAAAAGCAAATAAAAGGAATCAACCAATGGCATAGCAAAGATTTCACATCACACAACCCTGATGCAAGAACACAATCACTTTCATTTGGACACAAAATAAGATGAATTACAACAATCTGCATCTCAAAAGTGAAAGACCTTTCTCTCAGGAGCACCAGTGCCACCTTTATCCGTCTGCCAATGCCATCAGAGATAAAAGATGAAGATTAGTTCAAAACATGTACTACAATACCTTTGGATTATGCGTGAATTAAATGAATATCATAACAGATGCATGCTGGGAAGGTTAGCAGACCTCAATGGCCGATTCATAGGTGACTGATGTGGGCACGTCCGTGTCTGGCTTCTCCACGACCTCCACCTGTGGACTCTAATTGGTGGAATAATGGACAAAATTGTCGGAAAGGTGAAATGGATGATGGGAAGGCCTGAATCCCCAATCAAAGTGCACACATGGTGTGTGACGTCATTGGGAGCGATGCTTTTCCGATCTTCCGACTTTTTCTTAACCTTATCAAACACCTGAAGGACTATGATGAATTCTCATCTAAGAAGAGAGGGAAATCGATCCGAATGCGTATAAATCTGAAGTATAAGATTCGAGCTGGTCGAGTGATTCGGTTTCAGGACTAATAAACGGGGGGAGTTTTGAGACAGGATGTGGACTATAAATAGGTTCCCACTGGAATGTGGCTGAAAGCTGCGAGCAGGAACACATTCTGCATCTTACACTAAAAATCTGGCACTGGAAGAGGGAGCGGGACCGAGAGACGAGCTACAGGAGGGAGGAGGCGGCGGCGGCAAACTGCAACGAAATGCACACGCTAGCATTTTAGAGGTGGGCAGACATGTGCCTCAAGTGCCGATCTGTCAAGGTTTGGTAGTAAAATCTATGGCTTTAAGGCTGGTTCACACGGCAGGATTATTAGCCCGATTTTAGCCCCGATTCCAGCCCTCCCGACAATCTTAAGGATGCTCCGATTATCGTAAAATAATCTGATCAGATATTCCTGCCGTGTGTGGTGTGTTAAGACTGCTCTCGTCTGCTCGGAAGGATGCTGGGACCGCTCCGATCTCAAATCGGGGATATCCAACATGTTGGATTGTTTTGGCCCGATTTCTCCTCGTGTGTGGTGTCCCCCGGGAACGAACGAGCATGCAGCCTGTGAACTGTGGCGTGTAGCCAATCAGAAAGCGAGGTGACGAGGCGTAGAGGAAGCACTGGCGGTAAACAAAATCAAACAGCCGGCGCCCGGCGGTATGGCTCACCAGAATGTCCGGTGGATGGTTTTTTTCCCGTTAAAAACAAACTAAACACTATCGCCACTGCATCCTCTTCGTCCGCCATGATTGTTTACTCTGAAGTCACGTTTTATCTCGAGGGATTTTGTGAGATTTTCCGTCTGACCTGGGAATGCTCGGGAGTCAAATCGGTTTCGTGTGTGATGTGTTGATTTTGCCGTGTGGCTGCGCACGACACACTGAACGACCAAAACTGTTAGACCCGTGATTTTTTATCGCCGTGTGTGGGGTCTCTCAGGTTTGGAAAATCGGCCGAAGACTCTAAAATCGTCCCGTGTGAACCAGGCTTTAGGGAAATCTGGGAGGTTCTGTAGGTTGGGGACCACATTTGAGTCCATTTGGTCTGGTTCATACAGATTCCAGGACAGCGGGACAGAGATAAGAGCTACAGGACGGGGGGAAACAGCAACAAAATGCACACGCTAGCATTTCAGGAGGAAGGCAGACATGAGAAAGGAATGGGGGAGGTTAGGGTCAGTTTAGGCGGCGGGGTCACATTGCTTTTCCTCTGAAGAGGTGGTCTCGGCCATGACCCCCGCTGGCCTGAAGTGAGCCAGTGCTTTGGGCTCCAGGTAGCAGAGGGACATGGCCAGAGGCAGCGCCAGCAGCAGAGACAGCACCAGCGACTGGCAGGCGGAGAGGAAGACTGCGAAGATGAGGAGGAAGGAGGGCAGGAGGGAAGGGGACGAGAGGGGCAGGTCCTCGGGAAGACCCTCACAGAGCCGGAGCAGGGACACACACAGCCGGGCCGGGGGGTCCTCCGGCCCCGAGACACACTCCGCGGGTGAGGACGACAGGGCTTTAGATGAAGCGGACTCTCCGTCTAAAGAGGAGCCTTCGGACACCCAGGTCAAAGGGTCAGGGTCAGGCTCCGGCTCGGGGTGAAGGTCGGGCTCGTCCTCGGAGATGTCGGACAGCACGTCCAGCTCGGAGATGGTGTCGAGTGTAGGGGGGAGTGAGGAGAGGGTGGAGGAGGACGGAGAGAATGGGAACATGAAGAGAGACTGCACGGGGACACGAAACAGGAATGTGCATGGTGAAGAAGAGAGCAAGAACACATGGTGGAATGCGCAGGAAAAGAGAAAGGGAGAGAGAAACACAACATTAGTCAGTGAGCCGA
The DNA here is from genome assembly GCA_030378365.1 of Hybognathus amarus. Classification (NCBI taxonomy): domain Eukaryota; kingdom Metazoa; phylum Chordata; class Actinopteri; order Cypriniformes; family Leuciscidae; genus Hybognathus; species Hybognathus amarus. The sequence goes on along the minus strand of JAQIUQ010001228.1, from coordinate 274,919 downwards.
GTCGAGGTCAGGTCAGCAGTGACTGGGTGTGAGGGATGACACATTAGGAGAGACTCAGGGGTGTGTGTGTGTGTGTGTGAGGGTGGGCAAGCATTAGACAACATCACAACTAAAGCTGGCAGAGTTGGGGCAGAAGCTCAGGGTAAGAGAGGAGGGCATTTTCACACCAGGCTCAGGAGTTCGCTGGATTTCTCCATTCATCTTCTTCAGTGGCATGAAACTGGTTCTCTCAACAAGTGTGCATGCACTAGTGATCAGACTCTTGGCCACGTCCTATTGGTCTAAAAGCAATCCGGGCTAACTTAAGACAGTTGTTGACTGTGAAAGTTTAACAGTTAAACTTTAACAGATTATCATTGATTTATTTGCACTGCCACCATCAGATGACACAATGTGAACTGAAATGAGCTGGATAGAGACACCAACATTTGTTCAACTGAATCACTGAACTGACTTCTGTAGAGCTGCTTCACAATTATGTACTTGTATCATAAGTGATGCACTTTGACCTGGTATTAAACTAAATCAACATTGAATCGACTTGATCTAAATATAATATAAAAACTTTGATGAATTTTAAAACGGTAATAGTTAATGTAATAACGGAAAACAATGATATTTTTACTGTTAATTAATGTGAATCTATAGTTTGAATGAATCTGTATTGTATAAAGCGTTATATAAATTGTCTGCAAACAACTATTATAGAGCATCTGATGCATATTTTGCCATGAGTGCCAATCCGTGTCAAGTTTTGGTTATAAAATCAATAGCTTTAGGGAATTCTGGGAGGTTATAGTTTGTCAGAATTCAATTCTTTAGGTTGAGAACCACATTCGAGTCCACTTGAGTCTGGTTCATACAGACTCCAGTACACTTCAGTCGGTATCAAAGTTGTCTGGCTTAATTTGAAGAGGTGAAGTGCAGAAATAATGCATGACATAAATCTGATTAAGTGATTTTCTAAGGTAAGCAGAACGTGCTTATTCTTTGCATCTCTTGCTATACATCTGTGGCGGACAGATGCGAGTTTAGGTTGTGGAACCCAATAAGTCATTGCCTTGCTAGATAGGTAAACTAATGCCGCTAATGCTCACAGCGGGATTCACATGGATGGCGTGATCAAGAGGAGAGGGCAGAGAGCGAACTCTGGCTCGGGCCGAGTGTGAAAACACCCTGAGAAACACACAGAGGCATCTGTCGGGACTCAATCAGGGGTGGTCCTACATCATTATAATGAACAGGCCAGTGACGGGACGGGGGTGGAATGTGTTTCGCCATGGAAACAGGCAATATCAGGCTGGATAACTCGGTTATTGTCACAAAGATGGTTTGTGGGCAGTTAGACAGACAGGATGAAGTTCTGAAAGCACTTCCATCCTCCATTGGTGTTCGTGTAGGGTGTCTGTGAAAGACTCCCTTCATGTGAGAGCTGTAGGTTACGGCAGGAATGCCAGCGCTCCTTCAGGGCTCGCGGGCCGCATGAATACAGGCCTTTGACGGACAGGGAAATGTCACGTCTGGGAGGCAGACAGTCGGGTCAGCTGGGGACGGTGGTCCCTTCGGGTGTTGCTCAAGAACTGGACTCAGCAGTGTGAGCCATGTGTGTGTTTCCAAACACTAGTGGATCCAAGTGTGGCAATATTTAACTACCATGATTCAAGGGTCAGTTTGAGTTATTAGAACCAATCAAATCAAACCAGAACCAATATTCTCATATCAAATATGAAATCAATGGGGAAGGGGGATTCCAACAAAACAAAAAAGTATTTTCATAAAACACTCGTCGTTGAAGTACGAGTGTGAAAACATGTGAGATGGGGTAATCAGCAGCTGCTATTGTTCCAGGGCACGTCCTGTAAGTCTGAGGCCTGTGATGAAGATCATAAAGAGGTGTTTCTCACCTTCGAGTCAGAGTTGAGCTCCAGGGCCGGTCCGTTCTCCCAGCGCCGGCGGTCAGAGCGGAGTCCACAGCGTGACTGTAATCGCTCACGTTCACCATAGGAGCTGCCGACACACACACACACACACGCACACTGTTGGCCCAGCAGTTCAGATCTTTACCCACTTTATGCAATACACACACACGTTCATATTTTTAAACCGTGGTGTCTGAGACCACACAGGAAATCTGAGACTTATTTTTTAAACCTGGAAATTAAAGTTTGTAGGATTTTTGAAGTGACTAATCAAATTTTTAATACAACTTTTCTCTTAAATTGGTGTTCTGGTAAATGCTGGGTCACACGTATATTAGGTGTCTTTAACACCAAGGTTAAAATTGAACAATTGTCAGGTAGAATATACTTGTATTGTAAAACACTTGTTTTAACGGCACGCGTGATGTCATCGAGAAGGCAAAACTAGTGTCGAGTCACTTCCGGAAACGAATGTAAACAAACAATGAAGCGTTGCGTGTTGTGTTGGCTGTCCTGTGTTCAGAAAAAGTCAAAAAAGAAAGAAAACCAAACAATGGACACGTTCCTGGATTGCTCGCCATTGCCTTTTCAGCGTGATAAATACACAGTGTGGCGTGTGAGGTGGTTGAATTGTGCGTGTCGTACGGCCATTGCGTGAGACTTGAGAACACTGCTCGAAGAGGACAGTATGGACTCAATCCACCAAAGAGAACTTTAGGTAAAATACTGTTTTCTTTTATATTTTTACTTTTAGTTAATGTTAGCACCATCGTCTCGCTTTCGTTTTGCCATTTTTGAAAGTTGTGTACGGAAAAGCTTGTGCTCCTATTGGTCAACATCATACAGGTGACTGAACCGTTGTGGACATGCTAGTCTTTGTGTCGTGAAGTAGGTTGTCGCCCACTATGACTATACGAGATGATACAATGGAATCTTGAGCCCTGACGCCCGTTGTCGTTTACGAATCCCCACGACACCCTACGTCAAAAGGATCGTGCCAAAATCGGGCAATCTAAACCAGGCATTAGCGTGTTCATGCAGCTTCAGCTCCATCTGAATCTAGGCGCTTTTTTAACTTTCGGTTCATGGCTTTGAAGGGCTTTAAAATGATAAGAGTTGGGGTCACTCATTTTTAGATGCTTCTAACCCAGTTCCATATACCACTAATCATGATGGTACGCAGACAGGAAATGCTAGCATACTGTGTAAGCAGAACTTTCAAACACATCCTCAGCTTGGGCCCTAAAACCCCTGAGGTCAAGTGTCATTTACATCCAAAGACACCAATCCATGCAACTCCTACAAAGCAAACCTGGCTCATGCAAGCGTTTCAATGGGAGTGTGTTCCAGAAAGCCAGAGGAGCTCTACACACTCCTGAACACAGAGTAAACCCCAATCACGGCGAGATCCAGCAGTTCTCAGTGGAGAAGAGGTGAATAATGAATGCGACAGCACATCAGCATGACCTGGTTTGAGCTGTGTGAAAGTAGGCTAATGTGACCAGTGCTGCTGGGACGTCCATGTCATCATGTGTGTGTGTGACAGCCCTGAGACAGCAGCAGATCTGGGGCACTGCAGCGCCGCACGTGTCCACCAGGGGGCGACCACAGCGTTACTAAAACCACCGAGAGAGGCAGGATTCCCAGCAGCAGGAGGAAAAATGGGGTCACTTTAATAGAGAGGAGCTGGGAAAGCAGATTCTCAGGAAGCTTTCATAGCGACTGTACACGAGTCGATGCGTGTGTTTACGTCCTGCACAGGGATGATGTGTTCTGAGCGTTATAATGGATTATTGAAAGCCAGTCGTATGAGAGATGCATAATTCAGTGCCACTGGGCTCGGAAAGAGGTGAACGATGAAGAACGTTAGACAGTCAAGATGTTAGAGGAGCAGAAGCAGAATCAGAAAACACCCCTGATGTTGAGCTCTCTCGCAGAAAAGCAGCGTCCGTGTTCAAAGCTTTGGGTTCGGGATGATGAGAAGGAGAGAAATTGATGACAGAACTTACATTTTTTTGACGAATACGAACACAAAAACAATTTGTGCTGGGCAATGATTAATCGCATCCAAAATAAAAGTTTGCGTTTACATAATATATGTGTTTATATACACATGCATGTATATATTTAAGAAAATGTATTATGTAATGTAATAATTTATATTATATAGAAAAATGGACTATGTATAAATATATACACACACACACATTATTATGTGAACACAAACTTTTATTTCAGATGCGATTAATCATTGCCCCCCAAATTAATGTGTGTCTTATGTGTGAAGCTCATATTTTATTAAATGAAAAATATGATGTGAGTGCAGTGATATGAGCTTGACCAGCCTGACGCTGATGTTTTCTGTGCAGTATCAGAGCTCTCTGCCCATAAAACCTCATTTCCTCCCGCAAACACACACACTGAGCTCATCTCTCCTGCTCGCTCCACAGACAGGAAACAGATGTTCCTCATTTCCTGTGTCTGTGCAGAGAGCTGGGACAATGTGGCTGAATCCATCCACAACAATACAACACAAGACCGCCGCTCAGTGGAAAACCAGAACGACAGCGACGGACACACCGCAGAAAAACACGCCTGGGTTCATCGATATGGAGAGAGACCTCCAGCTCATTCATCTGATGTTCAGACTGCAAAACAAGGCAGAAGTAGCAGAGATGTTGATGAAACACTGTCGACACAGTGTTTGTGTGTGACGACAGGAGAAGCACACACCTGTCTTAATTCACTGCATCACTGCTCATTTGCATAAAGGCAAACTCCGAGGAGCGCCGTCACTCACGTGGATTCCTCAATGAACGAGGATGAGTTGAGGCTACAAAGTAGATGCCATAATGCTTTCCATCACCCGGATATTACGCACGTTTCGATGTATCGCATCAGACACTGAAGAATGTTTTTTATTTAGCAAACTTGGAAAGATTTGCTTCATGTCCGGATGGAAACCCAGCTAGTGTGAACGTCACTCAACATATGAGCCATAAATACCACAGGTATTCATTTAATAATGAATTTAGACGTACAAAAATGACTTTACAGCTGTCGTTGAGCTGGGCTCTGGCCACACACGTTCAGCTTTGTAGTAAAAAACCTTTCAGCATTTTTACACATGATTTAACATGTTTAGTGTGTTCAGTAATCCGTCTAGCTCAGGTGAAGCCCATAATGGAGCTGATTTAAGTTTTACTATTGTTGTGGGGGCATGTGAACCCCAGAATGTGTGTTAATCTTGTACACACACACACACACACACACACACACAGTGCTAGAGCAGACTTCAGATGACTGGCCTCATTTACCACTGGGAGATTTCCTGCAGATAAAGAGTTCATAACCTGGAAGTCCACAAGAGTTCAGTGATAAACACACCGCTTCTCGTCTGCAGCTCGACATCGGCCGTCACGCTCATGTTCTGCTCCTCTGATGAAGGGCCGATGAGATTTGGGCAGAAAAACAGACGCTCTGCATCAGTGCGTTTGTAAGTGCCGACGCGATAAGACTTCCTCGTGTGTGTGTGTGTGTGTGAGGGCAGTGACGGCCACCTGAGCGCTCCACATCACATGCTCACGAGCCATTCACACACAAACACAGATCATTTCAACACCTGGCTTTGGCCAAGAGCGTTTACCATAGGGATACATCGAATGTTAGTAATAATTCTGCTGATAATATCAAATGAGGGAATATTGAGAAGTTGAGCTTAAACCAAAGTCGCTCTGCTTTCTTATCTCTCGAGTGGCGGCTGCTTTCAAACGCTCCTGTGTTTTAGTGTTTACGCTCTGTGAAGAGTCTCAGGTTTCCACAACCTGTTTTTGCACCGTTGAAGAAGTTTAAAGGGACAGTTCACCCAAAAATGAACATTACCCCATGATTTACTGGGAGCTAGTTATTTTCCTTTATAAAGTTTTAAATATGGATATATCTTCCACAAACGCATCGCTTCCCGTGCGAAGGCCTTCATTAACCCCCGGAGCCAGAGCACTTTAATCATGGATGGATGCGCTTTGATGGACTTCAAAACAGGAACAGCAATTCACTGCCATTATAAAGCTGGGAGGAGCCAGGACATTTTTTAACATAACTCATGTCATACACACCTAGAATGACTTTTGGTAATTTATGGTGAGTAAATCATGGGATAAATTTCATTTCTGGGAGAACTAGCCCTTAAAGTTAGTCAGTGGAGCATCTACTCAAACGTTTAAATTCAGCACACTTCTCATATTCATAAACTCATATTCAAATAGTGAAGTGTAGACAATTTCATTGATTAAAAATGTTTTCTCTGAACTCAACAGTGACGGACTGTTTCAGTGATCATTGACGTCTCCTCAGCTAGAAAGAAGAAGTGTTACTGTGACCCACACACACACACGGAGCACATGCAGAGCGGTACCTCCGTCGAGGCTGCGTGAGATGCGTTTGCTGGAGGTGCGCTGGAAGTAGGGCGCGGGCCGGTCGATGAGGGAGCTGGCCTGTCGCGTCTGCGCCTGCGTTCGCCCGCTGTCAGCGGAACTTCGAGCCCAGGGTCAGGAACTTACTCTTGGTGGGGTTTTCTGGAGACATCAGCCTGTGGACAGAGCAGTGAACAGCAGCGCTCAGAAGACACACTACACACACGCTCAGATGTCAAACCATTCGCTCTTTCTCTCCAAAACACACATTTGGGACGCGCGTGTGCAACAGGGGTGGGAGAAAAATTCAATACAGCGTAGTATCACAATATTTCTGTGACAATACTGTATCGATACAGGGCGCCAAGTATCGATCTTTTTTCCAAAATTTAATTATAAAATGATCTGTTTTACTTTCCGGTTTTCTTCATTGGTTTCTATTTTTCACTGCTTGAGAACATAGGTTGAATCTGTAATCGCCCCCTAAACAATCATTCACTAAGTTAGGCCTATTCCCTAAGTCCCACTAATACTGTTCACTTGAAGGAGTGAATGAAAACGAGTGAGTGGATTCAGACAGCCGTTGAGCACGAGCTGTAGGCTACACGTTAATGCAGTGCAATGTGGGACAGAGACGCGATCTGACACGCGTCCCATTTTCTCACAAATGTTCATTTAAGACTTTATTTAAATCAATGAGGACATTTGACAAAACGGACATTTTGCCATAATGTGTGTGTGTGTAATTTAGGCAGGATTAAACGGATACTGCATAATTGCGTAAAAAAAGGTTGTTTTTGCATTGCCGCGGTGGTCAAGTGATGAAACCGGTCTTGCGATTGAACACGTAACACACCGGTAACACCGACTATCGTAGCAAGCCTGGAGCTCAACATTCATGTGAGAGATCTCCTATTCAGAGAATAATTACGTCCTGTCCTGTGTCCTGAATGTTCAAGAACAAGTTTTCAAGTTTTTGCACTTCAGTTAATGTGTAGAAGATAATGTTGAGTTGAGCAGTCTTATTTTCCTCATTTTTTTGTAACATCTTTGAATAATATGGGGAACGTGAATTCGCAATATATTGCAGAATTGAATCGCAATACTTGCTTGTATCGCAAAAAACTTGGCAAAAATGTGACGATTCGATAATATCGCAATATTGAATCATGTCCCAAAATTGAATCGTCACATTTTTGCCAATTCCCACCCCTTGTGTGCAACTATTGTAGGGATGGCCGTTTTTGATCACTTCTAGGAGATGAAAATATGTATATTTTAAAATATATATTATTAAATATTTTAAGGCTGTTACGATAATGTTGACAAATAAAAATATGACATGAAAACATGAACATACAAATAGAAAAAAAATAACTGCTAGATTGTGAACATCAATATTATCGAAAAGAAACATGTAAAAGGAACATGCCCGTCTCAAATAACCCAATCATAGTCAATAATGTCGGACACTGCATTTGAGCTGAAGCTGACGAACGAGCGGTCGGTAAACTGCTGGAAATTCAACCAAACGCTTCTTATTTAAAATGAATCCGATATAGAAGACACAAAAGTAATCGTACACAGAAATGTGTGCTGAAAAACTAAAGCAGAAAGACTTCGATTCTGCATCTGAGGCATGTTCTATGACAGCTGCTGCGAAAAACAGAAGGAAAGGAGTATAATCCACATCATGTGTTCGCGAGTGTGTGTGTGTGTGTGTGTGAGCCAAACACAGAGGAAACACAAGACTCTTAGACAAGCACAACTCAGAGCTGGAGGTCTTCAGCCGATCGCCCTCCTCTCTCTCCACCCTGATTGGCCCATTACGCATTAAAGGACACATTTAAAACCTTTCTTTTGGCATATTTAACACCCTTAATTTAATACAAGCGAGGAGGAAACTCCACTAAATCTAGACGGGGCAAATCTTGGATTGTTGAATGAATACACACGTGAGGGGAGATCGCCTAAGATGCATCTAACCATACTTTAGCATGGGGTGATAAAGAAGTGTGTGTTCACCTGAAGAAGGTGTGGTGTTCGACACACACTTTCCAAACTCTTTTGGCAGCCCGATGGTTGGGCAGCTTGAAGCCGACGGTGCTCTCGAACTGCTCCGCCTGAAACAGACACATGACAACACCTGTATTACACACACACGATCAATCCTCAGACACACTGTGTGTGTGTGTGTGTGTTCGGCTCAGTCGTACCTCTCCTGGCCTGATCTTGATGTAGAAGTTACTGCGTTTGTAGGAGATCTTGAGGATTTTGGGCCAAGCGAAGCGATTAATCCGCAGACGATCCTTATAGATTAACAAACCGTTTGCACACACTCCCAACATGATGTCCACGCCCTCTGAGTCCTGAGAAAAGAGAAGACCACCAGTCTTTACGCCATCCACACACACTTCATATGCACACTCATCTTCAGGTACACAACTGTAATAACTCAAGCAGGAGAACCACAGGAAGTGTTTGCACTCTTAGCCCTGCACGTCTTGATTTTGTCCACACACACACTGCAGCTGAACACCTTTTACTGATTAATCCTGTACACACACAACCCAGTCATTTACCAAACTGACAACCACATTTAAAGGATTCAGAGCAGTGCGTTGTTGTTGAGTTGTTGAGTACATTAGTTGAGTACAATGAGACGCAAGAGATGACAGACGAGACTCTACTTCCTGTCTCTATGAAGCCCCTCCTTCTGAAAAACACACTGTGCTCTGATTGGTCAGCAGGAGCAGTGTGTTGTGATTGGTCGAGTGCTGCGAGTGTTTGGGAAATGTCTGCCTCTTACCATAACCGCCAGTTTAACACACAACTAACTCAACCAGGCCCCGCCCTTTATTCTGCGCATGAATTAATATAATGAGGAATATTGTGACGTGTTCGTTCCCGGGAGAAACTCGAGACTACAGTGGAGGCGTTTCAGGAGTTCAGAAACACTGACGCTCATATAGAGAAGCTCAAACGCAACATCACTATAGATGAACATGGAGAAAGCAGAATCGGTGCTCTTTAACACATTTAGACGTAAACTGAATATGTATTTCAAAACGCTTTCCGTCACATACCAAAAAAATAAACTAGGGCTGTCAAACGTTTAAACGCAATTAATCACATCTAAAATTAAAGTTTGTCTTTACATAATAAATGTGGGTGCACTGTGCATAATTATTTTGTGTTTATATATATATAAATATAATAATAAAACATAAATACACACACATGCATGTATATTTAAGAAAAAAAATATGTATATATAAATTATTTAATATATATATATTTATATATATATATACACTCACCGGCCACTTTATTAGGTACCCCATGCTAGTAACGGGTTGGACCCCCTTTTGCCTTCAGAACTGCCTCAATTCTTCGTGGCATAGATTCAACAAGGTGCTGGAAGCATTCCTCAGGGAGTTTGGTCCATATTGACATGATGGCATCACACAGTTGCCGCAGATTTGTCGGCTGCACATCCATGATGTGAATCTCCCGTTCCACCACATCCCAAAGATGCTCTATTGGATTGAGATCTGGTGACTGTGGAGGCCATTTGAGTACAGCGAACTCATTGTCATGTTCAAGAAACCAGTCTGAGATGATTCCAGCTTTATGACATGGCGCATTATCCTGCTGAAAGTAGCCATCAGAAGTTGGGTACATTGTGGTCATAAAGGGATGGACATGGTCAGCAACAATACTCAGGTAGGCTGTGGCGTTGCAACGATGCTCAATTGGTACCAATGGGCCCAAAGAGTGCCAAGAAAATATTCCCCACACCATGACACCACCACCACCAGCCTGAACCGTTGATACAAGGCAGGATGGATCCATGCTTTCATGTTGTAGACGCCAAATTCTGACCCTACCATCCGAATGTCGCAGCAGAAATCGAGACTCATCAGACCAGGCAACGTTTTTCCAATCTTCTATTGTCCAATTTCGATGAGCTTGTGCAAATTGTAGCCTCAGTTTCCTGTTCTTAGCTGAAAGGAGTGGCACCCGGTGTGGTCTTCTGCTGCTGTAGCCCATCTGCCTCAAAGTTCGACGTACTGTGCGTTCAGAGATGCTCTTCTGCCCACCTTGGTTGTAACGGGTGGTTATTTGAGTCACTGTTGCCCTTCTATCAGCTCGAACCAGTCTGGCCATTCTCCTCTGGCATCAACAAGGCATTTCCGCCCAGAGAACTGCCGCTCACTGGATGTTTTTCCTTTTTCGGACCATTCTCTGTAAACCCTAGAGATGGTTGTGCGTGAAAATCCCAGTAGATTAGCAGTTTCTGAAATACTCAGACCACCCCTTCTGGCACCAACAATCATGCCACGTTCAAAGTCACTCAAATCACCTTTCTTCCCCATACTAGATGCTCGGTTTGAACTGCAGGAGATTGTCTTGACCATGTCTACATGCCTAAATGCACTGAGTTGCCGCCATGTGATTGGCTGCTTAGAAATTAAGTTTTAACGAGCAGTTGGACAGGTGTACCTAATAAAGTGGCCGGTGAGTGTATATTAAATAATTTATTTAAATATTTATATTTATATTTATATTTAATATAATGTATATATATATATATATATATATATATATATATATATATATATATATATATATATATAAGTTATATACATGAAAATATGTCTTAAATATATACAAGTATGTGTGTGTGTGTGTGTGTGTGTGTGTAAATATATATATATATATATATATATATATATATATATATATATATATATATATATATATATATATATACTGTATATATATGTATATATATATATATATATATAAAATAGGGCTGTCAGTTAAACGTGTTATTAACGGCGTTAACGCAAACCCATTTTAACGGCGTTAATTTTTTATCGCGCGATTAACGGTCTTTTTGTCCTAGCAAACTTTGTAGTTTTTTCACATACTTTTGCAACAGGACGCAGCATGCGTCCTGATCCATTTCAGCGTCTCGCGCTCGTCATCCACTCAAAGCCGGCTCGCAAGCCCAAACGAGTGTGTGCGGCGTGCCTGTTGTTTTGTTTCCGGTCTCAGCTAGATCCGCTTGCGCTTCTGGTCGAAGAAGCAACGTGACGTCCTCGCGCGGCGCAAGCCATTGAAATGAATGGATTTCAGAGCGCAGCGGCGAAGGCCGTTTTGTGCCGCACACACTCGTTTCAGCTTGCGAGCCGGCCAAATGGTAACGTTATGTTTTGAGTGGATGACGAGCGCAAGACACCGAAATGGATGCCAATGAGATTCTGAATGTAAAGTTTACTTTTAAAAAGTTGTCATATTGTCCCATTGACAAGACCAAAGCGATCTGTATGTTTTGTCATTATGAACTGAGCTATCATCATCGCAGCACGTCCAGCCTGAAACACCACTTGATGATGGCCAAGCAAACACACACACACACACACACACACACACACACACACACACACACACACACACACACACACACACACACACACAGATGATGCAAATTCTCCACCCCCTCGTCAATATCAGGACCTCATCAGTATTTCTTTCACCCTTTTATTGATGGACATTGTGTGAGAGATTATTTAGGCTATATATGTTAGAGTGAAATTGAACACTATTCCAATGTTATTTTCAATAATAATAATAAAAAAAACATTTGCACTAAACAAGCCAATCCACTTTTCCATGTTGATAAGAGCATTAAAATTAGAAAAAAATGTAACAAAAAGAAATCAAAAGACATTAATAGATAAAAATGTGCGATTAATCGCGAGTTAACTATGACATTAATGCGATTAATTGCGATTAAATATTTTAATCGTTTGACAGCACTAATATAAAATAATTATACACAGTGCACCCACAAATATTATATAATTACAAATATTATATAATCACACTTATTTTGGATGCGATTAATCGTTGACAGCCCTAAAATCAACTAAAAATGGTACGAATGGTTGTACATCGATTGTGTTGTGCTCTGAAAGCTGGTTTGTTTCTGGTTAATCATTAGTAGTTCTGTTAATAATGTCCATTAACTTATGAAAATAATTTAGTTTGGTCCCTCAGTTAGTTTACAGTAATACTTTATAATGGTATGAGTATAAGTAAAGCAGGTCAGCGCTCCTGAGAGTTTCACAGAGGAGAGGGAGGCTGGTGTTCTTGTGTTAAAGCACACACACACACACTCAGTTCCCGAGTCAGTTTATCCTTCTGAATATCATATGAACGTGCATATGTTGGAAGGCTGGATGTAAGTTTGCACACATACGGTTAGCAAGTTTACTTTAACTGTAACCGTACATGCAAGAACTTGAACCAAGAACATTCCTTTATGATAAACTACAAAAAAAGGTGGTTTTATAACACGCACATGATTAATACAAAGATTGAAACAATGATGCACACACATATAATAACTATGGGTGATTTCAAACTCTTTCAGTGTCATAATGCAATCAGAAAGCGCATCCATCCCATCTTTCCCTCCGCCTCTGGAGCACTTATCTGAATGTGTTTAAATGGATCTGGATTGCCGGGGCTTCTGGGACGTGGAGCGCTGGTCACTGATCTGTCTGCTTTAACCGTAGAGCTCTGAGAGAAATCAATAGCGCTGATAAACAGATTGAACTCAGACTATCTGTCGCCACAAGAGGCTTTTAACAGATCTCTCACACATCAGCGCATCAGTAAGAGGGCGAACCAGCCTCGGGACACTCACAGCGCCTTCCGGGACAGACAACCTCCGCTAACCTTTTATTGTTTCAGTCAACTATTTTAACCCGAACTATACAGCACCATGAGTCTGTCCTTAAAGGTCATGCGGTGAAGAAAACTGAACATTCAGTCTTCAGAGAGATAAAGACACAGTTTGGACAAGAGACTGCCATCGTTCCCACTGGGAAAAGTGCCGGAGAGCTGGTATTCCTGTGAGGGTTTAAAAATGGCAACAACTTATTTTTCCCAGACTTGAGCATGCACACACACACACACACACACACTATCTGAGTGTTTGTTCAGCTGGAGTCTTCCTCTGCTGCTCTTGTCGGGTCTAGAGGTCACAGGTCACAGATCTTACTGATAACCATAATGCACTCAAATAAAATGTCTGATCCATGCAAGCGGCTGAATGTGTGATTAATGCTGGAACTGCTATAGACTGTGACCTCTTTTAACTTCATGAAAAACAGTGCTCAACCCTGCTCTTAAAGGGCCAGCGTCCTGCAGAGTTCAGCTCTAAACACACTTACACACACCTGAACCGGCTAACCAAGCTGTGTTCACACGCTAACTGTCGCTCATGTTCACGTCTGTAAACACACATTTCATGTCATCTCAGTGATAAGGAGCGAGTTTTCTAATCCCACCAACCTGCTCACGTGACATAAATCAAACATCATGTGCTTGGAATGATGCAAATAAATTATTTAACAGGAATTATTTTTAACAGGAAAAATAATGCTCTAATTACCATTTAATGATTTAATTCTCACTTTTAAAAATAGGAAGATAGACGCACGTATGCTATATCCGAAAGGGTTCTCATATTCTTACATTTTATCTAAAAATGATGTCATTTTACAAATATGGACATTAGCAGACACAAGTAAATGCAGCGAGGTAAACATAAAACTGCATGTCTATTTTTAATCTTGAGCATATTTAGCTTTTTCTCTTCCTCTTGTGTTCACTGAGGTGGAGCGGTGACGAAATATTGTTCTTGTAAAAATTTCCAAGCATTTCAGTAATAAAGTACATCTTTAACCCCTCAGGTGCTCTTCGGTCATTTCTGACCAAAAAATGTTCTGTTTTGAAATTTAAAAATCACAGCTTCATCAGAATGTTACAAAACTTGGTGACTTTTATGGCATTATGTATGTGAACACACAAAAAATGTAGGTCATGATCTGAGCATGCTAAGTGGTCTTAAAAAAATAGTCACACTTGTGGTCTTTGGTCAAAAATTACCCCATAGGAAATTAATGGGAAATTGTAAAAAAAAAGAAAAAAAAAATTTAATTTTTGTTTGTCAATTTTTTTTTATAAGAAATAGTTTGAGATTGTTTCTACTATATATTCAAATCCACCAACAACAAAAAAATGTGTTCATAAACAGCTGGGGAATTCACATGCCTCTCCATAGAGAGCTGTACATGATATCTAGTGGTTACACCATGATTCTACGCTTTTTCTCTATACTCTAACCAGATGGTGCTAATTTTCTTCTTCAAAAATATTTTTTTCTGAAGGCCTAGACTCTATATTAAACTAAAATACTGCATTAAATTTTTTTTGAAAAAAAAAATATATATATATATATATATATATATATAAATATATATATATATATTTTTCCATGGCAAAAATAAACCATAAATATTGCATAAATATTAATAAATTAAAGTAAATTATCTCAAAATACTAAATTAAAAAGAATAAATATTATAGAACAAAAATACATTGCATTGGTTTTACTGGGATGGAGAAATTTTCATTTTTAGGTGTCCGGTCACTTTTGACCGGGAAGATAACAAGTGTGACTCCGAAACGAAGAGCACCTGAGGGCTAAAATGCATTCACATCACAGTTATGCGCACCAGTTCTATTGTACGGTGCTCGGCAGTGGTAAAACAGGACTTAAAGGTTGTGTAGGTTAGAATTGAAAAAAAAACTTTTTTTCCAAATTTCTTTAAACTTTCTGTATATATCAATGCATAATTAAAATCTAAGTACTCTGAAAAAGAAAGTATAAAAATCGAGTGTCTGTAGACCTCGCACGACTGTTTTAAAGACAGCTCATTATTTCCATTCACTTCACCCCCTCCTTTCTTGGCTCCTTCCAAAGCCACGCCTCCAAAACACATGAATGCGCAACTCCGACAGCTGAGCGGCCTGTGTGGCAAAAGGGTGGTTGCTATGGTTGCGAGAGATGACAGTCGTCCTAAGCCAATTGTTTCGTCCCATTGATTCGTCCCGGTTCGAACTAATGAGCTGCGTTTAGTGCAGATTAAACGGTCTAGAGTCACTCGATTTTTTTACTCTTTTTTTCAGAGTACTTAGATTTTAATTATGCATTGATATATATAGAAAGTTTAACAAATTTGGTAAAAAGTTTTTATAAAATTCTGACCTTCAATACCTTTAAACAGTGATTTTTTTTTTTTTAACTGATGTCTTTTTAAATCCCACATGACCTTGGTGTTTGTAAGAAAACAGTAGGTAATTCGGCTGGGCATTGTCATGTGGGTGGTGGGAGAAAAACACTGATTTCATTGCCGTCCGAATCCAGAATGTCGGACTAAAGGCCCTTGCACACAGAGTCCGAAATTTCTGCATGTTAAAAATACATACTTACCCACACAACTTTCGTCAGTCAAAAAAAAAAAAAAAACCTAAAAAACAGATCCGTTCAGTTTTTTGTTTTCGCATCCATAGTAAGCTGTTTGAATGGTGATTTGACAATTCAGAGCCACCGAATCACAAATACGAAAAACATATTTGAAAATTTCAGACTCAGTGTGTAAGGGCCTTAACCCCTGTAAATGCTGAAAATACCTCACGACCCCATGAGAAACAATGAGCGTCTGGATAGGGCTTTCCTAGGCATGCTGGAAGCTTGCAGACAGTGGGATCTGAACTCAGAGACATGAACATGAGAGAGCATCACACATCTGGAGATCTTCTACCTTGGCGTGATGCAGGTCTTACGCCATACATGGACAGCTTCTTCGCATTTTCCAAAAACTGGGCATCAGCTTGGGCTGGAGTCATTCCCTGAAAGAACAGGTGTAGACGTCAGACATCTGTCATCAGCACAGAGCAGATTTACACCTGATAATCCTGTGATCATGACACACATCGGGCCCGAGTCCAGTGAGACTGATGTAGGAACTACACCACTGTTTAACATAAGAACACTAGAGACAGGAACAGATATTCCTGCGGTCGAGTGACATTGAGCCAATCGATTGGACCTGGGCTGCCAGCAGGAGCATGATGCCATAGTGACGTTAAAATCAATCAGTTTACAGTTATGATTTCAACATTTATGTGTGTTTTTAAAGCACTATTTGTCTACTGAGAACAGACTCATACAGTCAAACCAAAAGCATGTCAGATTCTTCAAAACCCTCAAAAAAGATATATATATATATATATATAAAATAAGAAAGTAAGAAGAAAGGCAACAAACTGGTTATTGTTCCAAAACTAGTAACATCTCTATATAAAATGTGTTTAACAATATTCTTATTAATTCTTTCCGGTGACAGTGACAGGGTGGAAGTAAATGCCAAACAGAGTTTATTGTGTAACCTGAAATACCAATAATATCCAGGAACAAATGCAGATTTTTGATTTTGAATTGTCCTTGCTTTACTACTGCTGGCTGCTCATTAAAACAGACGATTAAGATCAAACACACTCTTCCCATAATCTACAGTATATTCCAAACATAAACACCATGAAGAAACGTGGTCCGTTCATCAACAGCCGATCATAAGCACTCGCTTGGCATATATGTGTGGTAGTCAGAGATTCTGACGTGTCCGTAGAATCAGCAATCAATTCATTTAATTATATCATCATTTTGAAGTTTAATAATCACATTAAGCCATGCTCAAATTTAAGAGCTCTTAGAAATGATTAAAATTAAGATATTTAAGATTTTTACATCTTTTTTTATAAACATAATTATGCATCCGCCTATTGTGGTCAAATTCCAGCCACTCCGTTTATTCTCCCCATAAATCAGAAACCGTGTCTCAAAATGCCATTGTATGCAAGCCCCGCCCACGATGGGCACTATTAGCTTAGCTCCTCCCCCGAGTGAGTCGTACACCATCCGCCATGTTATTGTCCTCACTAAGACGTCGAACAGCAGCATTCGAGAAAGTAATGATGCAATGTTACGATATCTTGTAACAGATCCCTTAAACGTGCAGGAAGTGAATGAGTCATTGTACAGAAGCTGCAGTCAGACCTGTGAGACTTGTGCAGCTCCACCACCTTCTCCTCCAGCTCCTTGGTCTGGTTGGGGGCGACTGCAGGTCGGAGATGTAGTCCAGGCGATGCTCGTCCGGGTCGTAGTCGCCCAGCTCGGCCTGCAGGAGTCACGAGCCCAGCAGCGCGTGTGTGACGAACGAACACGGCAGACGCCCCGACACAATGTCCTGCCTCAGCTGAAGGCATAACAGATACCTGCAGAGAGAAGCCCACACGTGTGTGTCACACCAAACTCAACATTACTGACCACAATCATCTGGAGGGAGATCTCGTCTACCTGGTGATGTCCTCGGTCAGCTGGGACGGGTCAGGAGGGTAGAACTTCACACTGAACGCAAACTGCCACTGAGAGTCTAGTGCACAACACACACACACACACGAGAGAGAGAACAGGAGTCGATTAAAACAACATCACTTCCTCCAGTACAGCGTCTCGGGCTACACTCAATATAAATCACAGGTGTGTGTGTGTGTGTGTGAGTTTCTTTTCCTTTTGCACTTGGTTTTCAATAAGGGACACACAGAAGCAAGCAGATGTGTCACACAGCTATAGGCTGGAGTCTGATCAGGCCATCAGCAAACCCACAATTCACTAGTGATGAAGATGATGAACACTTATAAACGATCGAGAGTAATTCTATTCATGTTATTAATCTGGGTTAATACACCAACTTCCTTCAGTAAGTTCAACTTTATGAGAACACACAGAATGCATTGATAACACTATAGTTTTAATGTCAAGGAATCAAACAGGTGAATCGTTTCTGTTATCAGATCTCATGTAAAGTTCATATTTATACTGTATTTGCAATGCACTTGATATAATGTATGAGTTCTCTCGTGAATCAGTCTGCAATGATTCATCTAGAGCTGGTTTGGTGTCATGGCTGACCCAGACGCCAGCACTAACACACACCGAACAGTGAATAGTGCAGAAGCAGGACGGCTGACGCTCTGGTGGGCCAGTGGAAGGAAATGAGGTTAATATAATCCATGAGCGCATTCACAAAGCAGACAGAAAATAATAAATGCAAGAATGAGTGGAATGAACTCTCGGCATGTACGCTGGCTCACTGATCGTTCTGCTGCGGCTGACTCGGGGTCAGAGGTCAGGACGCAGCTAAACAAAGTCAACCTCATTCTTTGGAAACGAGGACACAGCTGCCATTTTTATAGACGTGTCCTTCTCTCTAAGCGTTTCCCTCTCTCTCCGTCCTGTTTTTCTATATTCAGCTCTCCTCCAGACGCTCTACAGACTGAGTCATAAAAGCAGATAAGACATCTGATTCACCTGTGTGTGTGTGTGTGTGTGTGTCAGCACCCGACTGGATGTCAAACAATGGCTCAGTTTATAGTATAAGAGGAAGTGTCCTGCACACTCACCTTCAGTCCAGTGCTGTAAAAGCAGATCTGAACCCTATCTGTGTGAGACGTCAGTGTAAACACCCACTGCTGTGATTGGTGGACAGCTTTGCATATGAAATAAGTATAGCTATAAGTAAGAAGTAAGCTTGCAGGGTTAACTAATCGTGAAAAATGTTGATTATTTTTAGATCTACTCCTGTGACATGAAATGTTGCATTGATGAGCTTGAAGCCAACGACAGCTCGATTTCTGCACTCACACACACACACGGTCATCAACTAACAGTGTGAATAAGAGATTCATAGAGTAATGTAGACAGCGTATCATTGGTCATAACAAGAGTTTTGGCAGAGAGCCCAGAGCACAGTCACTGATAAACTGCACACGGTTTGATTAACAACTCGCGATTAAAAAAAGGAGCGTTCTTTGATTGCGTTCTGTATATAATTTAATCACTATTTAAATAATTTATTATTAAATTTCATTATCATATTCACTTATTTTCATGCTAAGAGAAACAATGTGAAGTTGATTGTTTGGTCACTGACTTGATTTATTGACACTAAATGATTTTGAGATGCCGAATGTGAATCATTACATATCAGAAATCACTGGTCACAGATCAGGCGTTAGAACGAACATGGCTACTTGCATGTTGTGGCGTCGCCTGTTTGCAAAGCCTGCGCCGGAATTGCGACTGATTTGCCAAAGAATCCACAGTGAAATGCACCAAACAAATAAACACTTTCTTAGAGTTAGGATCCTTTAACCCCATGCCATGACCCGATTAAGAGGTAAGACATGATGTAGAAGTAGGCGTTTATCCGATTTTGCAGAGGCGTTTTTTCATTGCACTATGAGGTCATAGCTTGGTTTCAATGAAAGACATTTTTGGACTAACAAGGAAGTTTTGAGTTCTGAAACTTAACGGATGTTTTCATAGTACAATGATCTCTTAGATTAAGGAAAGATTAAGGAAAATTTGATTTTCCAATTCATGGCCCCTTTAACAGCGCTTTGATCACAAACCTAATTTAAATATCATCTAAGACCTATTACTGACTGATACTGATATTTAAGTATAAGATCTTATTTGCTCTTTAACTTGTCAATATGAATATTAATATCAGTATCTGCAGCAAATTGCATATTTATGCTCAGTTTGGGCTTTTTGAATAAAATGTAGGTGTTTTTGGCTCCATATTCTAACTATATAAGACTATATGAAGCCACAAAAGCCTGATTTATTTAATGATACTTAAAAAACATATGCAAACTTTGACAATTATAAGATCTGTCAGGCTCTACAGGGTTAAAAGCTTTAAGGCAGCACAGCTCAACCGAAGTGTGATTGATCCCTTTAAGGAGATCAGTTTGATCAGACCTCTGCATGTGCAGCATCTTTCTGAACACAAACAGAACCAGTCAGCTGACAGAACGCATAAGAACTGTGTTTCTGAATGAGGAATCCTCTCACTCCACCCAGGATGCATCATTCCAGCGCTCTGATGATTACAGCTGTTGAATCTGCAGATGTGGAACCCGAGACTGAATCACACAAACCCACCCTGACCAAACCCCCATCATCTGCCTGACTGATCACATGAGGGAAAGAGAAGGAGACGGCACGTACTGCGGATCTGCCGCTTGATTTCCTTGGTAGGGTCCAGCCAGCACTGCAACAGAAGAACACAGAGTCAATAAAGCACTGTCCCATCAAGATCTGAACTAAATAAACCACTCTGTGACTGTGAGCTCATTCTCCACAGAAACGGACCGTGTTTGTCTTCAGAGTCCACGACCTGACATCTGGGTCCCTAAAGTAAGCTGAGTGAAAGGTCACCACTGCACCTGACCTTGACAGTGGACTCCTCTGTATACTTAGTGACGGCATCTCAACCCATGTTTTCCTTCTTTATCAACCCTGACCACTGTAAATATTTGAAATATAGTATAGTATATTCTCTTGTTAATTTTGACAGCTTAATAGACACATTTCTACTGCATGTGCACACGTGGCTTTGTAAGACAAGTCTGTGTTTACAGCTTTAAAGATCTTGGTTAATGAATCTCTTTGGTATTTGCATAGATCTAGCTGAACTAGGTTTTCAGTCATGCAGAAAACAGGCAGAATCACCAAAACCAGTCAGAAAATGGAAACTAAACCAACCGTGTTACCGCTGAACATCATCAATGTTAAAGTGACTCAAAGACATGAGGTCTCCATTACTGGCTCAATCAGCTGCACTGAGAGACTAATGACTGAACAGACCTAGAAAACAACATGCCACACCAATCCCATGATGCACACAGAACACATGTAAACTTCAGGCTTCATCCCCAATGGCTCCTACTGATCACAGCTAATCAACAGCAGTGTTTGTTCAGTATCGGCGCTTTGGATTCGAAGCTGAATGAGAGGAACATGAGCCTATTCATTTAAAACTAGACAGACCCTGTAGGACGGATACCTTTTATTCTATTTAACACAGTTTGTGCTTGTTAGACTTGGTAAGGCATGTTCTTAGTGTCAGCGTCACACACCATTCATTTATGTTCACTTAACTAATGCTCAATTATAGCCTTGATGTCTTGCTCCTGCGAAAGATGACATGTGTCAGCTGCTTTTGCTAATGTTTTATTTAACATTTAATCACCACACTACCGGCAGTAGTTAGTCCCTAGTGCCAATGTGACCTCACGGATAGACCGTCTCTGTACCCCATAAAGCGTCACAGGAACACAGAGCTCGAGTCACATGGACTGCTGTCCCCATACTGTTACGGTGTGTGTGAGTGTGTGAACTCACCCTCTGCTCAGCGTTGTCTTTATAGCTCAGGCCGAAGTAATCCTTCTCGATCAGATTCAGGTGTTCACACACTTCAAAAAGCAGGTACTGGCCTTTCGCCCGTTTCTGAAAACACAGAGGAAGAAAGATGAGTGGATCATTTGGACATTATTCATAGACCATGTTGTGGTGCTCATCCAAGTGCTTCATTAGCTGGAGAAGCATTAATCGTGATCGAACGAGTTCAGCCCCGTCGGTCAATAACCACTTGCCTTCACGTCGTTTCCAAACCTGTACAGACTTCTGTGATATTTAGAGAAAATGTCTCAAGCGTCTAGTGCATAAAGAATCTGAGACAATTTCATAGAAGACAAAAGGCAATGATGTTTGGAACAACATGATGGTGAGTAAACGAGGGCACGTGAAGTATTCCCGTAAATGCCAGCGCTGGCGCTGTGACGAGTCTGAACGGATGGCTCATAATGGGCCTGTTAAGCCGTTCCTCACATTCTGTCGATCCATCTCGATAGTGTGACTCCTGAGGAATGAGACGCCTGGTTGCCTCTCCAGACACCAGGAGCTTCCAGCATTAGTCATTGAGGAAGATCTGCATTCTTCAATCTGCTCGTCCACCCACACAGACCGCTCATGCACTCTCTAATCCATCAGTTTCTTACACCAAAAAACTGTTAAAAGTAGCTGATCCACGCCAAACACAACAGTGTTACGGCAAAGACGGACAATATCGTTTCAGTCACTTTCAGAAACATTTTTTTCAGCTGATGAACAATAAAAACTTTTAAGCAAGATGGATTCTGATTTGCTGATTGTCAGAGCTCGAGGCATTTAAAGTGGCAGAGGACAAAACTGCAGCTCGCTTTTAATAAACAGAACAATATTGTGTTGGAGTGGATGTTAATATAGTCCCTGTGCTTGGTGTGCACAGAACATGTTTAATCTGGTGTGTGTGGAAACCAGGATGGGAATGAGAATTTTGGGTGAATTATTTGTGTAATATGTTCATTAATCAGGATTGCAGACCTGATTAAATAAGAAAATATTCCGGAGGAACAAAAGACAGCTAGCCGTACTTAACCTCTTAACCGTCATCCCCTTTTGAATAGACATGGAAATGCCCAACTTAAGTGGTTGCAATTCAAGAATGCTTTGGAATATAGACATAAGATTGGTCTTGTTTTAAAGAAGACATTTGGTAGATTTTTGTCGACTAAATTAAGAAAGTGAAACAGAAAAAAGTTATAGAAGTTTGAGTTTATGGAAATATACAATGTAAAAAAATGATTAATCATATTTTACATAAAATATATATTTTGAAAACTTGGGCTACTCTAAAATTGCAGAAAAAAATCAAAGCCAAAAATCTGAACAAGTTGTGTTTAAAATTTTAGGTTGATATCTCAAAAAATGAGCTTTCAGTGAGATTTTGTTTGGGCGCAGTACCCAACGCTTCCACTATGGCACAACCAGACTCCATTACTGCCCATATAAGGCGCTTGCATTTCCATTCGTGTTTTGAGTGATATGAACCATTATTTTCATACAATTTATGAAGTAGAGATCCTATTCAGAAGTAGTATGGGAAGTTTGGAAGATTTTGATATGAATTCAACCTCTAAGAACTCATAAAAGAAGCACACGTGTGTTATAGCTTATTGCCACATCACACATAGTGAATTTATTATTATTTTTTGTAATATTTAAAACATTTTCAGACCTTTTTTTCTAAAATAATTGAATGGATGCAATCTTTTGAACTCTTGGCTAGAAAACAAACTGAGCTTTCTACCTTTTTTTCATGATCTTTCATGTTCATTGCTATTTCAAAATAAAGGTCTGAACACGCTTTGAGTATGAAAATATTCTTTTTGCAAATTGATAAATTATGGCTCCCGTGTAATTTATTTTGAAAATCAGTCACCGAATATGAAAACTAGATATTGTAAGCTTTCAAATTATATATAGTTTGTCAATATTACTTAAGGTCTTTTCTAAGATATTATTGTTTTAAAAATATAATGCCAAGCGTCCCACCTGCAGGACGTGACAGTTAAGGGGTTAAAATAGTTCGTCACAGACTTTCGTGTGAAACCAACAACACGTTAAAATACCAAACGTTACTTTATTTTCCCCATGGATAAAATGGACCATGACTGGAAAACGTACAGCTCATTCAAACTGAAAAATAAGGATGATTTATAATGCAACCTATCATTTGAAATAGTTTGTTTCAGTACTTTTGCAAGTGGTTTGTGAAGTTTCCAAAACCAGAGGGTCCAACAATAATTTGAATGAAACACAGTAAATCGTTCGAAATAAGGTGGATATGGTCATGTCAATTAAACTGACTGTGTGTGCTACTGTACCTTTAAGACTTGGACGGTATTCTTAAAAGACATGACTGTTGAGATTGTAGTAATATCATAAACATGATCAATGTCCTTGTTATGGATTGGAGAGGAAGTGTTGAGTAGTGAATAGTACTCAGAGCAGGGAAGTTTGGTCCCATTTCTACAAGTGAAGGTCACATAAACACAAACAAAAACCAAAGAGTGCTTGTTTAAGGTTTTAATGTTTCTTATTATGACATGACACAAAACCCCATAAGCTGCTGTTTTGGATGCAATTACACCGACTAATCGGTTCTGAGCGTTCACTCGCACCAGATTTACTGATGAGTGATCAGATGTTATGCTCCGTAAACTCAACACACACACACACACACACACAAAGATGCTGCTAATGGATTTCAGTTTCCAGTGGATCAATACTGGACAACAGCAGGCCTGCATTAGTGAAAAGTGCATTAGGGGAAGGACAAGTGCAAACAAACACAGACTGCACAGCTGCCTGATGATGATGATGATGATGATGTGTTAATGGCTGAAGAAAGCCACAGGTGGAGACATGTTCTCATGGTGTCGGCACAACAAACCAGAGAGATTTACAGCTACTGGTGAATCTATGAGGCAGCTCAAAACAACACATGAACGTCAGCTGATCTAGAGCAGATCACACATCTACAGCTAGAGTAGAGGAAGCAATGACTGCGGTCAGGCATCAGAGAGAGACAACTACGAGGATAAACACATGGAGGAATGGGAAGATAAAGAGCAGGAGGTGCTCTATATTAAACAGAGATAATAAAAGCAGAACACACTCCTGAGGAGAGTTTAAAACTCAACTTTCACGAGTCCGACACACTCCTGTAGCACATGCACAGATAGTCAGAAACCGCTCTCTTTAAGTCAAACACACACACAAGATAATGTCCAATTCCCTTCTGGAGAACTCCTGATAAATCTCATCTCTTCTTGAAAGTCCTTTCTGACATCTTGGTTGCTGCTACTACAAGATCCTTGAGGTGACGAAGCATAAACAGGATCTCATTCAGTACGTTTCAATGAACAATATTCTGATACTGAGCCGATTAAGACAATACTCTAAGAAACTACCACGTAAACAGGGATTTCTTATTACCTTCATCCGTCAAAAGTCATGCTGGAAGTAAACAAATCAAATGAAGACATGGAGTATTCCTATTATAGTCACATTATGCACACCTTAAATCACACTAGTAAAGTCATGTGGGAGTTTGCCACACTTTGTGACAGGACACGAACACACACGGCAGTGGTCAACTGTATGACAGTAAACCAGAGAGCATGGCTTCAGAGTTTGTTTCCGCCCTCGTCTATTTGCACATATAGAGGGAATGCGTTAGGTCACTTTCCGCAGGAACAACCCTCAGCCTGACTGAGTGGCAAAAGATCTGCTGCGTGACTGGATTTGATAAGGGAAACTGTGAAAAAAACTTTCGAACAATTTTATCAATTTAAATTAAATGTTGGACTCAATATAGTGTTCCTTACAACTTCCTAAAGATCCAGTGATCATGGATATTGACATGCAGCCAGGAATCGTGTCCGCCTGACATTTTATGTTCGCTTCATTGACACCGGGAAATAAAAAGCAATATAGACCTAAACATAAAGCAAATTTGCCTGTGAATGTTTTATACAATATAGGTCTTAAATCCGGGTGATCACTTATATCAGTGTTATATATAGCCTATATATCATCATATCGTCCAGCCTAAAACTTTATAGTTTTTTTTAGTCAGTGTTTATTAAAAAAAACATCCAATAATGCAGAATATGGAATGATACATATTTAATTGATGAGTTGTTAATATATATATATATACAATACAAAATATATGGGTATGGTTTTCCAGCTAAATTCAGCATATTGACACAAAATGATAACTGCAGATCCACCTTTCGCTGACTGGAGTCCAGTTGTTTCTGTGAATTGCAGCGATCCATTAGCTCCTCTTTCTATCGCAGTCTGTAAAAATATACTTCCGATTTTTTGTCAAATCTAGTTGTACTAATCGCAAAGCTCTTTCCCACTTTATATGTGTTGTGTTTGTTTTTCGCTGCATTCACTCTGAACACGTATACAGCCGCTCAGTCTTTTTGCCACTCACTGTGAGGAACTGCAGGCCGACGGTGACGTCAAGCGCATATCCTCTATTGACCAGCGCCAGAGAAACAAGCACGCAGCCATCTTTAGAAAATTGCCTTTCATTCACAAATACGCAATATCGCTGTGAAAATACAGGCTGGAAGACAAAAGACAATGAGCGCAGCGCTGAAAGGGGCGGAGCCACATAAGGTCTTTAGCTATTTAAAATTAAAAGCCCAAAACCATATATGGTGCCATAACGAAGACTGTACGTTGATATGGAGGGAACATCAAACTGCGCGGCAAAGTGTCGTAAAGACGTGCCATTCATCGATCTGTGTTCTATAAGATGTAAAACGGGAACACTCTAAAAGCCACTCATGTAATAATCTTAATCAGAGTACTGTCTTAATCAGAATAAGGTCAATAATAGACCACCGCTGTTCATTTAAACACTTATTGTTGAGCTGTCGCTCAGGTCAGGGCTACAAAAACACATCCAAGGGTTTAGATGCACTCGAGCTCAGGGAGGATGGACATCAACAAGTGGAGAAAAGTATGGCACAACGGTGACATCATCAAGAATAGGGTGTCCCGCCAGAGAAACTGGTCAGAGAGGCCGACAGACACATTACAAGAGCTGCAGCTCTTTCTGACAACCATCATCTGTCTCTGACCAAACACACGTCCAGGACAGACCTCCAGAACCTAGAAAGATGAACGAAGAGGACTTTCAGCATGACACACGTCATAATCAACAAAACAACGGCTTCAGCTAAGAAAGATGAATGAGTAATGACCAAAATCCTATCTGTGCAGATTTCACTGATTTCCGAAGGTGAATGTTCGTACAATAATCCTAAAAGGTCATTTGCTCGCTGAACTGCAGCATCATTCAGACGACAGGTGGACTGTCGAAGATTGTGTGTGATAATAAGACTAGGTGTGTATGAAAGAAACGAATGGATCAGAGAGTAACTGAACGACAATGAAAGCCTAAAAGAAGATGATGAAAGAAAGCGCAACATGAACGAGAACAAAAGAAGGAGCTCCGACTGCAGCCTGAACAATAGCATGAATAATTGAGCTGTAAAGTCACAGAGAATCACTGATGGATGTTTGAAGAGGGTTTATTCAGGACCAGCGACGTACAGCGAGGAATCACAGAGCGTCATTGTGAAGGAGCGTCCGGAAGCATTAGCGTCAAGCACACACACACACACTTGTGGAAGCTCTGCTGTGGTCCTGTGTGCCCCTGGACCCTGATCAGGAGAGTCTCATGATGACCAGGACACTGAAGAGCCCTCACACACTCAAACAGCCGGCTTCGGCTTCCAGGAAAACACACGGCTGGATCTCTGCACTTACGGCATTAAAAACACAGCGCTTGTGTTAT
This sequence comes from Hybognathus amarus, assembly GCA_030378365.1. Classification (NCBI taxonomy): domain Eukaryota; kingdom Metazoa; phylum Chordata; class Actinopteri; order Cypriniformes; family Leuciscidae; genus Hybognathus; species Hybognathus amarus. The sequence goes on along the minus strand of JAQIUQ010001228.1, from coordinate 247,547 downwards.
ATAGGTCACTGCGCTGTGATTGGCTGAAGATATGAGCGCTGTGATTGGTGTGGATCATCCATACGCTCTCGTCTCAGGCAGAGAGCAGAATTAACCCTGGCGTGAGGACAGAAACACAAAGCAGAAGAGCAGTAAGGACTGACAGGAACACCGAACATCCATGAGGGGTCGTCCAGCAGTCATGAGCCCCTCTTTGTCCCGATGAAGCGTCCCGTCTGGAATGCTTTGTTTGGAGCTCCGGCTTATGCGTACGGGCGACCCGGAGACAGTCGCGCTCATCTCTGAGCAAACATGCCACCGTCTCGTGCATGAACACACCAGGACAATAGCGCTTAGTGATGCCTCAGCACTTTCCGGTGACGGGACAAAGCCGAGCCTGTTGAAAGCTCAGAGCGGCCAGTAATGAGACCTCAGAACATCATATCCCAACACTCACCTGCACTACTCCCATTCCTCATCCGCAGATCATTCTCCATTACATTTCAAAAAATAACTTTATTGCAGCAATTCTGTGCAGTTGTGTTCAGTGTGCACGCTCTGAAGAGGTTTCCATTTATGTGTGTGTTTTCAAGCATAGATCACTGTAGCCAATCACAGACATGCTGAGTTGAGTGTGTGAAAGCAATGGCCAATCAGAGGCATTCAAGTTAGTCCAGAATCCACCCAATACCACACAAACAAAGCTTTTGTTCCCCAATGCTTTATAATTATAACCAACAAACAGTAAACACACTGTAATAAAGACCTTGTTTGTGCAGCTTCATCCGATTATAACAGGAGATTTGGAAGAGTGAGCTAGTGTTGAACTGAAGTGATTGTAAAGAGAGAGGTTATATGCTTGTTATCTGTATATGATCCATTCAAAATAGTAAAAAGTAATATTTTCATGGTGCTACACACACAATAGAGAGGTTCAGGTTGACAACCACGGATTGACATGAACGTTTTTGCTCACCAGTCACCCGTGGCTAGCGGTTTTCCAGTTCGTAGCCACTCATTTCCACTGGCCACAGTTTTGACATTCGAACACCATGTGGAAAACTGCATATAGATCTTGCAGTATCTCATAATTTGGCAGCGAGTATATTAGGCTGCTGTCACTTTAAGGCCTGGCGCACGGGCCCATTACACTGGTTTATATAGCCTATATACTTGTCTTTATGGGTGTCTTTTAACACACAAAGTGTTCTGGCCAACATTTACAAAACCAATGTATCTACAGTGCGTTGACGGTTAGTGTTCCTTTAGTGTGTGTGTGTGTGTGTGTGTCTGGAACACAGCAGCTGACACAGACACTGGTGGTTTAACACTGACAGCGGGCCCCCAATTATCTGTCCTCTGAAACACTTCACACACACAACAAATCACAGCAGGGTCACAGGTCATCATGCACTTAAATGCTCCTGTCAGCACAATGACTGATCCCATTATAGCTACTGAACACACACACACACACACACACGCAAGCAAATCTATTATATTATATTATAATCAGGGTTTAAAATTACGTTTCTCGCTGGCCAATTTGACTAGAAGAAAAAAGAAGATATATTTATATTACAGGGCTCTGTGGAATACTTGATTCTGATTGGTCAAAAACAGAAACACAGGCTCACCCGGGTCACTGAAGTCAGCAGCGTTTTCTTGCTAGATATTTTTCCATGTATGTTATGCATTTGGTGCGCTAATAAAATATTAAAACTCAATATCAATATTTTGTGTACAGTTATCTAACTGGATGTTGGAAAATAGCAATGTCTTTTCTGTTCACTTTTGCTTCAAAGCAATGAACTGTTGCTGACAGATAGTGTTGCCATGGTGCCCATGAGGGAAGATGATGTCAGATGTCACCGGCACTGTTGTAGATTATCAGAGTATAGACACAAATCCAAGAGACACACTCATCTCCATACACACAACAGGATTATTGTCAACCTGAGATCTCATAAAAGAGTAAAACAGACAGACAGGATTAGAGCAGAACGACCCCTGACCTACTGTCAACAGTGATGATGCCACACCAAAGACTTCACCAACATCAGGACAGACAGACAGAGGGACGGGTCTCACCTCCACCTCGCAGGAGAACTGGCTGCCGTCCAGTAGAGTCACGTGACACACCACCATCTTCATCTTCTTGTTGAGTCTGAGGGGCGACAGCACACTCGTCTCCTGCTGGATCACTTGCTCTTGCCCTTTCTTCTCCTCCTTGTGCTCCTTCACTTCCAATTCTTCCTCTTTCTCCTCCCTCACAGGCTGCACACACACACACAGAGAGAGTTACATACACACACGCGCGAGCGCTCATGTTTTCCAGCCGAGTGGATGGCTGCTGGATGATGTCAGCGGGCGGATGCTGATGGTTCCTGCCAGAAGCATGTGGTTCAGTGTGACAGCGTCTACATCTGATCTGGATTAGAGTCTGATCACACACACACACACAGGTCTATCAGCAGCCGATCGTCAGCTCAACACCACGACTCTAGGTGACGGGCACGGGGTGAAATTCTCACTTCCAGTTTGATACGTCACTGGCCCAATGAAATCAGTTCTATTTTTACCAAATTCCATTTTTTCCATTTTAATTTAATTTTTACCCTTGACTGTTATTTTAGTCGGTAAAAAGAGTGCGCTTTAACAGTTAATGATTAAAATGTATAGAAAAAAGGGAATGAACTTAAATTTATTGAGGTCAAATCCTGCATGATGCAACAACACTGAACTCCTCAAGTGAGGGGTTGTGTCGCCCAGATCTGCATTTACACCAGACATGCGTTCTTCTCCACACGAAAACAGAATTTCAAAACAATAGGGCTGTCAACTTTAGTCGTTTAGTCGACTAATCAGTTCAACGTCCGTCTTGGTCGACTGAAATTCTTATTGGTTGATCCAGTCGCTTTTTTTCTGCCAATAGAAATACATTTTCAATGATTTACTCCCTGATATTTATTCCTTTATAAAGCAGTTATTTATTACTGTATTCTAAATATAATTAGCCTATGTTTTATCCCCAACTTTAAATGCTTTTAGGCTATTTCTTGTAACTGCGCCACAGTTTAGCGCACACACATAACACACTCGGGAACCGCACCTACTGGCTGCGCTGCTGCTCGCGCTCAGTAAGGGATGTACTGGTAGGTGAGTTTTGCTGTATTCATTCAGTTCACGCTACTTTCAGTCGACAGAATGTCCAAGAAATCTAAATCTTTTGTCTGGCTACATGTTTGTGGAGGTAGGCGACGGTGGCGACCGCGTTGCTCCATTATGAGCGCGCACATCGCGTGCCTATTTGAAATCAAACTTGAGCGCGCAAAAGACGTGAGCAGCTCTTTTAACGGCTTTATCATACTGACTCAATAGATTGTTTTCTTAATAGGTTTTTATTTGTACACTTGACTCATTTGAAAGTAGCCTAAATAATGTAACAAAACGAAATTAAACTTATATGCTATCTTACAACACAGCCTAGATTTCAGATTGTTTTTTAGGCTATTTTGTCTGTTGTTTCAGACGTCTAACAGATCGGCTGGACAAAAGTTAACCCATAGCTTGTAAGTAAGAGAAGAATACAGCCTGTATAAACGAGAGCTTTTGTTAGGAGTTTCCATTATGTGGCAGATAGCCGTTACATTATTTTGTAGCGTGTGGTGTGATCAGGTGCGCGATTGTGACGGCCACTATAGACCAGAGGACAAAGCTCCTCACTTGCAGTTAAAAATCACTTAATTTTCAAAGAATTGTATTATTATTATAGTTTTATTTATTTTCGATGTTTTTTCGTTGTTGTTTTATAAATGCTCTATGACAATTGTTTAAAAAATGTTCAATCAAAACATCCGTTTTTCTTTGTTTTAGTCGATGTAATCGTCTGCGCAGGACAAGACCTTGGTCGACTAAGGATTTCTTTGTGTTGATTACAGCCCTACAAAACAAATATGTGAAATTCCATGAAATTCCGCGTTAACACTAGATTCTGCATTAATTGGCCAATTAGCTTGCCTGTGGACAGGGGGTGAGTAGCTGGGACGCCCACTCTCTGTCTTCAAAAAATTATTCGTTTTCTATTCAATTTTGCTTATTTTATCGTCATCTTTCATCATGCTTCTGTTCTCTTCAATATTAGAATAAACCAGGGCCTGAATTTTGTTTTGGAGAATGGGGGGGGTTCCCCCTTACACCATAGTCCTAACTACACACGACGCAATATAATTCCAGCGACAGCAAGTGTGACGCCACACTAGACGCGGCGCGACTGAGACGCCACACGTCAATCAAAAATCACAGCCATTCAGAACAGCGTGTGGGCGGAGTCTCTCTGTGAAAGTGCACTGCTGGCCCGCACTCACATTGGAAATGGGTAAAGACATAATCAAATCAAGAAATAACATTATTAACAAGCAAAACATTAACAAAATATACTCATTGACTAATTTTGTTATGAAGTACAGTTGTATGTTTGCACAGAATTCATTTTGTACGGTATATTATATGCTTTCAAAATCTGAGGTAAATATATATCTGTTATCGCTTGTGGCAAAGTGACCTATTTTTAACTAAAAATAGATAATGTGTACTCATAACCAGTGTAATTTCTTCATTCGGTCAAGCCATGACGTCACAGAAATAGGAACTGTTTCTAAATTAGAAACTTCGCCTGTCGTGTCTGGTTAGGACAAAAACTCTGATTAACATGGAAAAGATACTTTTTATCACGTGTAGTTAGGACACGGCGTCAGGTGATTCTTATGGGGGGGGGTTAATTCTGCTTTGAATTTACTCAAAGGAGCACTTCATGCCCATCATGATGATTATTGATTAAAGGATTATATTACAGCACTGTTGATGAAAACGCCAGGAATAAAAGTGGCTAGTGTGTGTGTGAGCAGCGTGTGTCTCACCTGTGTGTCAGCACTGCCGACAGACTTCTCGTCCTCTTTCCCGTTCTCCTCCAGCTGCACCTCCTCGGGCTTGCTCACCTCCTTCACCTCCTCAGGCTTGCTCTCCTTCACTTCCTGGGTCTGCTCTCCTCCTTCACTTCCTGGGTCTGCTCTCCTCCTTCACCTCCTCTGTGTTCTCTGTGTCGGGGGCGGCTCCTGCTCCGTCCGGCTGCTCTTTCGGCTCGCTCTCCTCCTCCTCCTTCAGGCTCTGGGGCTGCTCTGCGCTCTCGAGGGCTTGGTCTTGGATCTGGGACTTCTGCCGTTTAAGCCATGGAGGCAGGAAGCGAGAGATGCCCTTCTCCTTCTTCTGTCTGCCTGTGGCAGGAGGGCTGCTGGGATTGGGAGACGAGGGCTCCTCCTGTGGGCTCTCCTGCGGGACCGACACAGTCAACACTGAAGAGCCAGATCAGTTCAGACACTAGTCGCATTATTTCCATATACTAGGGATTTACAGTGAGGACATTTTCCCACTGGTTAATTGATGTGTGTGTGTGTGTGCGCGCACGAACGTCAGAATTCTACTGAATACTACTTCCGCGCCCGTGGCACCCTCATGTATGCAGCCGTGCACATGTTAGTTTCACTTTAAATTTGGTGCCAATTCGAGGGTGGATTGCTATTGACTTCATCATTAGCCTGTTATTCTTAAAGAAAGGACACAACAGAACAACAAATTCGCTTAAACAGGCGCTTTTACATTTCACGTTAACATCATGTATATTCAGCCATTATCTTGTCAGTCAGCTCGTCACTCTCGTGATAAATGAAATCTAACTCCTGTTGATCTGTGACTCATTCGGCTCACGATTTATTAACTAGACACGTTAAGTTTTGAATTGTAGTGTCTGTTCTCTAAGTGAACTATAAAGAGGTGTAACGGTTCACAAACCACAGTTCGGTTCGAATACGATACATTTGAGTCACGGTTCGATGTGTTTTCAATACAGCAAAAAGAAAGGAATGCCAGAGACATTTCCTTGATTTAATTTTTTTAATTATATTTTTATTAAAACTAACATCATAAAGTATGATATTTTTTAACTTTGAGCAATGATGGAACTATACTTGACTTTTCTTAGGAGCATATAAAACAAAACAGCTCTAGTTTGGACAAAATGAAATGTAATATTGTAGTAGTTATAAACAAAGGTTTATTTTAGTTTAGATTAACATTTGAGGGCAGCAATTGTATTCATAATGTCAAAATACAACAGATGTGATGTTACTTGAAAGCATTATAGCCTACTATTCCTGCCAAACTTACAGATAGTAGTGTTATACAGTAAATCCATGGTGATGTTGCTGATCTGTGGACACTGGATAGTTCATTCATGGCACAATGTTTCTTCCTGGTTTCCACGTCAGCGCTGTTTGATCCGTTAATAACGGAGAAATGTGAATGTTTCTCACTAGATCTCGCAGCGATGTTATTACTTCAGTGGCGAATTCAAGTGTTTTCTTTACTGTATGTGGCTGTGTAGTGACCGTGCTGATGACTGAGATCGGCTCGCGCTGCTATTGGTCCAAACTGATGAACAGGCCGTCAATCACACAATAACGAGTAGCTCAGTTTCGATCCGCTTACATTACATTTAACATTTGATGTTGGGCAATGTTGTGGTCACGTCAGCGTCTCTACATTATGAGCGCACTTGCTACATGCGATGCGCCTACATTTGAAATAACGAAATGTTGGTCGGCAGGAAAAATGGTCCAATGAACTGTTTGGCCTAAAAATGTGCACCAAATGCATACCGAAACGTTAAATATGAATACGTGTATCGTTACACCCAAAGAACTATGTGCTTTTATTACAAATGATAATAATAATAATCTAAATCAACAGTGGGCAAGTGATGTAACCGGTGTTGCTTCTGAACACCAGCAACACAGACTATTGTTGCAAGCGTGTGTACTCGTGTCATGTGTACTGAACGATCTCAACACTACCTCTGGTTGGGCGGCACTGGCCACAGGCTGGGCGTCGCCGTCGGTGGGTTTGTCGGGCTGGTCTGTTTGCACAGGGTCCGTCTGATGCTGAGCTTCAGGAACCTTCTCTGGTTCCTTCTTCACATCTGTCTCTGATCCCACCTCTGTCGTCATCACGCCCGGCACACTGACACACACAAGACAGAGGTTAAGGGTCATCTCATGAGCAATCACATCTGCCATCAAGCAGACCCAACTCGATCCTGACGTCACATGTGAAGATCAACACACAAGTGTCCACATTTACTCCAAGTGTCCATTTCTGATAAAGTATCACACCATTTAATTATAAAGGCAATAAATAAAACATGCACAGCATGTTAATCAATATATTATTTAAGTAGGAATTCAATTGATAAGATTTTCTTTCAGTATTACATTTAAAATATATGATTATAAAAGATTTCTAGGATAAAAATCAAAATGGATTTCATAAGGGCCCTAAAAATGTAATTTATGCAAACTGTTAAATGGTTTGCAATGTCATGATTTCGATTGGTTAAGGCTGATAAGTAAGGCGTTATTAAACAGATTTTCTATGGCCGTTTCTCTGCACTGAGGCACACACACATCTGAATGGACAGTGTTTGAAGGTGTAGCAGCTAAAACATGTCTATTATTTCTGAGAGCAGACCTGGTCCGCTTTACTCATATCTTTCATCATCATGGGAGGAAGTCTTTTCAGCACAGTGAGTCCGTGAGACACAGAGAATCACTGACTGAAGATTGAAAAGCATCAAAACGCTCTTTCATGTTTTTAGAGCATCAGAACAATGCCTGTATGAGCGAGTCTTTAAACCCCACCATGAGCAAACACACACACACACACCAATCAGCTGAGAGCTTGATGACATCGGCAACAGTCAAATGAGTGAATAACTCCCATCATGCACATATTAGCAGGTTTAAATCCAGAATTGTGCAGTATTGATTGACTGATATGAGAGATTTCATCAGGGCTCAAGACCACACTGTTGTACTCGAGCACTGAGACCCTCACTGAAAAGTTGTAGGAGCACGAGCAGAACATCGACGCACACCTTAAATCATCCTGCAATGCAGTTATTCACTTTGAAATGCTGGAAAGTTGTGTGAAGCATGTGAAAGTCCTTGAATTTTACTCTCAAAAGGTTGTACAACACTGAAATTAATCATAAAAACTTTAACAAATTATTTCAGCCACAATACCAAGGTTACAGTTAGCGTTACTTTGTTAAATCTACAGTCAAAAGTAAAACCTGATTGGCCGTTGTGCTCAACAGATATGTCTGTTTGGCTGCCATGATCAACAATTAAAAAACAAGTAAACGGACGTGTGTTTGATGCTCTTCAGCGAGTGCTTGCGCAGATACACACAGGAGCGTTTGACAGCAGACGTCTGACAGCATATCCACTGTCAAACACTCCCGTGTGTATCTGTGCAAGCTCTCTCTGAAGAGCGTCAACATGTTTGTCCCATCAATGTAATAAAAGCTCACAGTGAGTCCAGAAATTTGGTCTGGGCATCTATTATTTCACTCACACTGCTATACACCATTAGCCTAGCTCCGCCCTTCCCACATACTTCTGCTGAATTGTAATTTTCCTTCAGTACTACGTCTGGGTTTGCGTGTATTCTCTAGGTTTTTCTGCGATAACTTTTGCCAGTCCAATCAGCAAATAGAGCGAGTGGCTGAGAACGATGATGCTGAGGTGCGCTGAGTTTGAGTTGTAGACACATACGTGACGACCAAACGTCAGCAGACCGAAAACTGCAACAGAGCACCGGCCCACAAGGAAGTTACCGCTCGTCACTGCAGCGAGGCCAGACTCTACAAATGAAAGTACGAGAGTCTGGTAGGACCAGGCTGAGTCCGCCATCCCATTATAACTACTTTTCTCAGGCTAGTTAACTTATATTCACGTACTGTGTTGATACTTGAGAGCCGCCTTGAGGAGCCATGAAGTACCAACACTGGGAGCATGGGAATCTAAACAGAGCGCCTTACTTTATTCATTAAATATCGATATTTGACACAAGAATATCGACTCTTGTATGTATCGCATGGAGGAGGACAACAATAATTGCCCAAAGGATATTTTGTCCCGCCCCTAGTTATAAGCCACTCAAACTCGCAGTGCTTTCAGGTAGTAGAGTAGTAGAGTCGTACGTCACGGACAAGCTGCGCATTACAAATTTCATAATCACACTAGCCAAATCCGTTTAAGTGTGATTTCATGTCACTTGCGATTAATCGTGCAGCTCTAAGCCCTAGTGACTATAGGGTGGGCGTCATATTGAATGCTATGGATGAAAACATAGTCCTCTTCGACAACAGTACAATCCACTGAACACACTGTATTTCAATCCCACCCAGCCGTGATTTCATTCCTGTCCAAAACTTAAGTGCCCTGACTAAGATCTTACTGCACATGTGCGCACACACACGCACACGTTCCCTCAAGATTGCACCAGGGCCAGTCAAACATGCTGGGAGTTTCAGAGAGCACACAGCTGCTACAACACACACCAGAGACGTCCAGCTGACCCACGGCCAGGGGAAAACCACTGATGAAAGACAACCGCAAATATGCTGTGAGAAAGAGAAAGCATGCATGACATCATCATCATCACGTGTGGGCCATGTCCTCAAACGCACATGTGATGCGTGTACAGGAGCATCGAGACAGAGACACGGCCCTCTGGGTAACGGCATCAATGGAAACGTGCAACAGACAAACACTACCTAGAGTTTGGGCTCAGGAAGACTTTGCAGCCTGATGCGGACTTAGTCTCTGATGTCTGTCGGTGTGTGTGTGTCTGTGTGTATTTGTGTCTGTGCGCAAATGTATGTGTGCATGTGTGTGTGTCCTTACACACTAATCCTCAAACTGCAAAGCTTGCAGATAACAATCAACACAAGCTGTCAAAACTAATCAGGATCAGAGCTACATGTCAACACCCGTGTGTATGTCAGTCTCCGACACACACCACACGTATGAGGCCGACGTGCTTGGCCACAATATATCTGCAATACTGAGGAGCAACAATATATCATCACAATACAAAAATGCAACAGTACAGTATCATTAGGGCCTTATGATTTCAGCGATCACGGTTTGCAGATGGAACTGGCAAATTAACACGGAATTTCATGGAATTTTAATTATTTGGTTTGAAATTCTGTTGTTGTGTGGGAGAAGAACGCATGTGTGGCGGTAAATGCGGATCTCGGCGACACAAACCTCCACCTGTCATTTCAGCTCCAATGACCAAATCAAAACAATGAAAGCATGGCGAAGGAAGCGGCTCTCCACGGCTCTGATTTCATCGGTGAAAACTTAAACTCAACGCTATAAGCCGTCAGAGCCAAGCAGTTCACGTGACTTATGCAGTGTTTCCCACACATAGACTAATTTAACACCACATACTGCGTTTTCGTACATTTTTAACACTATTTAAAACACACAGCGTATTCTTTCAGTTGTATTCCCTTTCCCTGCTCTCTCTCCATCTCTCTATCACTCTCTCACACACACACACACACACACAAACACAACTGGTCGGTCTATAAGGCGCCAGACTGGACAAAGCGAGAGACCGAGTGTGACTTTATTTAAACTTATATAAACTAGGGATGGGCATTTTTCTAAAATATTGCATTTGAATATTCGGGCTCATAAAAATGGAATATTCGAATATTGGTTTATTTAAATTATGTTTAACGAAAAAGACGTTATTTTTAAGTTTTTTTTTTTACGTTTTTGTCACCATTTCTGGACAAGCTTACAATTAGGCAATACACAACAAGCTTACAATAGTAATTAAAGTTTTCTTTTAGTTGAAAACATTAAACCGTAGGCCTATGAGTAAACAAAATATACAAAAAGCATTATTAAAAGCACGCTCAAGCAGCGCGAGCGAAGAAAAACCCTAATAAAGCAGATTGCATCAGATATCGTAACAGAACATACACATATACACACGAGTCAGCAAATGATTGATTATCGTGTTTATATTGTTTCACGTTTATGTTGAGAAAAACAATAATATGTAACGTTACATGCAGAAAGCGCGCGCCAGCACTTTATGCTCGAAGCTGAGAAAGACGCCGCGCTGACAGACGTTTCAGACACAAAGAGAACGGTGTTTCTAACAGGACTTTACATTTCCTGTTCTTAAACCGGTCTCCCCAACAAAACTTAAAGGAAGTATGTTCCCAAAATCATTTTGCTATTAGATAAGTTATCATCTTTGATCATGCGTGGTCCAGCTCCCCTTACCTGCAGTTGTGATGCAATGATGAACAGCTGTCTTTCCTCACTCGACTGTTTGGATTTCATGTGATTTCTCATGGTGATGATATCATAACTCAGATTAATTAATTCATTTGATCAAAAGTAATTCCGTTTAGTAAGATCCTTTTCAAGTAACGTTAATTCCAAACTTCGCGAGGAAGACGACAACATTATGATCAAATACAGACAACTTGTTAACACACTCCACAGCGCCATCCAGTGCATTTAATTATAACTGCGAGTTAGTTCTTTAGGATTTATCATGGACTCACTGCATTTACGGCCAGCAAAGCAACGTATTCAAAAATTCGATAGTATTTTATTTTCAAATAATAATTACATATCGAATATTCGAAAATTCGAGTATTCTGATACACATCCCTAATATAAACTAATATAATTAATATTACTGGACAGTTTAAAGCTCATAACCATATTTTGTTATGTTGCATCATGCAGGATTTGTCCTGAAAAGGCTACTGAGTAAATGTCTGTTACCTCAATAAATTTAAGGTCATTCTTATTTTACATCTATACATTTTATCATTAACTTTAAAAGCACACTCTTTTTATCTGTATTACGACTACTTACCAAAAGTGAAAATTACTGTGTGAGAAGAAATTCCAGTTTAGACTAGTTTTAGTGTCAGTAGTACATTGAACGTTAAGAATAACGCTAGATATAATGTATAATAATTAGCGATGCAAATTATCGATTAATTCATTAATCATTAATTGATTGACCTTATCGAATCGATTAACGATTAACTGATAAGCAGAGATTTTCCTGAGAATGTAAATTTCTCACTGTATCAATAGAGTCTTTAACATAAGAAGCAAAAATAGCTTATATACTGAATAAAAATGCATGTTATATTGCTCAAATGGTGTTTTATTGTAACAGTTGGGATATGGTACAGAGTGGCATTTATGTAGTTTAACAAAATAAATTATGCACAGAAAATGTACATAAAAATACATAAAAAATATTTGTGCACTGGCTCACTTGTTGCAAACATTAAGCAAGATAAAATAAATGTTAATAAAAATTCATATGGGTATGCTTAGCCTTAATATATTAAGTCTACATATAATAATCTATCTGGTAAACTACTTGGATGAAAAAAAAATGAAACATTAGTAGCAGCACTTGGGTGGAGTATGACCAACAGCTGGACAGGGTCTCTGCAAATACTGCTCAAAATGCTATTTTCCTCACCAAATTAAAGATAATTGTTTTTAATCTAAATAAAGGGCTAAAAAATAAAGGGATTTAATCTAAAAAAAGATAGTAAAATGTTTCAATATCATAGATAATTAAATTATGCAATAATCAAATATTACGAACGTGTCACCTCACCAACGTGACGTGCTTGTCAGAAATGTTGTGGACGCGCACTGAAAAACAGCAACCAAACCCAATGAATTCACAACGATTTAATAAAATAGTGTTCTGATGTTATCTAAGCTGACAGTCACAAATTAATCATCGTTATTATTAGTAACGTTAGTGCATTGCTGGTTGAGCTGCATGCGCGCTGAATTAATAACCGCTGAGCACTTTCGTTATTTAAATCAAAGAAACACAACCGATATGAGATTAGTCAGATATATACAAAATGAACATAATATTACAAATAATATCTTCACAAAATGACGTGAATGCACAAGTGAACTTGAACCAAGTTACGTGCCATTCAGAATGACTGAATGTTGTGCACGCGCTCTTTTGGAACAACGCGACAGGGCAACTAAACCCAAATTATTCACCACGTTTTATTGCAATATTGTTCTCTTTATATGTTATGTAATATATGACACTCCCAATAGTCATTATTAGTCGTGCATTGCCGTTTGAGCTGCGCACGGTAAAGATCACGCTTAAATTTTTAACATAATGCATCCAATATGAGATAAATCAGATATAGACGTACACATAATAAACTATTAACTTACAACTTACATTTGCATAAAACAAAAGGCTGCGAATACACACGCAAACGTAGTCATGATGAAGTCCAAACATAACTCCGGCTGTGCTCGCTTACATGTTTTGCGGTTGAGCAGCAGGCACACGCATAGACCTGATTAATCGATAATGGATAAGTTTGATCGATTAATGTATTATCGACAATTAATCGATAATCGATTAATCGTTGACATCCCTGAATAATAATGCACTGGGGGAATATCTGTGTGTCCTGATGCCAAACGTCTGATGTTAGCAGTAAAAGTGTCCCACATTATATTAAATATATCTAGTCTGTGACTAAAATAATTCAGTGTTTTCATCTCCAGAATCATGAATATTGTTATTCTGGTGTCTCTATTGTCTTGTGCTTTGGGTTCCTGTTCATTCACACACGCCGTGTAACCCAAGTCTAAGTATTTAAATCAATAGTAGGTGTTTTGTGAACCTTTTATGATTTGTCTTGGAGTATGGCAGTAATATGGTATTGTGAGTTCAGTGTGGCGAAGTGTATCGAATCATGACATGAGGGCCTGGCTGCACCCCTAAGAGCATTCACGTAGCAGATCATGTTGAGCATGTCACACACACACACACACACAACACATGAAACACTGCAGCCTGATGCGTTCTGATGGTTATCTATATCTGCTTTTGAGTCAGGACTGCTCTAAACACCCCTCTATAGAACGAACACACACAACCATTTCACCAGAGGACTGACGTCGAGCTAGATTGAGCGTGCACATCAAACAAGCTGAATCAAACTGTGTCATTACTTCACATACACTCATTCAGTTGTGCCGGTTTGATCACAGTAATGCACAAAACAAGTCCGTTAAGTCCAAACACTTGCACATTTAGAAAAATACTATTACAATACCATTTTGTTTGTCAGATTTTTCATTTATGACATACAGGGATGCAGAAGCAACAAAGGCACAGGGAAGAGACTGATGAAACATAAAAAACAAATAAATACACGATTACAATCATGTTTAAAGGGGAAATGAAGCAGTCAATCAAGTTTACATGATTTACAAGATGGATTTCCACTATAAATCAACAATTATATAAGCTTAAACATAAAAGAAAAAAGAAAAATGTTATATCTTTTGCCGCCATTGTGGAGTATTCTAACATGTGACCTCATGGGGTTGGCTGGCTTTAGTTTAACAGGCTCTGGGCAGTGAATATCCTGACATCAAACTGTTTACACCAGTGTTTTGACCACGAACGACTAATGTTAGGTACAGTCATTAGACAAAAAGACTGACGGCTAATGTTGACAAACTGCACATAGAAACATTGTTCCCGATGTCTGCCATCATATTCCCGTCTCGTCAACATCATGTAATAGGGGTGTAACGGTACACAAAAATCACGGTTCGGTACGATACCTCGGTTTTAAAGTCACGGTAAGTACGTTTTCGATACAGCAAAAAGAAAGAAGTGCCAGAGAAATTTCCTATTTGTTTAAATAAAAAATATATTTTTAAATAAGTGTGAGTTTTCCTAGATCTTGAAACTTTCAGGTTTATAAATGGGGGTCATCTTTGAAGGATGAACAAATAATGTTTTGGTCATCACATTAAAAATAAAATTTAAATATATATTTATTTATATAATATTTGAATTTTGAAGTGCTGGAAAAAGATGTGTGAAGTACTTGAAAGCATTCCAGCCAAACTGGTTCCAGTTAGTGTTACTAAATTAAATCCATGTTGAACGTTGCCAGTCTGTGGACGTAAAGTATTACTAGTTCATTCACGGCACAATGTTTCTCCTGGTTTCCATGACAGCACTGTGTGATCGAATAGTGATCTACGGTTAATAACGGAGAAATGTGAATGCATCTCTCTAGATCTCACAGGTTGCACCGATGTTATTACCTCAGTGGCGAATTCAAATGCCAGCACGAAATTTGACGGCAGGAAAAATTATCCAAGCAATCGTCAGTGTGGCTGTTGTACGGCGATGAACACCGTGCCCGAGTCCATCTGCTGCGCACGTTTACTATGCTGTGCCGGGAGGTAGACGTGTTGGAAGCGGCGATGATTTCCCTGAAGGATGTCAGAGCGGAGACACTTTTTCCTAGTTTATGTAGGCTGTAGCTACTAGCACTACCATTGTGACCCGCTCCAGTTCTTGCAGTCGAAGACGGATAAACTTTCGACTCTCATTATCAGATTTACCATGTTACGGTCTTGGCGGCAATTATCTTGTCGAAAATTTTGAATCGCGTGCTTCAGGCATCGAGTCTGGCACATAGGTACACTTTGGATCATTTCCACATATTTTCTATCTCTCTGGGTTGGGACGCTTACACTCACACACACACACACACACACTACAGCCTCACGTGCGACGAGCTACGTCTCTGGGCAGCCGCGTAAACAAGTGTTTTCCGTCACAGCCAATCATGCTGCATGCTTATTGCTTCACTGACGTTGACGAGATTAACCACTAAGGTAACGAAATTTGGCACCGAAAAACAAGACGTTTCGATACTCTGTAGTACCGAGGCAATGCGGTCGGTACCTGAAAAGTACCGAACTCGGTACACAGCCCTAAATATGGCAATGGTTATTTAGCATTGTATATAATTATATTTTTGCATCATACTGCGATCATAATCCCCATCAGATCGCAAATAAGTTATTTCAAACACTCGCTGGTTTCTGAAAAGAGAGCTTTGAGCTGGAAATGGTTTAAATGTCTTAAATGTTATCTGGTAGGCTGGTGTGTAAGATTGGAAACGAGCAGGTAGGTATTCGGTGGCCTGATCAAAACCCGGATATGACCAAAGAAACAAGACTGGCCCTGACACGCACTCGCACACTCGCTTTTGGCCCGACAGAGAGATGTGTGTGTGTGTGTGTGTGTGTGTGGCAGCAGGTGTCCTGGATTTGCATCTATTGTGCGATAGCTTTATGAATGACATTTAAAGCACTGGATGCGGTGTGTGACTAAAGCTTTTAAAGCAAACATTTCCCATGATAAGCACACAAGAGAACAGCGCTCTGCACCGTCTCCATGAGCAAACACACCAGCAGAACGTTTGATTGTGAGGGACGGCGCTGTGAATCTCACCGTCAGACTCATAAAAGGGATATTTTCATAAAAGGAAAAGCAAGTTGTGTGTTGGAAAGAAGCCAGATGAGGTCAGCACAATGTCCATCATGTTAGACAGAAGTATCAAACAGAGAGTAAAATACAGAAGACAGCCGCCGCGTCCCAAATCAAACACTCCTCGTCCTCTACTAGCCTATATAGTGGGTCACAACCATACACCAATGAGTAGTTCGTCCCAAAACAGTATTAATAAAACAGCAGGTGGAAGTCTCCGGGTCACACACTGAGAGAGTGCATTTGATGGACACTTTACTATCCCACAAGCCCACAGGAGAGGATTTGACAGTGAAACAAATTACGCTGGTAGGTCATGTGACAGTAACAACATGGCGGCTGAAGTATGTCTGAGTTTCATTCGTACATTTGAAATGCAAATCGAACATAGTTTTAACACTTGCCTAATAGGTTCCAAACCAAACGTAGCATCAACTATATATAGTAGAGAAGGTCAAATCGATCAGCAGATTATCACGTTCTATGACTCGATCGGTAGATGTCATAAACCAATCACAATTTGATGATGTAAAACCAAAAAAAAGTTGCAACCGACACACTTGTAAACGGTGTACAGATGAGTTTGACACACGTTCTGCTTCGTAACCTCACAAAACACTAGTAAACCATAGTGAATCACATATTGTCGATGCAAATGAGCCCACACAACACAACACGCGTAATCAGGGATCAAATTTCGGCGCGAAATGAGGGAAATCACACGTAATCCACACAGATCATAAAATCTTCAAATCATTCTTTTAATAACTATCTGCCAGACGCAATTTCACAAACAGCGTGAGTGTTCAGCGGTGCCGTGTCTTCTCTTTTCTCAAAATGTGTTGTGGAAGGCAAGCATCAAGTGCTGCCGCGATAATACACACTCGCGTTCAGGAGTCGGGACATGACGGAGTATTCACTTGCACCATCGGGCCAGCAGAGCATTGTGAATAAAGTAACCATTGCACGTCTTTTTAGTCTTACCAGTTTAACATTCAAGCGATTTTAAACTTATCAGTGCTCACGCGCTCTCTGGGATGATTTCTGCGCGCATTCATAGAAAATCCGCCTCAACAGCTGGCCAGTAACAATAGTTATTTTTCACGGATTATATTGCTTTAACACACAAAACTGTCAATTTCGGTCTTCATGAGTATACTCTAAACATAGTCGGTTTTGCCTTTAATAAGCATAAAACACCAGTATAATGAACACAGGATCTGTGCACTAGCTCTTAAAGTGACAGCAGCCATATGTGTCGGTCATTAATTTTGTCGTCAAAACAACAAAAGAGAGCTAGTAAGTTAAAGGAATCAGAATTAATAGCCCGTGTATAAAAAATTTTCAGGACTAAAATACTACCCAGTGTTATTTTACATTTAATTACTTTATTCAGTTTCAGGTATATGAATACTAGTGTTACACGGTTACACCTATAATTAAAATATAATTAAAGCTACAATACCTAAGATTGGCATGTCGCTAGAGGGCGCTACATTCAAAACAACAACAACGGCTTTGCTTGATGACGGCGTGGAGGAACGCGGAATGATGGGAACTGTTGTTTTCAACTCCACCGTGGATAAATCAGTCATACGGGAATCGAAAATTAGTTGTCATGGATGAGGTAAAGTTCGATTTCTATAAATGTTGCATTTAATGACATGCTTGTTTTTCATTAAACTGAAATAGCCGCAAGAAAAGTCAGGTTTAAAAGTAAAATTGTTATCACAGATGTTACTGTACGAGTCACTGGACGAAGCTATGGTGGAGAGGGTTTGAAGTCAAATCGTTGCTAATGTATCCTGACTTCGCCCTATGCTGCAATATGCATTTAGTTTTAGTCATTCATTTACAGAAATCAGCTGCTTCAATGACAATTGCTGATGTTATTAGATTTTTCAGGTAAGATTCTTCAATTCATTCAGTTAACGGATGTTCTGAGGTAAAAATTTCAGACTGCAGACTCAGCAACGATTGTATTTAATTGTATAGTACAATCATAACATAGAACAGACATTATCTTCCTTTCATGTCATTAAACATATATTGCTGGCCATATACTGATGAGGAAAGTGCGCGTCCGGTGTGCGATACTGGACTTTGTCCTAGACGTGGCGCGGCTGTTCTCGTCCGGTGTGCGACCCCCTTTACAGCCAACAGTTCACATTCCGAGAATAATTGAAAAGAATAATGCAAATGCGCGAAACAAGCTGACGTTTGTTGCTTGATAGACGCAAACACACAACTTCAACTTCCGCATTTACCCAGGACTACACGTAGTACGAGCGGAACACTGAGGTAACGCGATATGACGCGAATTGACTGGCGACTCCCAGCTCACCCCTGCTCACACGCCCCGTTTCCTTGGTTAAAATCTCAATTTTCTCGCGATTTTAAACATTGCTTGAAACATTTGGAATATTGTAAGTTATCATCTTAACTAAATTTATAAAACGGGTAGTTCGAATCCTTGATTCTGATTGGTCAAGAGCTGTGCTTTATTCACGATGAAACACGCGCTACGACCGCTTCACCCAACGGTTCTATTGATCGCTGCGCAACACTGCGGTTCTATGTTGTTTTTATTTGAGCTTTCATGCATTTTACACATTGGAACGTTGTTGCTGTTCACACTCGGGGACTATTTTTTCCAGCGGAAGGACGGCTTTTAGCTGATTTTACTTCAAGAAAGTTGCACTTATATTGTTTTTTACTTTAATATTGTGTGGCAACCGTTTTATAAAAGCAATAAGATACTCGAGGCAAGTGCTGTATCGTGAATAAGTAACAGCTGAAGGGGTTACTCCGCTTCGCGTCGTGCCTAACAACGCCCTTCAGCTGTTACTTATTTCACGATACAGCACAGCCTCTCGAACCTTATTGCTTACAAATAACACTGGCCTTGTGATTTTGGGATATTTTAATGCAAAAATCTTAGGTATTCCACCTTTAAAAACCTGATAATTAAAAACAGCAAAATATCATCCGATATGTCGGTCAACCACTAAAACATGGCATTATTTATTACCATCACATACATCAATAAAGCTGCATCTGAACACAGCTCTGCCTTACAGATGAAATCCCCTTGAACATCACGAGACGGTGTCACTTTGAGCAACAGTGCACACAGCATCATGAGCGGCACATAACCCAGTGCTCCGGTCAGCTGATGTCCTCTCTCTCTGAACTCGGACAAATGTGTGTGTGTGTGTGTGTGTGTGTGTGTGTGTGTGTTGGTCTGCTTTACTGCTTGGACATCCACAGGAATGTGCTCCGAAAGATTCCAGCGGTTTCATTTCAAACACACACTCACTGAATCTGTGAGCGGTCGGTGAACACCCTCTGAAAATGAAAATACACTCACAAACACATTAAACTGCTCTGCGTTAAAGCTCCACTATATACAATTACATTGACTGACATTTCACTGGTCTAGTTTTCGTGGCTAGCCCCGCCCACAGCAAAACATCATTGGCCCAAAATAAGGGTTTAACAGCACCCGTCATAAGATCAGACTCCAGCATGCCAGTAACTGCATTACCATCTCCAGTCCAGCTCATTTCATCAGAACATCAGAGTCTTGTGACGGCAATAACAGAAGTGATTAAAGTCACCTGACGGCAGCTAAGAGCGGGTGAAGACACACACCAAGTCAAGCAGTCATGAGCACTTCACACACACTGTTGCACTAGCATTTCAAACATGTCATGTACTGTACATTATAAGTGCTTGTGGGTTTACAGATGCTCACAGCTGCACATCGTGACCCCAGGGTGTAAACCACACAGACACAGGCATGTCAGGACAGATGGTTTGGGTCAGCAGTGTCACCACACACACTCATGCGGAAGTAAACGGAGCTGTCGGACACTGCAGGGAGGAAAGTGAACACACTTAACTGTTTCATGAGTGTGTGTAACTCGTTCATAATGAGTGATCAAGCTCACCGAAGACTTCATAAACATGACAAACATCCACAAGAGAACTCCAGCACACACTACATCACACAGCTCATCCATCTAGATCTGACTGCATTATAAAAAGCAGATTATGATATTTATTGGTTAATATGGTTTACACCCACTCGGCCTTGATGATGTCAGCAGACGGTTGTTGAACGATTGTGAAGATGTTTTAATATGAACTGGTTAACTGACTTGATGTTGACATTAAGAGGAGCACAGAGGTTGGCCAATTGTGTTTCCCCAACCATTATATAAGGGGTGCCCGCCCTCCTAGAAGGTCAAGTAAATTT
Source organism: Hybognathus amarus (assembly GCA_030378365.1). NCBI lineage: Eukaryota > Metazoa > Chordata > Actinopteri > Cypriniformes > Leuciscidae > Hybognathus > Hybognathus amarus. The sequence continues at coordinate 226,984 of JAQIUQ010001228.1, read as the reverse complement.
GATTTTCTTTATAGTGCCAGAATTAGATTTGTTATTTTATTAAACAAACTAAATTTACCCCTTAAGTGATATGCTATTTATTTATCTTATTTCCACAATAGCGTGTCTTTTCTGTCTGTGTTTGTGTGTTTTATAATTATCCTAATGAGTGCCCTGAATACCATCACGATTGAAAATGTGAAATTGATTTCCTAAAACTGTTCAATAAACAGTTCAAACTAAGTCACTTACATTTTAGATGCTGTATTGGCTGTATTTGTTGTGTTTCAGCAGCAAAAATACTTCCAAACAAAAATCACAGCAGAACCACAACCCATCTCACATTTTGAACAAAACAGTTGAGTCAAAGATTCAATGACCCATTAATAAACATCCGCCTCATTCATAAAAGAATCAGCCGTTTGAACAAATCAATCAATGACTCACTTCGCCACCACAGTATCATATTTCATAATATTATTTGCATTATTTACAACCATACGGCATCTGAGCATCACAGAACAGCCCGTACAGCGCCAGTCAAGTTTGATAGCAGGTCATTTTATTTTATTATGATTCGATCAATAATATGTTTGATTATTTATACAAATGATGCATGTAATATCGGGCAATACTGTCCTTGCACCATTTGAGCTCACAGTTGAAGAAGAACTGAACACAATTTCTCTCAAAAGTCGACTCGAAAGTAAATTTAATGAATCATTTTTCCAATGAGTCATTTTCCTTTTGATTGTGATGTCAAGACACTCATCCCGCGCCCACTCATTGCACGCGCAGACACCAGGATAAACTTTAAAACATCGGAATCGACAACATCATGTTCGGAACTGCGAGTCAAAAGCGACCCTTTTTCCACTGCCCAGGGACCAGCATGTGAAGAATCAGTGGCTAGAGTTTATATTTATAGCTATACCACACAAGTATAGGCCGAACCTTGTGCTGTGTTCGCCCGTTTAATGACGATTGCTTTATGCGTTCTAGTGTGGATTCGCAAGCCGGTTGATACTGAATGAAGGTTCAGTACCGAGTTTATTTGGATCAGCTTCCTCATTCGAATCACAACCTGTAAGTATTATTAACAATTGTTGCTTTTATGTGATTTGTAACATGTTCAATAACATGTAGTATTTGTGTGTGTTGTGTGGGTTACGCTGAGCGCAGCACTCAATCTCCAATGTAGATTTTTCTGAAACACACAAAATGTTTGTCGATGTTATTGGGGTTGTCATAAAGAATAGAGCAATACCTTGTAGTTACGGCTGCAACTAACGATTATTTTTATAATTGATTAATTGGATGATAATTTTTTTTTTATTGTCCGGAACAAGTGGATATTTTGTAGGACAAGTAGAAGAGAAAATTAGTTGTCCGAACTGGACAAGTTACATTTCAAACAAAATAAAATGCCATGTTACTTCACGTTATGTGCCACTCGTCATATAATTGCAGTGTCCCGGCGTACCTATTCATTAACGTGCTGATGTATGCAGGCTACGTCGCGTTATACAGTTGAGACAGATGCGCCAGAACTGAACTGATAGAATGCACTGTAACACGATACTACGATATTTCTTCAAGAGCAGATATTAGAGACATTTTAATTCGTCCACGATCAAAAATCGTGCTATCGCACACCCCTCCACACGTCAGCTTTTAACGAGGAGGGTGTTTGGATTCTGCGCTCAGTCATCACGTCTGCGTCTCTGTTATGTGCACGCCACTGACGGTCCGGCCACTGCACTTCTGCGCTTCAGAGTTCCGTCTTTCACGTTGCGATCAATATTGCATTATTATAAATATATATAAATTTTTATATATTTTTTTTTTGAAAATCGATTTTTTACATTTGTGGAATCGATTCCAGAGTAATCGTCCATCGTCCGCATCGCGTATGCATCTAAGAATCGAATTTTCCCCACCCCTACTCGTTACGTCTATTTTACAGATTTAATTTTCACGATTTGAAACGAACACATTTTTGCGTTGCCTGTGAATGTCCTGAATGTGACACAGAAAGACGCGCGCCAGTATAATGCACATGCACAGACAGCGCGCCACAAGTTCTCTTTCGCACCTGAACGAACATCAACACACACAATTAAGACAAAATGTCATTTGTCGAGAATCTTCATAACATAAGAGCAGTCTTATGATGGACATAAAGAGTTGTGACTCGTGTAGAGAATGAGGCGCGTGTGAGATCCGCGTCTCTGTCCACAGCTGATGCTCTTAAAGGGCCAGCTACCAATACATTTTTTCTGTCAGTAAAGTTAATGAAAGAACAAAGGGAACCGAAAATTACTCACTGCTTTTGACTAAGACATAATTTATGCAGCGCAGACTGTTTGACAACTTTATTCAATTTCTGTATGTCCTACTTGTTAGACAGTTAATTTTTATCCAGACATCAATGGCTTATTGATCATTATAGGTGTTATTAATCATTTAGTTGTTATTGCTAATTTCAGAATTATCACTAATCTGTGTGTGCATTTGGTTTAGAACCAAACAAGTTGACTCATGAAACCATTTGTTTATTATATCGCAATCGCATTTCACAACCGCAATACTGACCTCAATAATCGCAATATGACATTTTCCCCAAATCGTGCAGCCCTAGATAAAATTATAAATCTTTACCTGGACAAGTGACTTTTGTGCATGGACAAGTGAAACATAAATTTACTTGTCCAAAGGACAAGTGCCTCAAAAAGTTAATGTTAAGCCCTGGACTTATAAACAGACTAAAAAGAGTCCATGGTGCTTAATTTGGGACACAACTAGACTCTGCTTGGTTAAATGGACCCTGAAATGAGCCCTATATTAACATTTCAGCATCACGTGACCTGTTGCCCATGACGACAGATGCATCATCTTTAGGTTTAAACCTCATGCATTCACGAACCAGCAAGGTCAGTGTTTGACAGCTCAAAAACAAACCGTTCCTCATGGATGCCGTAGGTTTTTTCGCCTGCCGCCCCTTCCAGTTGCCAGGGCTCTGGGTTGCTATGGAGACGGGCAGTTCCTGGTTACGCATGCACTTAGTGTCATGTCAACTCAGGCGCAATAAAAGAAGGTCAGCGTTGAATACAGAGGGCCGTACAAACACACACTGAATCTGTGATACCACCCGCTGGGCTGGAACTAATCGCCCTCGTTTAAGAGTTTTAAATAAACTGGAAACATCCCTGAATACACTCCACTCTAGCGAGTATGAATTATTCATCAAGCGTTAGAAACATGCATTCGGCCTGGATTGAGGAGCATTTCTTCAGTGGTGTGTGTGTGCGAGTCCCTCATCTTCAACAAATCAACACCGACCAGTCATTCTGCAGCACAGTATTCAAAATCACTCACATCAAATTACTTTATTAATCAATGTTTCTGTAGGTATCTTCAAATTGAATTTAATTCTTTCTAATGTGTTTTTAATGCCATACAAAAAATGTTCAATGCCATATACGACTCATGACTAACCACGTATACAGTGAGGAAAATAAATATTAGAACACGGTTAGCTTCTTCCATTTTCTAATGATTGTAATGAAAGCCGAAACTTGGTTCCACTATTTTCGATATCACTGTAAAGCTGTTTTTGAAAAAGTTCGGTTTAGCTAAAAGTGCTGTAGAAATGAAGGTGGCTAGACTATGCTCAAAAATGTTTTGCTATTTTGATAACTCATCTGCGAGTTCAAGCACACATCCATAGCATTCACTATATTCCTGAAGCCAGAGTTTCAACCACACTATACACCCGCACATCCTAAACACAATGCGCCGTGACTCCGCTATCTTCTTTAGCATGAGCTGAGGTGCACGGAGGCCAGCTGGTGTTATTATCCAGTGTAGTTTGCCTTGCTGAGGTTGAAGTCTTGAGTGATAACCCAAGTTGGTCGTTTCCTGAATATTTTAGTATAGCCTGGAAAAGCTTACAAACGGCATTTGTTTTATCTAATTCTTTGGTTTTAAAATAATAAGACGGGCAACTGTTAGCGTGCTAGACATCGAGTCAGCCATCTACAAGAACTGAGGAGGTCATTTGACACAGAGGGATTTAATGAAATAACATCTTTTAAATCAGTTAAAACATTTTTTTTAAAGCGACACTAGGAGTTTAAATCTCTTTGATATTTTTGCACAGCCCTACACTATATAAAACATAATTTTTTTAATAAGCAGTGTGAGCCAAAAACATTAGCTTCTGACAGCCTGAAGTTGAAGTACTGTATTTATTACTGTTGGGCGATATGCTCCATTTCCATATCGTCCTATCGTCAGCCTGTGAGATCGGCGATACACGATATTATCGTGAGGGGGCGGGGCTTACTTATTTGATTATTAACTTGATTATTTACTCATTAATTTGCTTGTTTTATTACTTCGTTTTATATACAAGTATCTTTTTTTCTATTTTGCTAGCAAAGGTGGAGTGTTTATTAATAGGATCAGGTTATTTCCTGGTATAGTGAGGTAAAAAAAGATCCTAATCATTTTTTGTATTTCAACATGTCAACGGGAAATTTACGGACACATAGCCTATCCTCATGCCGTTACATGCAGCATTTTGACTTTCTGCACGAGATGAAAACGCGTTTAAATAATTTATTGGGTCAGAAAGATTCGGAGTTTGCGATATTTGTCCTCCTACCAGTGCTCTGTCTGTTTGGATGCACTTCACATGCGCACTTAGTAAGCACGAAGTACGCGGGTTAATGTGTTTTTATGCTGGGAGAAATCAGAGCAAGGGGCAAACATCTAGCCGAGTCGATCGGTTTATATACTTATGACTTGACTCTGATAAAGGAAAACGGGTTGATGCGTTTACATGACCACATGCATTGTCAGTATATTCAACATAACCGGGTTAAGAACGTGCATGTAAACGCGCTCATTCCCTGAAAGTGAAAGTAAAAACGGACTGCTTTCGGCATCTGCATTAACGCCGCGTTTGAGACGACGATGATAACGGTAGCTATAATACTATTTTAGTGATATTATTATTAATAATAATATTTAGTAATTGTATTGTTTTTAGTCATTAAACGTTTTTTTTATGTGCTATATGGAAACAAAATACTGACGAACAACGATGCCGTTTTTATCTTGGATTTATATAAGAATGATGCGTCTGTTAAAACAAGCACTCTTGATAATTTGTGAATGGATCACCTTGCAATTAAATTTTGATGTGGGATGTAGTTTTTTAGTCTGTTTTAAAAACATTCTCCTCATAAGAAGAATGTCAGTGTGTCGCAAGTGCACATGTGGTGATGAATTATGTTCATTCACGTTATGAATTTAGGCAAGGCAAATTAATTGTAGTTCCTTATATTAATTTAATAACAATACTAGCTTTATAATAATAATAATAATAATAGGCCAAATAATTTAATACATTAATGGTAAAACGAGCTAATTATCGTATTGATATCGTCAAAGGCATCTGCCATCGGCGATATCTCAGACAATCGTCGATACACGATACTATCGTCTATCGGCACAACCCTAGTATTTATTACAACGTTTCAAATCAATCGTCTCTGTCTTTGTGGCTTGTGGGCGGCCCGGCAGAAAGTCTGGGAACCAGTGGTTTAGTGTTGCGCAAAGCCGCTGGCATGTAAGCGAGGTCCGAGAGGCTGTGCTGTATGGTGAATAAGTAACGGCTAAATGGCGCTGTTAGGCTTCGACGCTGAAGCAGAGTAACCCCTTCAGCCGTTACTTATTCACCATACAGCACTTGCCTCGAGTACCTTATTGCTTTTATAAAACGGTTACCACACAATACATATATTAAAGTTAAAAAAATATGTATTAGTGCAACTTTCATGAAGTAAAATCACTAAAAGCCTTCCTTCCGCTAGAAATAAATAGTCCCTGACCGTGAACAGCAACAACGCTCCAGTGTGTAATATGCATGAAATCTCAAATAAACACAACATAGGAACCACAGTGTTGTGCAGTGATACACAGAGCCGTTGGGTGAAGCGGTCATAGCCGTGTGTTATGAATAAAGCACATCTATTGACCAATCAGAATCAAGGATTGGAACCAACCGTTTTATAAGTGCATATAATGACTTCATATTGTAAATAGCCAACAGATATATGATTTTATACAACATTATAGCGCAGAACAGTGAAATAATGACCAATCATTATCGCTGATCATAACTGAATTCAGTCACCGAGTGTGTAGACTAGTCACTGCTGAAACTCTAAATGCTTCTGATTGGCCATTGCATTCATACGCTCAATAGAAAGACTGGTAATGGTGCTCAACACTACAACTTAAAAACACGTAATAGATATATTTTAGATCTGCTCATGTAGTTATATCAATGTTATGCCGCAATCAACACTTCATTTTTTCACTTTAACTGCGACTCGTAATAGGGCATTTGTTGTCCCTTAATCTTAATTTTTTGCTCATTTTGATGCACTTTTACCCCAAGCCCCTGACCAACATTACTCCTACAGTGGGTAAAAAATTATAAATAAAATCATATTTTACCCTAATACTACTAGTACAGTGCTATTTAATTTATTATAAAACATAATTGTGCTTTATCTAGATCTGCATGTATGAAAAATACACAGCTAAAAGGGATCCATCCTCCTCAAATTTCAGGGTTCTGGGCAAGAAAATATTTACCTGAAAGTATTCAGTTGGCAGGACTTAAAAATATAGTCCCAACGTATATAATTTCCCCAGTTTCTCTTGAAAATAAATCACATTAAGGGAAGGCAAGCTTAAATGTGCCACGAATTCAGTTTAATGTGGTTTCATACAAACCCTAGTGAGCTGCCCACGTAGACAGCCTTTATAGCCATCATGGCAGCAATATCATTTTTTCTTTCTTTTTTTAAAGCAGGAAGTGACAATATTTGCCCTGAAAATGACCCTGCCATGAGCTCAGTGGGAAAAAATCCATCTAATATGACAGAGGAAGCAGAAACTCAAAGCACAAAGCCAGATATACGAGCACACATTTATCTTTTGTGAAGTCTAGTCTAACTTCTATTGATCTCCATGTTTACAACCCTTGCGCACCGTCACAGCGCTAGTAAAGCATGAGGTTTAGTGAAGAGTGCAGTCCACATCTTGAGCTGATCAATGAGAGAGGAAGACTGAACGTAAAGATCACACACACACACACACACACTGATCCTTCACACGGCCAGCTCATACATCACCACATCAGCCCGAGCGCTTCCAGCTGTTTGGATGAACTCGATCAGTTCTGGAGCGCGTACAACATGACATCATGGCGTTCCCACCCATCCGAGCCGGACCGCTCAGACACGTGCATCCAGAGAGAGGACTGGACTCGAGATATCCGGCCCAGGATTCACTGCTCTCCACAAACACAAGAACACGAGCCGAAGCCGTGAGATGCACATTATGGGCAAAACTAGAGATGGCGGTCAGGATCAATCTCGCGTTGAGCAAACTCACGCTCACCTCCTTTAATTCCCCATTAAAAAAAAGTTACTTTATCCATTTTATTTACAAGAAAACTATCTGACCTGACACCTGATACTAATAAGGACATGCTTTAGAAAACAGACTCATTTGTTAATGGAAACCCATCCCATGAGCAAACGCTTGAAACATTACGCTGAGATGTAATCTGTGCTGCCATCTGTCACTCACGGCCTTGTGTTTTTGGGTGCCAGTGTTGAAAATGTTCATGTCGTCAGTTTGGGCTCGCATCCAATGCCAACATCAGGAGATTACACAGGAACACAAACGCCAGTCACATGATGAAACAGAGAGAGAGAAGCTCTGTGGGTGAATCAGCCTGAATCCCGTCATTAGAGGAGCGGGTGTGTGTCGATGCGGCCGGTGTTCCTTCGGGAGGAGAGATGTTTTTCCTGACGGTCCCTGTGGACACGGTGGTCTCCATGCACTACAGCTGACATCATCCATCGACCCAATCATTAACGCGACACTGTTGGCCACATCAAAGACTGATCCACGCTCTTCACACAGGCACAAACATCACAAACTGCAGCTCTACGTAACAACATCACAGAATTTACTGTCCAACGCACAATGTCATTAATAAATCAAAAGCAGGGCTGGGAACTGAAACAAATGGTGATATGTACTGTAGAAGTTTGGTACTTTAATTAATATTGAGATTAATTAAATTGTTACACTCCCCCATAGTCAATTTTATCCCTTAAAACTCATCTTTAAAATCACCAAAATTACACATTTAAACGTTTGTTCTTTGAAATGAAACATCTTCATGCCTTAAAATAGCTTGAATGTAAATCTAAACCCTTGCCTCGTTTTAGTGTACAGGTTCTATGGATATGCAAATGAGCCATTATTGTTTTAATTTGAATACAATTATAACATTAGTTTTAAGAATTCAATTGATTAGACAGCATATTCAAAATATTCAACAACTGGAAGTTGGAAAGGTCATTTTCAGGTCTATGCTCAGAGTTGGACTGACAGTTAACAGGTTAAACTGGTAAAAAAACAGAAATAAATTTTGGGGGGAAATAATGAGGAACAAATGAAACCTCCTGATAGAGCACCGGCACCAGGCACACTCTCTAAAGGCAGGTCTCCTGTCCTACTTTACAGCAGAGAAGTAGAGCTTGATCGCCACACGTCACCTCACTGAAGCGTTATGCTGTTATTTTTAATAAGGTGTGTGGAAACGGGGACAGGTCTGAGGGTGCGCTTCCTGTCAAACTGTGCCCTCCTCCTAATGCGGTGGCATGCTGGGACACGATTGCTACAACCATTCGGAAGGGTTGTGGGAATCGGGTCCTGCGCTCGCCCCATGCACACACACACACACCCGGGACCGTCTGAACACTGAGAAGATGTTATGGATCTAGATAGGAAATGGATAGAACTTTTAAGACTTAATATAATTTAAATGGATGAGTTTGTAAAAATTCACCCCTAAAAAGTGAATTAGCTATATAGACCAAAACCTCTTTGCACCAAGTAGGCTTGCTACGATAGTCTGTGTTATATTTTAGTTTTCGCTTTCAAATTAGCGCCAATTTAGTGCACAATAACAGAACAGTGCTGCTCGCACGACCGCACCATTATGAATGCTCGTGCAAAGTGCCGCATTTTACGTTTGCCTTTAAATTAGCGATATAAAAGCCTCTTCTTCTGCTGTAGTGTTGGGCATTTTAACATGGGGGTTTATGGGATCGACTTCTCTTCTGAAGCCTGTCTCTAGTGGCCAGTCGATGAACTGCAGTTTAAGTCACTTCTGTGTTTGATTCAGGAGAGACTGGAAGGTTGCCGCTTGGTTAAATCACAGACACACACTGACAGAAAGACCAGGACGTGTGTGTGTGTGTTTTCTCTCAGACTGATGAGAAGAGAGAGGAGGAACGGCCTGGGGTTTGGCTTCTTCCCAACCATAGTTAAAAACAGCTTATCTGCAGGAGGCCAATTTACAGAGCCAAGCTTTCACCTGAAGCCCAAGAGATGAAGCCGTCTGGGTAAAATGTGCTCCTCAAATCACAGAGCTGCTGGATTTGTCTTGCAAATACGGTCATGTGCAGAAGTCATTGGGCTCTGAAGCACAGTCTTCACAAGATGCGAGTGAAAAGTGTACTTTCCCCAGTTAAAACAACTTTTCCTCTTATGCTCATTCATGTTTATCTGATCCTATAAATGAGCTAGAAGGGAGAGATGATCGGTTCACTAGCAGCTCTAACTGAGGCTCTAGCGATCAGTCAGACACATTAAAGAGACAAAAACCGTGTGTATTGTTTAAATTTCGTTAAAAAATTACCAAATTTGAAAGTTGAGACTTTGTTTCATATTAAAAGTAAGCTAGTCTGTCAGTGTGTTGTCAGTGTCTTCTCTGCTCCCGTGATGTATTTTTTAGTGGTCCACCGGCCGATATTTGGCATTTTTAAAATATAGGCATCAGCCAATAAGTTTTGATGATTGGCCGAGGTGTTGGAAGTAGGACTTTCATTTCTGACGGATCGGCGCCGAGAACACCAGTGCCTGAGTCAGACAGCGCTCCCTCACATTCATTAGTTTACAGTCTCTGTCAGTCATATCTAATACTTCGTCAGACAGAACCGCTAAAACAAAGAAAGTAAATGGGATGTGAAACCATCACGACGACAGCATCATGAAGCTTTAGGACACAGCATGGTGAAAGTTACACCGGGCTAAAGGCCAATGTATACTTCTGCGTAGGGTGCGCGCAGTAGGTACGGCGTAGCATACGCACAGACGCGTCCCATACCGCGTACCCTTCGCCGTAGCCTGACGCTGCACCTCCTCAAAAATGTAACTACACGTCGCGACGACGCGGACCGCAAGATCGGTGATTGGTCGGCTTGGTAGCATCGCATTTCCTCATACGCATTTCCGCACGTACCTTCTCACGCATTTCCACACGTACCATCTCCTCCGACGTCTTCTCTCATTTCTGCCTTTCAGTTTTAGGAATTTCACTAAAATGAACTGTTTTTCCACCTCAATAAGCTCCAACTCCAACATGATCCACTCTCTTTCAGTCGCTATTGCTTGTAGTAACCTAGCCGCGAGGAATCTAAACACAGTGAAACATTAAAACCCTCCGCCGCCAACTAGCGTTTCGGAGCAGTACTGCAGAGCAACCAAGACCTGAACGCAGAAGTATAAATGCTCACACTACGTGCGTCAGCCAACGTCGTACACTACGGCGTACCCTCGACACAGAAGTATAAATTGGCCTTAAGAGTGTGTCTGATCGTGGTCGGTGGGTGTTTCCTCTGTCAGAGATGATGGCTGTGTCTTAGGGCTTCTGTGCTCTGATCAGGGGCTTTCTCTGGCCTCTTCATAGCAGTGAATGCTAATTGGTCCAGTTCCCACTGATGCTGCTGACTGTGTGCCATCATCATCATCATCATCATCATCATCATCATCATCATCATCATCATCATCATCATCATCATCATCATCTTCTTCACCAGAGAGATTCCCACTGACCATTGGGTCTTCCTCGTCACCCTCAGATTCATCTCTGTGTGCTGATAAAGCTCCTTCAGGTTATCAGCAGCACCTGTCCTGTGTGTGTGTGTGTGTGGCGGTCATTAGAGAGGAGCATGGATGAGAACGGGGTCAGGACACACACTCGTGAATGGAGCCATTGTGCTGTGGTTTAGTGTGACTCAATGGGCAGCAGAAGAGAGGGAGTGATGATGAGAGGAAGAGGATTGGACTGTTCCCTAACACACAACACTGGCCATCAAGATACATGAAATACTTTCCATGTACAGTTTGCTTTCTGTAACAGTTTGGTCCAATCCGAGACAGAACCCTAAACTGTAAAACAAAGATGGACGAAACACCTTCAATCTCTTACATTGTAGAAAAGCGAAGCCGCAACGTCCATTTATGGCCCTGACATTACAGGCCTGTTTAACACTTGAATTCACATCAGTGTGATGACTACCTACAACGACAGAAACCATCTTTGGAGAAGAGTGTAATTTGATTGTTTAGTTGTTCTCATTAGATTACATGGAGAGGCCAGGGTTTGAGCTATACTGGGATCGAAGCGTTTCGGCTTCACGTTTCAGGACTCGTGCGGGCACTCGCAGTAACAAAGCCCACTGAGGCTGCAGATACACGTCCAAGCGGTCAAATAGACTACACACAAATGTGCTGAAATCCCATTTTGGTAAATATCCTCGTAAATGCAGTCGGTTATGTCTTAAGTCAATGTAAACATTTGAGAAAGAAAAGGCATGTGAAACAGTATATTGGTTCAGTGCATTCGCTCTTTAAAGTGACAGAAGCCTATAAAGCGTCTGCAGTCATTATTGTTAATTGCCAAGACAAAGACAAAATATGAATAACCGTATGTTAAGGATTAGTCTACATATAATGTATAAAGCAGTGTTTATTAAGTATATTAACTTTCTGTTGTAGGCTATTACTTCTCTAAATACCACTGTTGGCACATCTTCCTGAAAAAAAAAAAGTTTATTTCATTTGTATTTTTTGTCTGTTTTGTTTGCAATTAGTTTTTTGTTCTTATTTAATTGCTGACTGTGTCTTCTGTAACAGTTGAGGACTTTACTTTGCACTTACTAAGATAGTATTAGCTTTTACTGAAGTATCGATAACTGTGAAATTTCACTGACATTTGAAATGCCTGGTATCATGAAAAAAGACTGACGTAGACAATCATGATTATGATAATAGTGCTAGATGTTGTCGATCGCTAGTTGAGTCAGTGTTGTGTTGAGCGTGTCCCGTCTGTTGTTGGCACAAACGTGGACATTCGGTGGCATTTGAATGAACAGCTGTTAAAGCGTCTGCTTAAATCTACATGAACGTTTGCAGGTTTTAATATGGAGAGTAGGGCCCCTATAAAACCCGTTTTGTTTTTTCTCAAATTCCATTTTTATTCTTTCCCAAATTCTGTTTTTTCCGTTTTCATTTTTGGTAATTTATTTCTTTTTTACCCTTTACGGTTACTTCAGTTGTAAAAAGAGTGTGCTTTTCATTCCGTGATCACGGAAATTAGAGGGCCCTAGGAGAGCTGGACTTTCTCCTTGACAGCATACAGCCATCACGCAGTAAGAGCACACAATTAATAGAATACTTTGTTGCACTGTAAAATCATCTTCAGTACGAGCTAAGCCTCGTCCTCCTCTGATTCTGACATCTAAACCGGTGAAAACCCGGATGGTTGTAAATCTCATGTAAACCCAGATGTGGTGTGTTGACAGTGGTTCTGTTTCCTGTAAGCCGGAGGACAGGTGATCCTATGGTGGTGCGCACCTGTGGGACAGAGACGCCGTCCCGCCCACCGCCCTAACATGAGACGAAATGAGAGGACAGAGCAAAACAAGACGCCGCTCTCGTCTCAACCCATGTGTGCTTTACTCTGATCTCCTGCTCTTCCGCTCTCAAATCCCAAACTACACACACACAAACCAGTGTGAACATGACCGACGCGCTGCCTTTCTTCTTCACACTCCGTCAAACACAGAACGCTGCACGTTCAATGACTTTTCGAACTAGCATTGATTGATTAAACAGTTAATTATGAATTAATCTATTTAATTACATGAAATGCAGATAAATGCATCAAATTATAAATGTTACTACATTCACAGTCAGGGAGAAAATGATGCACTGTTATTAAATCTGCTCGTATCATTTCAGCATCGATATCGCCATCTGTCGCATCCACAACACATCGCAAGGATGTGCATTCGTCACTTATAGGGATCGTAGTTGATCCGTGATTCATGAGGCTATGTGACAGCAGCTTCCCGGCCTGTAACGCTTGTGATTCGCGGATTAATTGCAAAGTTTAACCATCTTAGTGTGAGAGTTTATCAATTTACAAATCCTGTCAGTTTAAACATCAAGCGCAAGAAGTGGATCTTCCACGCTGTTTTCTGTCAGCCTTACTAAAGCGCATTTTGTCCCGCCAAAGCTTGACCGGTGAATGATGTAGATGACCATGAGTGACTTCTGCACTCGTTTAACTGAGAGAGTGAAAGTCCTGGTATCTTTGAGAATACATGACGATAAAAGGTTGGAAGACCATCTTGTTTTTTTTTCTGAACTACCACTGGTTGTGAATTGCCGTTCCACACATTCAGATGAAGTAAACCACACTTTCAATATAATAAAATAATTCTATCCATCCAGTGATGAAATGTTTTCTGTGTTGACACAAATCTTGTGTCAATGTCCTAACATGCCAGGATAATCACACAGACGAATCCCGTGGTCCGTTAATGACACGTCCGATTTGCGAACGAATGACTCCTTTGAACTGATTCACTTTAATGAATGGTTAAAACTGACCTGTCCAACACTGAACTCAAGAGACATAAATTGGAAACACTTTAATATAAGGTTTCCATTTATTAACGTCTAGTTAACTACATTAATAATAATAATAATAATAATAATAATAGTAGGGCTGTCAAACGTTAATCGCGATTAATCGCATCGAAAATAAAAGTTTGTGTTTACATAATATATGTGGGTGCACTGTGTATAATTATTTTATATATATATATTGCACACACATGCATATTTAAGAAAAAAATATTATTTATATAAAATATTTATATATAATATAAATTATATATAAATTTATATACAAGTATATACATGAAAATATTTCTTAAATATATACAGCATGTGTGTGTATTTATATATATAAATAATTACACAGCTGCACCCACATATATTATGTAAACACAAACTTTTATTTTGGATGCGATTAATCGCCATTAATCATTTGACAGCCCTAATAATAGTAATTCATTACATTTAGCTATATAGAGCCGTTTCTCTGCACTTAAAGCGCTTTATATAGGGGGAAGGGGGAATCTCCTCAACCACCACTAATGTGCAGCATCCACCTGTTAACGACATTAGTTAACATTCAATTAATATTAGTTTCTATGCGGATTTACTCTCATGACAAATCCAGTCATTCCTGAATGATTCCAAATAGAGCTATTCATGTCATCTGGAGAAATTGTTCTTATATCACAGAAAAATAAAAGTCGCAATGCCATTTTTTTACCCAATATCGTGCAGCCCTAATATCAGCACTTCTTCGGTATTTAGCAGATTGTCGGGCAAGTACTAGTACTAGTTACTTTTTTAATAGGCAAAGCGGCTAGCCAATCATAATCATAACAAGGGAATCTGCATAAACAAGTCTTAAAGGTACAGTAGCACACAGCACATTTAATTGTAATGGGCAGAGAGGGTGGAAACATTCTCATGAAAACTAGATGATGGCTGTTTTTGTGCCAATTAACCTCATTGTAAGAGGATATAGGCTTTTACAACTTATTAAAATTTATCAGTGATCATTTGGAAAGTCAGATATTAAAATGCTTAGTTTTATGATCAAAGCTCTGTAGTTTTAAATCATAATGCAGTGCAATACAGTGATGATTGACAGATGAACAAATCATCCTTCCTCAAAGCCTGATGATCATATTTTTCTAATGAATAATGTCTGGATGATCAAACCTCAGTCGCTTCAATCCAGGTGTAATATTACTAACAATATCAAAGTTATTCTTGCGTTTCTTTAATAAATCAGGTCAGATTTGACACAGAAAGACACGAGAAGCTGGAGCTGAAGGAGGACGTGTGTACAGTTACACTGAAACACTTTTACTGGATAAACGACAGAGGAAGTGGAGGAGAATCGAGTGACACAGCAAAGTCTTGATCATCATCATTTACAGGTTAGAATAAAAACACTTTTGCAACGCTTGCATTTCTCTCATGAATTCATCTGGCAGCTTGGAGGAAAACATTGGTGATGTTGAAGAAACTGTAGGATAACGTCACACAGCCAACCAAAGCAGATCTGTGTATCAATCAGAAGAAGATGTGTGTGTAACAGAGTCAAAACCACTAGGGTGGATACAACAACCCCAAGCACATCAGATATACAGATAATAAATCAGTCTGGTTTGAGATAGATCAGTGTTTGTGATTTCTATCTGGACTAGAAGAGTCAAATCAACAACTTCCTAAAGCCAAATAACCCTGTATGGGTCAAACAAGACCATTCCCTTTAGACGTCCACACACACACACACACACACACAGTGATAAGAGTGCAGCGGACAAACAGACAGACGGAGGGGGTTTCACACTTAAATATGGCTCATGCAGTAATCTCACAACACACCAGACGTACAGGAACACAACACCACATGATGCTTTTCCTTTGTGTGTGTGTGTGTGTGTGTCCGTAAAGACGCTACACGGATCTGACAGATGGTCTGGGATAAAGCTACACTGGTAGACTCAGAAAACCATCCAATTGGAAGTAAACCCTTCAAACCTCACCCAATCGAGGTCCGCTAGAGACCCTGACACTCGCCACAGGCTAATCCCAGCGCAGCGGCCCGGCGGGCGGGGGACACGTCTCTCATGACGGACCATTGGCGTTCGGCAAAACAACACCTAAAAGCGCTTCAGCGGGAATGAAACCCCGGCTGCTCTTGTCAAACATTAGCGCGTACACGCATCACCTGACTGCACGTACACACACTCACAAATGCAAATATTTGCTCCAGAAACCTGCAGCATGATGATATATACACACGTATGCATTAGAGACAGTGTGATTGACACAGGAACTGCACCACACGATCATGTGTAGAAGAAAACAGTGTTTAGCACAGAACTCTGTGTGCAGACTGATAAGAATGTGTCTTCTGTTGTATCTCTTTGTCTTATACGCACACAGATTTCCCCTTAATCTCTTGTGCAGATACATACATGCATTGCATTACGATTTTTGAGCATGTAATGGAGCAGAAAACCGAGTTTTTGTAGATAGTTTTCCCAAGCTGGGGATTGAGAGGAAATTAAGGGGGTTAGCAGCTATAAAATCAAAATAAACTCAGAGAAAGTTTTAAGTCGCATGCCATGTGACCATTAATCAACAGAACAGATAGTCTATTAGTGCAAGAGGTTCAGCCTGACGGAGCATTTGCGAATCCTGGTTTTGGGCCTAACGCCGCCTTCACACTCGCAGTTGAAATCCTCTCGGATACAGGCTCACGAAACGACCGGAAGTCATTCATTTCCTATGGAGATTCGCAGACCGCATGCGAATGGGTCCGAAACAGGTCCGACCGAGTGCAGTGCGAAGAAAATCATGTCCATTGGTCATCCGGATGCGTTCAAAAAATTTAACTTCTGCGAAAAGCTACAGACGGTTCCTATCCGACAATTCCAGCGGAAGTTGAGCATTGCTATGGTACTGATAAACCTGATTTCTTAACGTTTAACAAAATAAATCTAACAATAAAAAGTAAAAATAAAAAATAAAATAACAAAAAGTTTTCAAGTCATTTTTTAGGACTTTCTAACGTTATTAGGGCACTTAAAACATTAAATTTTTAGGCAGACATTGAACTATTGACATTATACCAGACATTTTTTAGCCGACCTGACATGTCAACATCCTGAACAACTTTGCTCGACGCAGCAGCCTTCCTATTAATATCTCTAACCCTCATCAGAGAGATCCTACAGACTGACAGAATCAACCTTTCTAATCATTTTTGTTCTATCCGAGTCCGACGCTTTTCACTGTGTATACGGACTGTCCGTTGAGAACGTATTGCGAATTACAGAGCTGATTTAAACTGCCAGTGTGAAGGCGGCGTTAAAGTCAACATTATTGCTGTGTTTATTCTAAATGATTCATTATAATGTTTAATTTATGCGTCTCATAATAATCTTGAATCAGAATATCTTTCTCTTGCAGCATCTCTTGTCTGATGACGAGGGCGGGGCAACCTGTCAATCACACCAGATCCACCAATAGCAAACCACAACCACCCAATCAATTCCCCAAGGACACAATCAAGCCCCGCCCACATTTGTTCTTGTTCCTGAAGCGTTTCACTCAATACAGCGCAATACTAAAGACAAGATGATTGCAATTTACGTTTCATTCAGCTTTAGGCACTTTGCGAAAGCATCAACTCACTCAAAAATCATTTCCCTCCAAAAACGATTAAGTTACAGTGATCTGTAAATTCTCAAGTTACAGTTCTTTTCCTTATGTACATCCTCAAATGTATATAACGTTAATCACCCCAGATTTTCGGTGCATTTTGACAGCATTTTGTGAATTTTAAATATATCAAATGCCATGCTGCAGTTTTGTAATTAATATTTTTGCCATCAACAAAATTGAAAATAAGGCTTGACTTTGAGGGTCGAGCGAGCCTGCGTTTTCCCGTCGCGCGCAGTGTGTGTGTGTATGTGTGTGTAAATGCACATCTGGACAGAAGGTTCGCGTCACAGAAACGCTGCAGAAGATGGCGCCGCGTCATCCACGCGTTTATTGCGTGTTAAAAACACTACCAGATCAAACACTTAAAACACACAGCGAGGACGACACACACACACACACACACACACACACACATAGAGAGAGCGAGAGCTGTGATCGCGCGCCAGCCACGCGGGCAACTCGCTGCATTAAGGGCACGTGCCACTGAATTTCAACGAACAAAACACGTTAACATGATTATTACGGCCTCCAGCTGTTCAAAACGCGCTGTTGTTCTGCCGTCCATCACCCGGAGGAGTTCAGGCGAGTAGCAGTGGTCGCTGTAAACATCACGACTGGAGATTATAGCCTTAACGTTACATAAAGACGCCATAGAGGATTTGACACGGCCGCGGAGTATGTGTCCATATGTTACATATGAAACACACGTCACACATGTAACGTTACATTATCACAGTAATTTACACACCAACGACATTAACAAACACCACAGCAATGCGAAAGGCTGTAAATCATCTTCATTCAACACACTGATTCAGATGGATCTTCATCTGAGTGACAATCCCACACACACAAACGAGTATTAACATATACACCGAACAGTTTAGCAGCTATCTTTTGAAAGAGGTGACATTAGACTAACGGCTTATAATGACGTGCTCCTGCAGACTTCAATCAGATCCATGCGGGATCATCTATAGGAAACACACACAAACACCGATGATATGATTAAAAAAGCCTTAATCAGCCTACCTTATTCACTCTAGACGAGCTCAGCGAAACTTTCAGGATTAGGTCTCCGGGAAAGAGCTTCCGACAGCCTCAGAAATGTAAAATTGAAATTCCCACACCGAAATCTTTCTGGGAGAAACGCCAACGTAGTGAAACAAGCGAATCCTCAACCCTCCCCTCGACGGCGCGTTGAAACCCCGCCTCTGTGTTATGATTGGCTGGCAGAAATCAAACTCGAAATGTAATTGGTGGGACTCGCTGTCTTTATGGAACACTCGTCTCTTATTGGTGGGCTCTGGGAGTAGTTCATAATAAGGATGTTGACTGCCAAACTGCGGACAAAAGGAACTGTGGCGAAGACTGTTGACTTTCAGTGAAATAGCGCTCACTAGTGGATCACACACTCAAAGACACAGGAGCGAGAAATAGTCAAATAATCCAGTCTGAGTACTTCACCTACAGCTACACGATAGTCAACTGTGCACTGAAGTAACTTATCAAGTTATAATACAGGTTTTATTCACCGTGCAGTTATTGTAACTGCTTTAAACTACAATACATTAAACAGGGATCTCCTTCAAACCCAGTAAAAACATTTCTTAGTTTAATTTCTTTAATGACAGATAAACAGACCAATCTACCATGCTACTTACTGCATAGGGACGAATTCAGGTTGATTTATTTAGACACTTTTTTTTTTTCAGGTTGATTTATTTAGACACAATTTGCTATTGAGATGACTGGAAAAAGTTTCCCAATCAACCTGAATTCATTATTGTAATAACTATAACTCGGGTTATCACCTGTGATTAAGGGCCCATCCGGCCTCTCACTCATATTAGCATCTGGTAATAACGGTGGAAAAACTTTTACATCTGAATAAACCATAGTATTTTATAAACTAAGGGTTTCCTCAGCTAAAGGTGTTTGCTTTGTAACCGGGTCATCAGTGAAGATAAGGTAACTGTAAGACTCTTCACTGAGTTGAAGACGAGGAGCAGAACGCTTCCTGAACACATGAGCACATACCCATAATGCACCAGACCAGAGCTCTGTGTTTCCCTCCAAAACTAACCACACTTAAACAGAAAAGCACGCCATCTCACATCACTGTGTACGTCTTATTTGAAGTCTGCTTGAAATTAAAATGAATTCATGTTAATCTAGAACTTAAGCCCCGCCTCCAATTCAATCTTCTGACAATCTGTCACATACTGACGCCGCACACGTTCACACTGATGCTGTGTTCACCAGCAGAAAACCACTGCAAACGTGACATCCTCAACACATTCTCATCCTATGGCGCCATATACTGACGCTTTGACAATGCATATACATCCAACGCACACAGCACCCTTAAGCGTCAATATAACACATTTCGGTTATGGGTAGGTTTAGTTGTGGGTAGGGTTAGGGTTAGACCACTAGGAGGCGCCTTCTGCCCCATATATATCTGCGTCTCATATTGACGCTAAAGGGTGCCATGTGCATTGAATGTATACACATTGTCAAAAGTGTCAGTATATGACGCCTTGGGATGAGACCGGGCTGGATATTCACAGCACCGTTCTCAGTGCTGATGATGACCATCAGACACCTCCACAGCCCTGATCTTAGGCGCACTTCAGCACGCTTCTGTTTCCCCTGGGTTATTTATCTACCCAAATCCAAATGTGTTAAATGAGCTTAAATGTGGGCAGTGTTCAAAAACTATATAAAGATTCTATACTGTAAAATATGATCAAAAATAAAAGGAATTATCATGCAAACCAGAGGTAGCGTGGAGTATTTTTAAAAAAAGAGTTAATTCATAAACATTAATTCATGTATGAAGTATTAAAAAATAGTACTATAGTAGAAATGATTAACCCATAATGCTGGGTTAAATAAACAACTCAATTTGCTGGGTAAAATGAACCCAACATGTGTTCTGTCCAATATTTACCCAGCCCTTGGGTTGAAGACCACCCAAAATGGGTTATTTTTAACCCAGTGATTTTTAGAGTGTAGAAAGCTCATTTGTTGTATGTTGATGAGAAGGTTTTATGACGGTGAGACACATGAATACAGTGTGTGGACTCGTAGTGTGTGTGTCAGAACAGAACTCGCACTCACCGGAGGACGGGCAGATGTCCCGCAGAGAACAAGGCCATAATCCATCGCATCCGCCGTGATTCAGGGCGAGACACACAGACAGAGAGAGAACAGAGAGTTTAGGGCAAAGGTAGAAACTGAGCAGATGAAGAGGTGTGTGTGTGTGTGTACCTGTGTGATGCTGTTCTCTCGGGGCTCAGATGACTCCGCTCACCTGCAAACACTCATTATCCTGGTGTAGTGTGTGCTAGGCTGCGAGATGTTCTTCCGCTCAGCGCTGCGTCTGCTTCCGCTGACGCTCCTGTGAAAGCCCAGAGCATGACTGTACAGATCTCAGAGGATTATCACTGTCCAGAACTGTCCTGGACCGCACACATCCGGCAAACACACACACTGGGATCTGAGAGAGTGTGTACCGCAGGCACACGGGGCTGGAGATCTGGGCTAATACCTGAGGGTAAATATAGCCTGTTCTGATCTGCCCGCTGGCCAATGCCTGAGGACCACAGGAACTACAGGGGATTTAGGATACAGTGACTCCTATGCTTTTAAAGCCTCTTGATGCTAAGATTGGCCTTAGTCACATACTGTACACACACACACACCACCACACTGACAGTCACACACCACTTATATTTACACACACACTTGTCAGGTTTACTATCTTTGTGAGGACTCTCCATAGACGTAATGGTTTTTATACAGTACAAACTGTATATTTTTCCTCTTACACTAAACCTCCTCTAAACCTCTTCATCACAAACACACACACACTAACTCTAACCCTAAACCTACCTATCACAGGAAACATTCTGCATTTTTTACATTAAAATGATTCTGTATGATTTATAAGCGTGTTTATCCATGAGGACTCAATTTAGGTCCCCACAGTGACACGAGGCCCCGTGAGTCTGTGTGCATTCAGGTTTAAGTCTCTACCGGGATAAAAAAAAAAAACATGTACACACACACACACTACCTCTCTCTCTCACACACACACACAACCTGACAGTCAAACACATACACACACCTGCAAACACAGGTGGAAGGAGTCAACCACTAGCCAAAACAAATAAGTAACCATGACAACCAATAAGCTTGTATGGAAGCTTGTTTCCAGCACAGAATGAAAAATAAAAAAGCTAATTACGACTTTTTATTCTCACTATTCTGACTTTTTGATTGCGTGATAGAAAGTCAGAATTGCGTGATAAAAAGTCAGAATTGCGAGATATAAAGTCAGAATTGCCGAGATATAAAGTCAGAATTGCGAGATATAAAGTCAGAATTGCGAGATATAAAGTCAGAATTGCGTGATATATAAAGTCAGAATTGTGTAGATATAAAGTCAGAATTGCGAGATATAAAGTCAGAATTGTGCGATGATATAAAGTCAGAATTGCGAGATATAAAGTCAGAATTGCGACGATATAAAGTCAGAATTGCGTGATATAAAGTCAGAATTGCGAGATATAAAGTCAGAAATTGCGAGATATAAAGTCAGAATTGCGTCATATATAAAGTCAGAATTGTGATGATATAAAGTCAGAATTGCGAGATATAAGTCAGAATTGCGAGATATAAAGTCAGAATTGCGAGATATAAAGTCAGAATTGTGAGATATAAAGTCAGAATTGCGTGATATAAAGTCAGAATTGCGAGATATAAAGTCAGAATTGCGTGATATAAAGTCAGAATTGCGAGATATAAAGTCAGAATTGCTATGATATAAAGTCAGTAATTGTGAGATATAAAGTCAGAATTGCGAGATATAAAGTCAGAATTGTGAGATATAAAGTCAGAATTGCGAGATATAAAGTCAGAATTGCTAGATATAAAGTCAGAAATTGCCGAGATATAAAGTCAGAATTGCGAGATATAAAGTCAGAATTGTGTAGATATAAAGTCAGAATTGCTGAGATATAAAGTCAGAATTGCGACATATAAAGTCAGAATTGTGAGATATAAAGTCAGAATTGCGAGATATAAAGTCAGAATTGTGCAGATATAAAGTCAGAATCTGTCAATATATAAAGTCAGAATTGCGCAGATATAAAGTCAGAATTGTGAGATATAAAGTCAGAACTGCGAAGATATAAAGTCAGAATTGTGCGATATAAAGTCAGAATTGTGTGATATAAAGTCAGAATTGCGAGATATAAAGTCAGAATTGCGAGATATAAAGTCAGAATTGCGTAGATATAAAGTCAGAAATTGCGACGATATAAAGTCAGAATTGCGAGATATAAGTCAGAATTGCCAGATATAAAGTCAGAATTGTGAGATATAAAGTCAGAATTGCGAGATATAAAGTCAGAATTGCGAGATATAAAGTCAGAATTGCCAGATATAAAGTCAGAACTTGTGAGATATAAAGTCAGAATTGCTGAGATATAAAGTCAGAATTGCGAGATATAAAGTCAGAACTTGTGAGATATAAAGTCAGAATTGCGTAGATATAAAGTCAGAATTGCGAGATATAAAGTCAGAATTGCGAGATATAAAGTCAGAATTGCGTGATATGTAAAGTCAGAATTGCGAGATATAAAGTCAGAATTGCCACGATATAAAGTTAGAATTGCGTGAAGATATAAAGTCAGAATTGCGAGATATAAAGTCAGAATTGCGTAGATATAAAGTCAGAATTGCGTGATATGTAAAAGTCAGAATTGCAAAGATATAAAGTCAGAATTGTGTGATATAAAGTCAGAATTGCGAATATATAAAGTCAGAATTGCGAGATATAAAGTCAGAATTGCGTGATATAAAGTCAGAATTGCATGATATGTAAAGTCAGAATTGCGAGATATAAAGTCAGAATTGTGAGATATAAAGTCAGAATTGCGAAATATAAAGTTATAATTGCGTGAAATAGTCACAATTACGTGTTATAAAGTCAGAATTGCGTGATATAAAGTCGCAATTGCGTGTTGTTGAAATTGCGTTTTTCCCTGATATTTGGCCTGATAATTGTCAATGTCAAGTTTAAATCTCACAATTCTGACATTATTTTTTCAGAATTGTGAGATTTAAACTTGTGATTGCGCCAAATTGTCTTAAAAAGTCTCAATTCTGTCTTTTTCTCACAATTGCAACTTTATTTTCATAATTGCGACTTTATTTTCATAATTGCGACTTTATTTCTCACAATTCTGATGTCATATCTCGCAATTGTGAGAAAAAAAGTCGCAATTATTATTATCATTTTTTTATTCAGTGGTGGAAACAAGCTTCCATAAGCTCATTTTCGTGAAGTAAAAAAGTAATTAATTATCGCAATTTCTTTTAATTATTATTCTGTGGCAGAAACAACCTTCCATAGTCACAGTCGTGGGAAAAGAGATGATCCTTCAAAAAATAAAATGTATCCCCCCCCCCAAAAAAAAATTACATTGATTTGTAATGACTTTGTAATGACTGATTTTTGTGTGAACTGCTCCTTTATTGTGCATCTTCTTTATAGACACTCTCACACTGCATGAATCGTGTACATCAGGAACACACGCAGGTAAGAGACTGGAAGAGTAACTCATCATGTTTCAGAACAACACACCTGGTTATTTTCACAGAACTGTGAAGGCATTCACAGATACAAGGTTAGCCACATGATCAAGCAGTTCTTTAAATATTTGCTCAGCACAGCTCTGTCAAAACAGCATCAGTGGAACCGGAGCTTTGTAATTACTGAGGAAAGGTTTTCTAGCATTGTGATCCAGCAAGCAGTGCATTGATCGGAGAGAATAGTGTGTAACTGAAGCCCTGTCCCCGTTAAACAGGCTCATGATTGGCTCACCTCAAACTCCAGCCGGAGGCTCTCAGGGAAACCTCAGGCCACGAGCGTCGCCCTCACCTGGATGAGCGGGTCGGGAACCGGTCCTGTCCTGACACCTGTTTCCGTGAACTTCTGGGCCCAGGGAGTTGTGCTGAAACCCAAGTGGACATCTAGTGTTACACCACACACACAAACACACCAGGGTGTGTGAGAAGAACACAGCCAATCACAGAGCAGCAATGCAAACAATACCCCCGCTATCACAATACATGTGTGCTCACCTACTGTACACACACCGAGTTTCTTCCCACAGCGAGTGTGTGTGTGTGAGTGTGTGTGAAAGTGAAATAATCCGGCAGTTCAAGGTCTGAACAAACAAAAGCTTTCACGGCTCACTGAAATGAGTTTCTGTTCCGCTTCTCTGGTTTATTTAAACTGTGCCTTTGTCTTTTTCTGGGCTCTTTTTGACTCGTTGAACTTCTAGAATTATACTAACATTTTTTTTATAGCATGTTAATCGTTGGATTGTGAGGTACATTTCCTTTTCACTTTGTCCGTGTCATGTTTTTTTATGTCTGGAAATGAAGGCCTCAGTGTGGCAGAAGGAAAGACTGGATACAAAGAACAAAAAAGCAATTCAGAGACACGAAAATGCAGCTTCATCATAACTGTGGCAAAGGCTTCGCTTATGAATCTGCCTGAACTGAGTTTTGACATTAAAAGTCACATTATTTTTTTTATTTATTCCGTGGATACAAGCTTCCACACATAGGCTATGTTGCAAATTAAAAAAAAAAATACGTTATGTTAGCCTATTTTAGGATCATAAAGATTTTCCACAAATTTTGATGCTTTTCAAGTCCATCCAAGTCCACAGGATATATTATATTATATTTACAGTACAAGGGAAGAGATTTAGCCTGGAGTGAGAATTATGGAAATTAAATTCTTGTGATTTGATTCTGATATTATTGATTAATGTGGACCAATGTTAGGTATAGCCTACATATTTTCTAAGAATAAAAGTACCTCAGCTAATGCTGTAAAAATACAGAGATCCCTGTAGCCAGCTACTATTATTAAAGGTTTTAAATAACTCAAATTAAATATAATGCATTTTTTATTATAATAACAACGTTATAACTTTTTAATGATATAGGCCTTTGTAAAACTAAAATATATGTGCACTGCACATATTTAGCAAATACTCCTCTCTAATGTTTCTAGCCAACTAACATGCTATGGTCGTTAATAATGTGCCTTTCCTGAGGTAAATGTACCGTTATGTGACATCTGTTTTATTGACCTCTTTCCACGTTTGAAAAACACTGATTGATCGAGATTATGTATGAGGCATTTAGTTATACTGTATATTTCAACTTATTGTTCATTCGTGTTTACTTACTAAACTAAAGAGCAAGGGATCGGTCGCGCGCCGCTGGAACCGAGACTCCACAGAGTATCTGACACACACTCACAAGCGCCAAACGGAAGCCTTGAATTGCGTAGTAAAATTGACAGAAGATGAGAGCTTGCTGAGAATTTGTTTCATCTGAAGACTAAGTAACCATCTCTGTGTTGTCTGTCGGTGTCACTGTCCCTTTTGGATTTGCTTCGCGATGTTTCTCTGCGTGAGAAAATGTGTGTGTGGTGTCAGAGCGCGTGAAAAGAGTGAATCTAACTATGGCCATTTATCTCACACTTAATGCGAAGTTTGGCAGCCCTGAGGGCCCTGAGTCATAAAGATCATAAACAGCAGAGTCTGAGACGAGACTTCTTATAAATATCTAATTGTATGTTACACTGAAGAAATCGGGGGTTTGAAACTCCAAGAAAGTGAGTAAATGATGCGAGAAACTTCAGTAATGTGTAAAGTAGTCATTTTAAAAGTATACCGTCACCGTTGTTGTTTTCAAACGCTTTTCGAGCACCGCATGTCCCCTCTGACTGCCCGTACCATGTGTGTCGTGTTGTGATTCTGCTGCAGTAAACAGCTAGTGTAATCGCAAGCTGATACAGTAGTGCATGCAGAAATACGCCACAAGATCACGAGCTTATATTATTTACACTTCGCTTAAATCATCTGCGACATTAAATACATAATCTGTCTCACTAACCACCAGACTCCAGTTTGACTGGACATGATCAGTCGCCACTTTCTGCTCGCTACAAGGTTAAAGCGCTGGTCAGGGGTGTTGATTGCTGGCGTCCCCTCAGAAGTGATCAAGTGTGTTTCTGCGGTGGGGCTGCGTGTCATTTCTCAGTCATCTCGTGCGACACAGATCCTCATATCTCAGTCACACACACCCAGTGTTAGTGTGTGTTGGGCAGGAGCATGTGCTGAGGGTCAGGCGATCATCATGGAAGACAACAATAACAACTCTGTGTCCACACTGACAACCAGACAACACACGGACACTACCAAGGGTGAGACATGCACACAATATAGGGACCAGGCGCTTAAGGTCTTTATGCACATGCGCATAAATGAATTGTGTTGTATTTAGCAAGCATCTCGATCATGATGGGAGAAAGAGCATTACAACCAATACAGGCAATTTACCATAGGATTTATGTTTTTAAAGCTTTTAACAGTTGAGCGCCCCCTATGGTCCAATCTCCATACAAGTTTGCATGCTTGTTTCTAATCATGCCACATGTTTTCACCTAATATCTACTTGGGCAGTTTTTCGTTTTAGATTCATAGGCTTTTGAGTATGTTTTGCCACACCCTTTTTTTTAAATGACCCTCATAGCTATTCAAAACGTAAAGTTCACCTTTTTTTGACAATTATTGATCTATTCTAGATAGTCCAGAGAATTGTGCCACAGGGGTTTTATCAAAGTTGAGGACTAGGATTAGTTCGCAAAAGCTAGTTTATGGAATAATCTCCAACATTTAATGAATGACTCAATTGACAGCAGTGGTCCTAGAGGCAAAGTTGCTCAGCATTTCTTAGGCCGTGTGTCCACCAAAGCGTTTTCCACAGCGCCTGGCGTACAGTATGTTTTCAATGGGAGCATTGCGTTTTTAGAGGGGTAGCCGTTTTAGTGAAAGTGGCTCCGCCCACCTGAAACTTTTTGGTGTCCTGTCGCAAAGGTCAATTTTGAAATTGCAAATTTGTTTGATAATTATGGACAATCAGACTGTAGAGAATCTTGCTGCGCTGGTTTGGTTGCGGTCGGGTGAAAAACCAAGGACTCCATTGCAAAATAAGTTTTTTCAAAACATTTCAATTACCCGAAAGTTTTGCCATCCATGCGTTTTTGTCCAAGGATTCCAACGATATAAGACACTTGAGCTTACGCTGTAGCGCCCTCTTCCGGCCGATCAGGAAATTTTAACAGTTACAATAGAGTTTCAGTGCTACAGGCTCGAACCCCTAAAAAACAAATACAGCCTTTTATAAGATAATACGACTTGATATACAGCGGCGACGAACGGTATTTTCGACACAGTTTAGAGATCGTTTGATTTCTTCATTTTGAAAGTCTCCATGTTTTGGTGATTGTGGGTGTCTTTGTTCTAAAGATAGTGAAAGCAAATAATACAT
The DNA here is from genome assembly GCA_030378365.1 of Hybognathus amarus. Classification (NCBI taxonomy): domain Eukaryota; kingdom Metazoa; phylum Chordata; class Actinopteri; order Cypriniformes; family Leuciscidae; genus Hybognathus; species Hybognathus amarus. The sequence goes on along the minus strand of JAQIUQ010001228.1, from coordinate 199,021 downwards.
GCAACCGAAGGGTAGTTACGATAGCAAAGTAAATAGATGGATCAACATTTAGAGAAGGCATTCGTTTAGAAAAGTATTGCTGAGAAGTGAAAGCGCTTAAAAAATGTAGCTAAGTGTAAAGCAAATCTACTGAGCTAAAAATTGCTAAAAACCCATAGCCGCATGTAATTGTTAAAATTTCCCAGGATCATTAGTTTTGCAATGTAGTCCTAGGTTCTCGCCGATCGGAGCAAGACCAGCGCAGCGAGATCCTCTGGAGTCTGATTGTCCATAGATTAGCAAAAAAAGCTAAAATTTCGATTGACGTCTGTGACGGGACACGAGACACTTTTACTAAAACGGCTATGCGTGTCTATCCAAGCTGTGTTCCAAATTTAAAGTTGATATCACAAAAATGTTTTTAGCTGGTTAGCGCCCGGCGCCATGCAAACATCTGACGTGCTAGTCTTCAGTCCTCATTTGTTTTCTTTGCAGACGTCAAGACAGTCAATAAAGCAAAGAAAGAGCCCAGAAAAGCACAAGGCAAGAAGAAGAAGAAGAAGAAGGAGGAGGAGGAGGAGGCAGAATGTCTGATGTGTGAGCTTCCCTTCACAGGCGCCGGTGTCTGGAGAGATCTGGGCTGTGAGTCCGGCTCTAGTCAAGTCTCCTTCATTTATACAGCGCTTCATCAGCACAGACTGTTTCAAAGCAGGAACAGAGAGTGTTTAGGCTTCACTGCAGCTCTAGAATACATTTATTGTCCAGCTAAAGATAGTTATGAATGATTCACTTCCGTTGCAATGATCATTAGTTATTAAATTAGCGGCCGCTAACACGACACTGTTCTAACAGAAACCCGTAACCGCTCCGGACGCTCATCCGCACAGCAGCAGCGCCTGGCGTCCGAGAACACAAACCTTCAAATGCGTCCAAGGTGCAGGCTTTGTAAATGTTTCTTTGAGATCTTACCTCTGTAGTGGCGGTGCGGCTCCGGCGGGCTCCGGTCGTCCTCCGGGCGCAGGGATCATGGCACTGAGGCACTGCTGTGGGTCTGCCAGGCGATGGGTGGACCGGCCCGGCACCGCAGCTGCTCCTGCATTCACACACACAGCTGCTGCATGCTATGAATTAAACATTTGTTGGGTTCATCTCTTGTCCGCGCGTCTCTCGCCAGCAGCTCAGAAGTGCCTTTGCTCGTCCATCAATAGCACTGACACTCTTAGATTTACTGTCCGCCTGCTGAACGTGCTCCTGTTTCAGTTAATGATGCTAATGTTTCACCACAGATGATAATGTCAGCACTGCAGCTCCAATAGAGACACACGTCTGCCTGTCTATCTGTCGTCTGTCTGTCAATCCATACATACATACATACATCCATAATTCTGTCTTTTAAAAATTCTACTTAACTAAAAAACATCTGACTTAAAGCTGTTAACTTCAAACCTTATGGTCCTAGCCAACTTAAGTTTGTCTCAATTAACCTTTTTTTAAGGGTTTTGGTTGAGTCTCTAAACTGTGAGTGCAAATGTCACAACTGTTTGCAGGAACTTCAAAACTTTATAGCATGTCTGCAAAATGTAGTTACTCACCCAAAACATTCAATTCATGCTTAAAAAACCTAGTTTTTGTATCAATAATTTGGCCAAGGCCACCAAAATCTAAAGTATTTTTGTCATTGTGTGAGCCACACTGGTCAAAATGTTTCAGTCAAAAAACAGTCAACCGTGAAAATTAAGGGTTTACTGTAAACAAATCTCATATTTGTTGAGAATAGTCAATAGTATGTAGAGAAAAAAAATCTATGAACATTTGTATTTTTACAGTGTTTAATTTTGTACTTAATGTGTATTTGCACAATGCAAGGGTATTTACTGTACATGTAAAGTAACTGACAACAATAACAAGATTTCACTTTACATTTCATATTTGTGTATTACCACAAATACACAAACAACAAATAACATTCTTGAAAAAAATATATATATATTCTTGGTGGACATCTTGTCGCTCACGTTGTTCAGGCCAAAGATTTTCATCAACATCACATCTGATGTTTTCCATTGCCACACACCATGGAAAAAATCTCCTTGAATGCCGCACACATCCCCCTGCAATGGTCAGCTGTGATGTCCTCACATGCAGCATTCATGGCATCCAACAAAGAAATCTGATTTTGAGGTCTATGATCATACACTTTCCACCTCCAAACTCTTCTATTGGATTTAGGAATGGAGAGTATGGTGGAAGGAATTCTGGGTAACACTTTATGTCGATAGTCCACTTTAGACATTCTACTAACTATAACTAACTTTTCAACTACATGTCAACTAACTGTCATTAGAGTATTAGTAGACTGTCAGCTTAATATCTGCTAACACTTTATTTTGTTTGTCCCCCAACAGACATTCAACTGACTAATAGTAACTTGGCGACTACAAGTAAACTTATTCTCCTAACCCTAACACCTAACCATAACCTAACAGTCTACTATATTATACTAATAATCTAATGAGAGTTAGTTGACATGTAGTTGAAAAGTTACTTATAATTAGTAGAATATCTAAAGTGACTTTCGAAATAAAGTTATCCTTTCATGTGCAGCAAACCAGTCCCTAACACTGTTGGTTCGGTGGAAGCTGACATTATCCCAGACAACAACATAATTAGGCAAATGAGACCTAACTAACTTTCTTGTTCTGGAATCAGGTCTCTGTAAAGTGCATTTAGGAAGGTATTATAGGGCCCAAAGTGTGGAATATGTGTGCTCACAGCGTTCTCTGAAATGGCAGCACACATTGTAATATTGGCCCCACGTTGGCCTGGTGTGTCAATTGTGGCTCGGTGTTACAATGAGATTGCGACCACGTCTCCGGCCTTTGGACAGATTAAACCCAGCCTCGTCCACAAAAACAAGAATGTGGGTCGTTTCATGTACTTCTAACTCCATGATTCTCTATGAAGAATCACAGAAAAAAATGTAACAGTAAATGTTTTTTTTCTTATGGGTTTCTGAAACTTACAGTAAAGTAATACAGGCGTCTTAGAAAAACAGGAAAACTCTCTAAGTGCACACCAATGGTTTACCTGGACATACTGGTACCGCAACGCCTTGACTCTTTCACTGTTCATCTCAAATGGCACCTTATAGAGCTGTTTCATAGTCATCTGATGTCTGTTTAAAACTCTGTCTATGGTGGAAATGCTGACATAATTTATATTTGCAAAGACATTATTGTCATTTATGATTGCACTTTGGATCTCTCTTAGCCTGATGGAATTGTTGGCCATGACCATGTTGCAAATTTCTTGTTCTTGTAGTTGGTTAAATACTGCTGCTCTGCCACCAGCGCGAGGTTATCTGTGCAGTTCTAAAGAATAAACAAATAGACTTGCATTTACCTTTACAATATTGTTGTTTATACTGTAAAAATACTTTACATACTGTAAAACAAAACAAAAAAACATATTTACCTGTTTTCCCTACGAAAGGTTTGCACAATTGATGACACTGTGGACCTGTTTACATTAGGCTGTACTCTTCGTCCAGCCTCTTCTATTGTTAAACCATGATTTATGACATGATCCACAAGTGTGGCTCTGATTTCATCAGAGATTCGGACTCTTCTATTTCCACCTCTTCCTCGATTATTTCTTCCTCTACCACCACCACGTATCTCTTACACACCTTCCAATTGCTCTTCCACAAGCATGTTGCTGCAGTTCAGGGTTGTGAATGTCCTATATATACTCCCAAAGTTGATTGGTTAAATGGTTAAATGGTTGATTCATATTAGAGGTAATTTGCAATTAGATTGCGAATGCAATAGGTGGTTTGCAGTCACGTGATTGTGTTTACGCGTGGACTGCAGGTGGAGGGCAAGGAGTGAAGAGCGCAATGGACGAGATGGAGGAAAATCTGTACTGTACTACTTTAGACGCTATTACAAGAGAAATACATAAACAGAAAATCGAAACATATGTTGGACGTGTATCCTTACGTTATGAAGAGGACCAATTTTCAACTGAATTGAGAGATTTGCCTGTCATCGAGGCTGTAGATATCAGCAACTAACTCGTCTTACAGACATACTTTACAGTTCAGAAACTGGCACGTTACACAAACAGCCACATAAGTGTATTTAAACACCTGAATAATGTAATTATAAGCCACATAAATAATGTATTAACTCACATTTGACGAAGTGATCACTGCACACAAACACACGGGCATTTTCCCATTCGGCTCCTTCCGACCGCAGACGTATGTTAGGTTTACAAGGCATTTTTTACCGGTGTTTTTCTGTCAATTTCTTGTATTTTCCCCCTTATGAACAACAACTATTGGCACACGATAGAAAACTCCTTGTGGTTTTATCTGATTTGCAGCAACCATAAACGACGCAAAACATAGGCATTTGAGTGTGTTATAGTGCTTCCTAATATAGAAATTCACTTCCTGCCCTCCATCTGCGTTTCGCGCCATGGCTGCGCAGTGGCGTGACGTCATGTGAAAAACAAGCTATTAGAGGTCATGTGCCAATTTAGCAAACATTACAATGTCAATGTCAGATATATTTTTAGAATATACATTCATGTATACTAATTACGATAATTGAATAGATCATTTTAGAATGTGATGGCTTACACAGTAAAAAATGTCTGAGAAGTTCTGAAGTGTTTGACAGTATAAGTGAGAATCGAGTCATCAGTTTTGATCAACAAGCCACATGCAATTATTTGTTGTCCAAACTGCAGACAGTTGTATGTACTCTTTGCACACTTGTGCCAAAGCATTTGCAATGTGCTCAAATCAATAAGAAATTCCAATCTGATGTGAAAAAGAAGCGAATTGTTCAGAGACCTGAACTTAATGTTTTGGGAAATAAAAAAAAAAATATTTGAGAACTGAGCCAAAGCAATTGAGAAAAACTGTAATGTCACTGTCTACATTTTACCTATTCTAAAAAAGACACAGTTAGGACTGGTTAGTGGTATGGATCGGGTCAAGGGATTAAGGAAAGTCAACAAATGAACTGAAATGTTAGTAGATAGTGGTTTATTTGCTGGTTTAGATGTGATGAAGCTTCGATTCTGATCATTACTGTGATGCTGAATGCTTCTGTGTGTTTTCAGTCACCGGCTCAGAATCCAGCGTGAAGAAGAAGAGGCGTAAGAGAGGAGACGGCAGTCGAAGTGGAGAGTGAGGAAGATGGAGAAAAGAAGAAGAAGGAGGCGGGTCGCTCGGCCAAACTACTTCATCTCAGTGCCAATCACCAATCCAGAGGTAGGAGGACGTGACGGCCCGAGAGTCTGTTTACTATCCTCACTATACTTCAACATGTGTTCCATCTGTGAGCCATTGGTTGTGAAGCTGTGTGTGTGTGTGTCAGATCAAGCAGGCGGTGCAGGACATGCAGAAGCTGGTGCTGGAGAAGGACTCTCGTCTGTCGCGAGCGCTGATACCTGTGGATACTCTACACATTACTCTACTAGTGGCTCACCTGAAGACACAGGAGCAGGTTGATCTGTAAGAACACACACACACAGTGTTAGGAGCTGCACACACACAGGACAAAGTGTTCAGAAGTGTTCAGAAGAGAGTGTGGCGGAGTCTCTGTAAACGCACCGCACTCACAACCAAATCAATCAAAAACCACAGCCAATCAGAAGAGAGTGTGGGCGGAGTCTCTGTAAACGCACCGCACTCACAACCAAATCAATCAAAAATCACAGCCAATCAGAAGAGAGTGTGGGCGGAGTCTCTGTAAACGCACCGCACTCACAACCAAATCAATCATAAATCACAGCCAATGAGAAGAGAGTGTGGGCGGAGTCTCTGTAAGCGCACCGCACTCAACCAAATCAATCAAAAATCACAGCCAATCAGAAGAGAGTGTGGGCGGAGTCTCTGTAAACACACCGCACTCAACCAAATCAATCAAAAATCACAGCCAATCAGAAGAGAGTGTGGGCGGAGTCTCTGTAAACGCACCGCACTCAACCAAATCAATCAAAAATCACAGCCAATCAGAAGAGAGTGTGGGCGGAGTCTCTTGTAAACGCACGGCACTCACAACCAAATCAATCAAAAATCACAGCCAATCAGAAGAGAGTGTGGGCGGAGTCTCTGTAAACACACTGCACTCACAACCAAATCAATCAAAAATCACAGCCAATCAGAAGAAGTGTGGGCGGAGTCTCTGTAAACACACCGCACTCAACCAAATCAATCAAAAATCACAGCCAATCAGAAGAGAGTGTGGGCGAGTCTCTGTAAACGCACCGCACTCAACCAAATCAATCAAAAATCACAGCCAATCAGAAGAGAGTGTGGGCGGAGTCTCTGTAAACGCACGGCACTCACAACCAAATCAATCAAAAATCACAGCCAATCAGAAGAGAGTGTGGGCGGAGTCTCTGTAAACGCACTGCACTCACAACCAAATCAATCAAAAATCACAGCCAATCAGAAGAGTGTGTGGGCGGAGTCTCTGTAAACGCACTGCACTCACAACCAAATCAATCAAAAATCACAGCCAATCAGAAGAGTGTGGGCGCAGTGACATAAAGTGACATTAAACTTTAATTGTGTTTATAGTGATGTCACTTGTGTTTACTCCTTGTTCTTGGCAATACACTAAAGGCAGGCTGACCCCAGTGAAAGTAAAAGAGCATCATCTGTCTAAGACCTTTTATTGTGTGTGAAAGCCACATCTGAGATCTGTCAGAACACCGCGTTGTGTGTGTGTGTGTGTGTGTGTGTGTGCAGCGCTGCGTCCACACTCTCAGCGCCTGGAGTCTCCTCTGAACACACTGCTGGCGGGACAACGGCTGGTCCTGCCCTTCTGTGGAGTCGGACACTTTAAACAGGAAGTGGCGTTCGTCCAGATCGCAGAAGGAGAGCCTCTGAACACACTCACGCTCATCGCAGGTACAGCGCTCTTCCTCACTCTCTCATCCTCTGCACACTTCACATTAAACACACACCATTCGTTCAGCTAAATCAGCTCATTTATTCATGCTGTATTGCGGTTAATGATGAGAGATCAGTAGTGTCCGAGTTCAAGCGAAGCAGAGCACGAGTGACCGCGATCATCCCTGCGTTACAGAGCCAAATAAACATCAGTGAACATCAGAAAATATGCGGAGCGTTACAGTCCAACTTCCTGAAATCCGTATCATGTCTCTCATGTAATCGTGCAGTCAGTGTTTCAAAGACATCAATAACACAGCTGTAAACATGTCACGCTTGTTGACCATTAGCGCACTCGCCACCAAGTGGACAGGAGAGAGAATTACAGTTACAAGGGTCAACACATCACTCAGTGTACTCTGTCAAAATGACAGACAGATTTCAGATTTGTACGTCACTGCTGAAAAAATCCTCCAATGACAACGAAAATTCGGTCAACACCACCTCTGACGTACATGCTGTACAGTTTAAAGGGAATGTTTACCCAGAAATGATCATTCTATCATCATTAGTTTTACTGTTCCTTACACATGACTGACTGTATGCTGCGGACCGTAAGAGAGGATATTTGGAGAGATGCCTCATTGTTTTTGCCCATACAGTGGAAGTCAGTAGAGTCCAAAACTGTCTTTTGTGAAGAATGAGCATTGATTGATTGATTATGCAGATATTACTTCCGCATGTCACACAGTAACATATTAGCATAACGCCGCTCGAAGATATATGCTAAGAAAGAAGGCGTTTCGGTGAGTTATAATGTTGTTGTCGTGGCGATCTGCTTCATATAATCCGTCTCGGGCTCGAACTGAAACGGTAAAACCAGCGCCTGAAGAATACGGTTATGGGTTGACGATTATTAAAGCGTTTGGGTGTACAGTAGCACATATGAAAGCACTATAAAAATAAAGCACTCTGAGCTCTTCAGAAGGCGGGGCTTTGCAGAAATCAGTGCAGACTGCAATAATGTCACAATAATGTCACAATAACATTATTATTTTTTAGTAACCTATATCCTTGCCTTGTTTTTGAAGGAATAAATCAAATAGTGTAATATACATTTCAGAGAATGATTTTCTCAATCTTTTCCACTGGCCAAATAGTATGTTTTAGTTCATTTCTATTTTTAATGGAAACAGATAGACATGGTTATGCATTATTTGCATGGAACAATTTTCCCACACAATCTGCTATTATCATGATTAGCAATTATCTCTAGTTAAAACATTAAAACACAGCATGCCAGAGGGAAAGTGTTCAAAACGAATATCATTTTTTATTTTTTTGTAAAGTGGAATGCAAACACGTTCTAGATTTAGACGAAGACACTGAGAGCTCTGCTAATGTCATCTCTCTCTGTATTGATTATGTCTTGTCTTACATTGAGGACGCTGAGACAGTCTCGGCCCGGTCTGCGGGAGGCTGTAAATAGCCTATCCCAGGATGCATCTGCGTCTCTGAGGCTGTGTGTGTTCTTTCTCTCCGCCCAGAGTGTGTGAGGAAGGCGTTTGAGGAGAGAGGTATCGTGTCTGGAGATGACAAAGCCTTCAAACCTCATCTGACGTTTCTCAAACTCTCACGAGCTCCCAAACTACGCAAGCAGGTAAGAAGCACGAGTGTGTGTGTGGAGAATAAATGTACTGTAACACTGCATTGAGTCAATGACAACAGTGATCATCAGTGCAATTTATTTTTGGAAATCATGATGAATTATTCTTCCACTAAATAATATTGTCTATCTGTGCAGTCACAGTTAAGTGTGTTTATAATTCATGCAAAAATAAATAAATCAGCTTTTATTAGTGAAAGTGCACCTGACGTGCCCATTTTGAAAGCTAAATAATTATGCAGAACCGTTCAAAGGTTTGGGGTCAGTAAGACTTTAATTTACTTTTATAGAAATGAATACTTGTATTCGCTAAGGATGCATTGAATTGACAGTAATACATTTATAATTCTGTTCTTTTGAACTTTCTGCTCATCAAAGAATCCTGAAAAATAAAATATATCAATAAAATGTTTTCTTGTTTTTTTTTAACACTGATATTAATAATAATCAGAAATGTTTCTTGATCATCAGATCATCCTATTAGAGTGATTTCTGAAGGATCATGTGACTCTGAAGATTAGAGTAATGATGCTGAAAGTTCAGCTTTGATCACAGCAATAAATTACACTACTATATTCACATAAGAAACGCTATTAAACTGTCTCTTCATGCAGTGATTTGTGATTGTAAAAGGTCTGCAAAGTTTCAGAGATTGAAGTGAAGGTAAATTGTTGTTGAGTGTGTTTACATGTGCGCTCTTAGGCTGATTATGCTTAATACGCAGTCATGTAAACATAGGAGCCCGGTTTTCTTTTATGAGAGTACGGTCATAAACGGCTGAAGCCTAAACCTAAACTGATTTTGCGTGGCATGTGAACGCATTAACCTGTTTTCTGTCAGCTTATTAAAATGTGCATGAGTGAAATCTGACAGGAACGCATTCTTAGAGCACATCATCCAGACAGAGCTAACGCCATGCAGGAAAGCAAGAAAATATATCACAGACTCTTTCAGGACCCAGAAAATTATAAAAATGTGCTTATCTCATGCATTTAACATCACAACTGACATAACAAATGAGTCGGATACACAAATGATTCTGTTCTGTCGTCACACAGGGCCTGATTTATTAAAGTCATGTAAACGTGGTGTACTTGCACTGTCAGGTTACTGGTTTACATTTACATTTAATCATTTAGCAGACGCTTTTATCTAAAGGAGATTAATAGAAGCAGTTAAGCTAACAATAGGACAGCAATATGCAAGTGATGTGAAAGGGGAAAACTGGTTATTTCAATAAGCTTAATTTGTGTATTATAAGCTTACTGATGAGCATGTAAAGCTACTCTTTGTCTCCTAAAAAGAAGTGTTTCTGAACTGCCTGAAATGAGTCGTCAGTAATTCCTGTCTCACTTTCCTCTGAACCTGCGTAGGTTTGTCACTAATTTGAATAATGCCAGCCTCTGGTCTTGATTGGCTGAACAACGTCTACTTTGGCCCTCAAACACTGTAGTTTATCTGAGACTAAAAGAGTTTGGTTCATGTTGTTCATGTCGAAAACATGCTGTCTTCTGCTGCCAAAGCAAATCCACCAATCAGAGCAGAGCTGACCAATCACAACAGACTGGACCATCTGTCCTCCAGTCCTCGTTAGTATAGTGGACAGTATCGGGGTTCGATTCCGGACGGTGAGGCTTCTTCTTTACTACGGACAAACACCTTGTATGAGCTCATGCTCTGCCGGGGAAACTGCTGATGAAGCCAACCTGCCGTTCAAGACTCACCTGAGGGTGGTTAGCTAATTCCATATGAAAGGTTTTACTTTCAAGAAAGCGTTTGTAAAAGCTTGTTTTATGCATGTTTGGCCTGAGTTTGTGTGGCATTTCCACTGTTGCATTTCCAATCTGACCAGCAGGGGTCACCAGTGTGGCCTTCCAAATGCATCAAAACAGTTAATCAATTTGCAAAGCAATCAGTTGAAAGCTTTGAAAAGCTTTGTTTCTCCCACCACTACCCGTTTGTGATTTGCAAACCTTACAATCATGCTGCTGACCCAAGATTTGAAGTTGCGAACTGGGAAAGTGGTGATGGTTTGACAACCACCCAGCTCCAGACAAAAAGTCTTATGTTCTTGAACAAACACATGTAGATCTGCTGTGAACAGAGCATCCAAAAATACCAATAACTCGCAAATGTTCCCCTCCACGGAAATCTTTAGTAAAAGGCGAAAGATTTATGCGTGAATGAAGAGAAACTCGAGCTGTAACCATGAGACGTTGGGACAATGTGCTATCCCACACATGCCACCATGCTGACCTATCACAGCAGTGTAGACCAATCACAACCGACTGGGCCATCTGACCAATCGGTCACTTGTGACCCCTTTAAAGAGACCTCGATTAGAGCAGCATTTAAAAAAAAAAAACTTTTCAGCTACTGCCAGCATTTTAGATCATTTTCACAAAAATGTCATGGCGCCCAGAATATTTTGTTGTATGAATATCTGAACATGCAATACATCAAAAGAAAAAAACTAAATATAAATAAAAATAAAAGTTTTATTCTAGCGTCATGCATTCCTTTTTCTCCACACTTGAATTTGTGTCATAAAAATGCTAGCCTGACTCGTCATACTCAGATGCTAGTCAGAATGTGAAGATGCTGCTCCATTGGGCTGATTGCATTAAAAAAGCTAAAGTGCTCTAGTTTGATGGTGTTGTGTGGATGGAGGATGTTCAGACAGTGAGGGGTGAGACTGGCGCCAGATCATCACTCACACTCACACACACAATCAGATCAAACACACATTACCCAGCTTTAACCTGCTCAGACTCGCGTGCTTCCTCCAGAGTTCACACTGCTCTTCTGAAGACAGAGACGGGGTCTGAGACTCTCTGCACATCCTCTGAGCTGTTCAGCTGTGTGTGTACGTGACAGACGGACTGATGCTTCTTCTCCGTGTGGAGGACACAGATAGGGGTGTGTGCGTGTGTGTGTGCAATCTTCCCACAGCTCAGGCTTCCTCTCGAGGTTATCGGCCCAACACACACTTCCAGCCCCACTGGAGTGTCTCTTGTGTACGTCCTTCAGTTTGCTCTGGACTCATTGTGTGACGTGTGTGTGTGTCTTCACAGGGCGTTAAGAAGCTGGATCCAGCGCTGTTTTCCGACTTCGAGAGCCGTGTGTTCGGAGACGAGTGTGTGTGTAGAGTGGACCTGTGCTCCATGCTCAAGAAAAAGACCTCAGATGGATACTACCACTGCGAGAAGAGCGTCACGTTCAGTGAGTAAACCTACTCGGGGAGGAAAGTGTGTGTGTATGTGTGTGTGTGTGCTTCTGAACTGGATGGGTCTTTGACATCAACATCTTCTGGCTTGTGATTTGGGCTCAGGTTTGCAGGTCATTTCCGATCTCTAGATGTTTTATGTTAGCATGGTACTGTGCGATGGCATCAGATGAACAGTGTTTTCTCTTTCTGTGTGTCACCTTGACCGAGTAATTCACGTTGATTTGTCAGTAAAAGTCTTTGTGAAAACTACTGATTACACTTCCTCATGTTTGTATTCCCGCCCACGAATTCCCTTTTGCTTCTGGTGGAACATCGGTTTTCTTTCAGTTTTCCCCGTTGTGTGGTCTAAAACCAGTTTTGCTCATGTTTGTTTGTGCTCATCCAGTCTGAAATGTTGACTACAAGTATGAAGGCTTATCATATTTTTGGTCGCTTTATTCTCTCTGTATTTCAGATTCTTTGAACCCTTTAGTTTAGCCGCTGTCTACAAACCTCTAGACCCTACTCTGGAAACACAAAGAAACTCCCTATAAACATTCACTCTTTGAATTCTTGCACCCAGGAGCGATACAAGGCGACGCCATTATGAGTAAAGTTTGCTAAGAAGTATTTCCAACTAAAGCAAGGCAGTACTTGACTCTGGAAAGCAGATCCAGAGCAGACTGGTGGGTGTGGTCTGGACCGCAACAAGCCCAGTGCATTATGGGTGTTGAACCGTTTTGGCAAAAGGGAAACAACAGCCTTTTTCTCAGTTCTCTATAGCCAGGTAACACCGACGTTTTCACCTTTCTACTGCGTAGGCAGACAAGTTTTATTGAAAGCTCATCCAGCCAGGTGGTGAAGTTTCCCTATATTGAGAACCATATTTTCAAGGCAAGAGAATACAGGTTAAAACCAAGCATGCCACAGAAGCCCCCCGTGGCTAATCCCAGTATAGGTCATAAACCCCGCCTCCTCCATGTTATTCAACAACACCTGAGACAAACTAAACAATTAAAATACACTTCAAATATCTTTTTTCCAAAGATGGTTTCTGTCATTTTTGGTAGTTTTTATCATGCTGATGTAATTTAAAGTGTTTATTTTTAAAATGTGTTTGTTTTTAGTTTGTTATTTAATGCAGTGGTGGTGACGTCATGAATTGAGCGAAGCACCAACAAACTTTTTTTCAGTATCTTCAGAGGAATTAGGAAATTCGAGCTTTAAATTTAATATCTACATTTCTATAATTAATAAAAAAAGTGCAGGAGCATGTGCTTGCAATTGGTTTTGTGAGAGTGATTGCAGGGCCTTGATTTTGCGGCTTTACGTCATGCTCATTTCTGCGCAGTTCCGGCTCCTGAAATCACTACTGCACAGGTCTGGTCCCGAAATCGCTACTGCGCTGGTACGGTCCTGAAATCTCTACTGCGCAGGTCTGGTCCCGAAATCACTATTGCGCAGGTCTGGTCCCGAAATCTTTACTGCGCAGGTCTGGTCCCGAAATCACTATTGCGCAGGTCTGGTCCCGAAATCTCTACTGCGCAGGTCTGGTCCCGAAATCGCTACTGCGCAGGTCTGGTCCCGAAATCTCTACTGCGCAGGTCTGGTCCCGAAATCGCTACTGTGCAGGTCTGGTCCCGAAATCGCTACTGCGCAGGTCTGGTCCCAAAATCACTACTGCACAGGTCTAGTCCCGAAATCGCTACTGCACGGTCTGGTCCCGAAATCGCTACTGCACAGGTCTGGTCCCAAAATCGCTACTGCACAGGTCTGGTTCCCAAAATCGCTACTGCGCAGGTCTGGTCCCGAAATCGCTACTGCACAGGTCTGGTCCGAAAATCGCTACTGCACAGGTCTGGTCCCGAAATCGCTACTGTGCAGGTCTGGTCCCAAAATCGCTACTGCACAGGTCTGGTCCCGAAATCACTACTGCGCAGGTCCAGTCCCAAAATCGCTACTGCGCAGGTCTGGTCCCAAAATCGCTACTGCACAGGTCTGGTCCCAAAATCGCTACTGCACAGGTCTGGTCCCAAAATCGCTACTGCGCAGGTCTGGTCCCGAAATCGCTACTGCGCAGGTCTGGTCCCAAAATCGCTACTGCACAGGTCTGGTCCCGAAATCGCTACTGCGCAGGTCTGGTCCCAAAATCGCTACTGCACAGGTCTGGTCCCGAAATCGCTACTGCGCAGGTCTGGTCCCAAAATCGCTACTGCACAGGTCTGGTCCCGAAATCGCTACTGCGCAGGTCTGGTCCCAAAATCACTACTGCACAGGTCTGGTCCCGAAATCGCTACTGTGCAGGTCTGGTCCCAAAATCACTACTGTGCAGGTCTGGTCCCAAAATCTCTACTGCGCAGGTCCGGTCCCGAAATCGCTACTGCGCAGGTCCAGTCCTGAAATCGCTACTGTGCAGGTCTGGTCCCAAAATCACTACTGTGCAGGTCTGGTCCTGAAATCTCTACTGTGCAGGTCTGGTCCCGAAATCTCTACTGCGCAGGTCTGGTCCCGAAATCGCTACTGTGCAGGTCTGGTCCCGAAATCTCTACTGCGCAGGTCTGGTCCCGAAATCTCTACTGCGCAGGTCCGGTCCCGAAATCACTACTGTGCAGGTCTGGTCCTGAAATCACTACTGCGCAGGTCTGGTCCCGAAATCTCTACTGCGCAGGTCTGGTCCCAAAATCGCTTCTGTGCAGGTCTGGTCCTGAAATCGCTACTGTGCATGTCTGGTCCCGAAATCTCTACTGTGCAGGTCTGGTCCCAAAATCACTACTGTGCAGGTCTGGTCCTGAAATCGCTACTGTGCAGGTCTGGTCCCAAAATCGCTTCTGTGCAGGTCTGGTCCCGAAATCGCTACTGCGCAGGTCTGGTCCCAAAATCGCTTCTGTGCAGGTCCAGTCCTTAAATCGCTACTGCGCAGGTCTGGTCCCGAAATCGCTACTGTGCAGGTCTGGTCCCGAAATTGCTACTGCCAGGTCTGGTCCCAAAATCGCTTCTGTGCAGGTCCAGTCCTGAAATCGCTACTGTGCAGGTCTGGTCCCAAAATCGCTACTGTGCAGGTCTGGTCCCGAAATCGCTACTGTGCAGGTCTGGTCCCGAAATCGCTACTGTGCAGGTCTGGTCCCGAAATCGCTACTGTGCAGGTCTGGTCCCGAAATCGCTACTGTGCAGGTCTGGTCCCGAAATCGCTACTGTGCAGGTCTGGTCCCAAAATCGCTACTGTGCAGGTCTGGTCCCAAAATCGCTACTGTGCAGGTCTGGTCCCGAAATCTCTACTGTGCAGGTCTGGTCCCGAAATCGCTACTGTGCAGGTCTGGTCCCGAAATCTCTACTGCGCAGGTCTGGTCCCGAAATCGCTACTGCGCAGGTCTGGTCCCAAAATCTCTACTGTGCAGGTCTGGTCCCGAAATCTCTACTGCGCAGGTCTGGTCCCGAAATCGCTACTGCGCTGGTACGGTCCTGAAATCTCTACTGCGCAGGTCTGGTCCCGAAATCGCTACTGCGCAGGTCTGGTCCCAAAATCTCTACTGCGCAGGTCTGGTCCCAAAATCTCTACTGTGCAGGTCTGGTCCCGAAATCTCTACTGCGCAGGTCTGGTCCTGAAATCGCTACTGCGCTGGTATGGTCCTGAAATCTCTACTGCGCAGGTCTGGTCCCAAAATCTCTACTGTGCAGGTCTGGTCCCGAAATCTCTACTGCGCAGGTCTGGTCCCGAAATCGCTACTGCGCAGGTCTGGTCCCGAAATCACTACTGCGCAGGTCTGGTCCCGAAATCTCTACTGCGCAGGTCTGGTCCCGAAATCGCTACTGCGATGGTACGGTCCTGAAATCTCTACTGCGCAGGTCTGGTCCCGAAATCTCTACTGCGCAGGTCTGGTCCCGAAATCACTATCTGCGCAGGTCTGGTCCCTGAAATCTCTACTGCGCAGGTCTGGTCCCGAAATCGCTACTGCGCATGTCTGGTCCCGAAATCTCTACTGCGCAGGTCTGGTCCCGAAATCGCTACTGCGCAGGTCTGGTCCCGAAATCGCTACTGTGCAGGTCTGGTCCGAAATCTCTACTGCGCAGGTCCGGTCCCGAAATCGCTACTACACAGGTCTGGTCCCGAAATCGCTACTACACACACACACGAGTTCCTGATTTATCCCATGCTTGTATGCTCCATTATATGACAGACAGACAAAAACGGTTTGACCTAAAAATATCAAAATTTAATATAATGTGGAAACAAAGACACCTACATCTTGGATGCCCTTAAGTTAAGATAAAACATATAAAAAAATAATTTCAAAGTGAACTATCCCTTTAATAATAATCTGCATGATGTTGTTGATCCTGCCAAGAACTGGAACAAATTGTGAAAATGCTCTTTTAATATTGGATAAATAACTCTGATAGCACAGGATACTCGCTTGACGACATGCTCTTAAGGAATAACTTAATCTTTAGTTATTATTCATCTTTACAAAAAGGTTTATTTGTAAACATTAGTTAATAATCAACAATAATTCTGCAGCATTTATTAGTCTTAGTTCAATTGAACTATTAGTAATACATATTTTTTTAAATCAAATGTCTTTCTGTCTATCTGTCATTGTTTTCTCATCTACTATTTCAGCTTAAATGTGAGTCTTATAAATGTACAGTATTTTTTCTTGCATTGGATTTGAGCTACAGACTGACAGTAACTGTATTACTGGCATTGATGTGTAGTATGTGACAGATGAGCCGTGTAATGTAAAGTGTTTCTCGGTTCAGAAGCAGATAACGGCTGTGGGGATGGGGAAGACTGGTTTCAGTGTCGTCAGGCGGGGACGGTCAGTGATATCACACAGATGAAAGCAGGGGGCAGTGTTGATCCTCTGTAGTTTCTCCACAAGCACTCATTACCTCTGACAGAAGCCAGGTGTGATGAACATGGAGTGTGTGCCAAATATCACTGCAGCAGTAGCATCAGTCTCGAATGAACCCCATAGTTAGTAACTGCCATATATACTGTGTCGGCATTGTACCATAGAATATCTGTGATCTATTATTAGTCAGGGTCTGAGCTGAGAACAGTGGCCAGCTGTGTTTTTGACAGAAATGTGATTATTGAGCGATCAGGTGCTCATTGAGTCAGATATGAGGTCAGTCACTGTCCGTCTTTCAGTCAAACTGCTGAAAACACGAAGTGACACCATGATTTTGTTTTAGTGAGTTAATGTGAGGAATGAAAACGAACTTTTGTCCTCCTACAGATGGTTCATTTTCCGCTGAGGTCGAAGTCTTCAGGAAACGCACACGTTTGTTCTCTATAGTAGATATGAATTGCTTATGTCACCTAGATGTATGTTTGCATAGGCTCAGTCCGAGCTCAATATAACAGGGTGGTGTCAAGCTGGAGTAATCGGATCAACAGCTCAAAATGAAGCATGGAAAGCTTGAATTTGACAGTCTTCTCAATAATATTCGATAATGTCTTGTGCACTTGCGTATGTTTAATGTCTTACGAACTGGTCCATGGATGAGACTGAAAATGTACTTAATCATTTTTATTTAAAAAGCTCTTTTTTTACTTTAGCTATGTCATCGAAGGACAGTATGCTCATAGTAGCTCCACTTACTCTACTTCACATGTAAACAATTATAAATCTCATATTTTTATGGACTATTGCTGTGTTTTTTTATAAATATTTTCTCTGTGCACATCATTATTGTGTTTTTAATTCATGTGTCTCATAATAATCTTGAATCAGAATATCTATCGCTTCTCTGATGATGAGGGCGGGGCAACCTGTCAATCACACCAGATCCACCAATAGCAAACCACAACCATCCAATCAATTCCCCACACACACAATCAAGCCCCGCCCACATTTGTTCTTGTTCCTGGAGCGTTTTATGCAGATATACAGGACACAATAGAGAAGAAAAGACTAGCGCATGATGTATTTACTAGTTCCTAATAAAACTCCAGGCCAACCGTCCATTTTATCTGCTCGCCACAGTCAGCCGTCCTCTGTCTGCGAGTGTGTGTTAATGGAGACTCGTGTGGGGAGCGGTTTATATATCTGCTCCGGCCCGAGTCACGATCAATAGCCTCTGTGAGCGTCTCCTGCTGCTCTGATCGATACACTCGTCTAGTTTTAGCCCTGAGGTGTCTTTCTAAGCCCAGAATACTGACACACATCTGTTGCTCGATCGCTTCAGCAAGTGTGTGTGTGTGTGTGTGTGTTTGGATGCAGAAGCCATGGCAGATCTGCACTGGAGGCTGAGCGGATTTCCCTGCTCTTTCATGGTGTAATATATAGACACTTTCCTCTTTACCGCAGAACATGTGCAGAAATCAATCTGAGAAATTATGATTATGACAAAACAAACACCAGCTCATTAACATATGATCACCAAATTTGCATATCAACATCTGTTCAGTAACTCGTGTGGGCGTTGTTAGTCGCTCATCTCACATGCGAAGAGCTCAGCCAATCATAAGAGGGCGTTTACTTTTAACTGTTAGGGTCATGCCGGGGTGATGGGCATGTCCAACTAAAGCGGAGGCGAGAGACTTTTTATTATTAAGTTTATTATTTTTATTATGATTATTAATTTTATTATGATTATTAACGCAGACAGACGAGCAGCCCACATGATCATTGAGAAGCTCATTATTCAGATGTAATGTTCCCGCCGTGAGATGATCATCTGGACTGGCACACGCTGAACGAGGCTAATGAATTAGATGAACGTATCAGTCGTTTCCTACAGATACACACTGATGAAGTATTTCCAGGGCAGATATTTATAGAAAACAACACATTCTCCTAACATTCAAAAATGGTCACTCAGAAATTGCTTGCAAGGTTCACAAATAATTATAAAAAATTAGCGCATTCGCACCGCGACCGCGTCACTTCCATTATGAGTGCACATACCACGCGTCTACATTTGAAATAACGAACTTGAGCGCACAAAAGACGCGATATGTGAACAGGCCTAAAGCATCATGTATAAATGATGCGCTTTTTGTGTACAGCCGTTACCGGGGAAACTGCTTTGTGTACAGTCGTTACTGGGGAAACCACTGTATCTGACTCCTACAGCGTCCCCTACTGGTGCTCTTTGTAAACACTGCAAACTTGTATTAATACTAGTGTGAGATTTTTCTACAATATTCACTCCTGACAGTAAAACAGGGCATTCAAAGTCAATCTACTGCAGTATCTCCTCTCTCAATCAGTAGAAAATGTGCTTAACACAGTCATGCTTAAAATATATACCTTGAAACCGGTTTAATTTTGAAAAATACTGTGATATAAATATTTGCTCATACGGTCCTGAAATCCACCATTTAACACATTTAGTTTTAGTAAATTTTCCTGTTGTAACAGCTAGTGACCGTATCTATTGTAACGGTCGGTTCATAGATGTTTTATCTTCTTTGAGATTGAATCCTGTCATGCTGTCACTGCTACACACACACACAGTTAATATATGACAGTGTCTGACCACAGCTCATCTAGGATAAGCTCGGCTCTAATCCCTGGATGACATGCGTTCCCAAAAACCAGTCAAGTCACCTTCATATACACAGCGTGTCCAACACACAACCACTCCTGAGTCTTCCTCCATTCAGCATCTCTCTGGTAGGATCATGGAGTCTTCAAAATCTCTGATAGTTTTAGAGGAAACACGTCTTCATAATTCTTCTCTTGTGCGTCTCTGTTTAAGTTTGCTGTTCAGTTCACACTCTGTTGGCTCTGGTTAATGCTGTCCAGATGTTGCAAGTGTCACTTGTCCTGGAAAACCCTTGAAAACAGCCATATTTATGAAAAGGTTCTTGAAAAGTGCCTTGAATGAAAAGGTACTTGAAAAAGTAAAAAAAATATATTGAAAGACATTTTATTGATAAAACTATCTTTTCCCACAAAATCAACGCCAAGTGACCGTCTTAATGAGTGGGTCATTCATTTAAATGATTCATTCCAACAACTGATTCATTAAAGAATGAGGCAGTTGTTAATGAATGAGTCTTTGAATCTTTGACTCAATTTATTCGTTCAAAACGCTGAATAGTTCAGGAATGAAAACACTAATGAGAATTGCAATGAGACTGCTGAAACTGAACAAAAACAGTCAATACTGGGTCCAAAATATAAGTGGCTTAATTTTAGAGGTTTATTGAATTGCTGTATGAAATCAATGTCACATTATCAATCGTGATGGTATTCAGGAAAACAGCACTCATTGTGAAACAGTATCCTATGTTATTATTATACACATACACACACACATTTTGTTTGTGTTGATAAAAAACTCTCGTTTCTTGTGTGCTGTGAATAACACAACCTTGTAATCGTCTGTAATTTATACATTATATATTAGTATATCCACTATCAATTGCCTCTTACAGTAAGTGTATTGAATCAGAGTAATTCTTGTGTACTACTGATTCCCTAGTTATTTGTTATTGACATTAATCAGGCTACCATTCTCTCTCACTCACCCCTTCAAATAATCCACTTTTCCCGGACAGTGGCGCTTATGTCAAGCCATGCAAAATACTGAAGTGTGTGTGAGAGAGAGAGAGAGAGAGAGACTAGTTCTCATGACTATTAGTTGTTGAATTTGCCTTGCTTTGGAAATCAGAAATTGATTCAAATATCTCTGTCTGTCTGTCAGTCTTCAGGTCAGCATATATATTTCAGCTCCACCAGACCAACAGTCCAGTAAACACACAGTAAACACACATGATGATCATGATGAGTCGGCACAGTCAGGGATCATACAGTGAGGACAAAAGGCTAAAGCTGAAACCATAAAGATGGCAAACTTAATCTGTAACCGTCCATCAGTGTTTTCTGAACTCAATAAACCAGTCCACGCTGAAGCTTTCGGATGATAATTTATGATGATTATCTGGAAAAAAAAAACAGTAAAAAAGCACTATGAAGTATTAGGGCTGGACAACGATTGCATGGCTATATATATGTATACAACCACATATGCATGTATATATTTAAGAACATTTTTTTATTTATATATAAAATATTTAAATAATAATATAATATAAATTATGTATAAATATAGATTTTGAAACACCTTAAAAATGCAGCTTGGACACATTTTTAGTGTAGGACCCAGGGTCATAGGGTCTTTGATCTTCAGACACCCTCACCTTGAGGCTATTTCAGCAGCCTCACCGATGTTTTGAGTGGCTCTTCTTCCTCACAACCCTCTAATGCCAGAACTTGAATGCCTGATGCACAGATTGACTTAGAAAGCCCCTGCAGCCCCCTTCTATTGGCTCACAGCGGGCCTCCATCCTCTCCCTTTGCATGGCTCAAACAGTTCAAGATATTTGGCCTTCTTCCTTTTGAAAGCCACCTCCATCCTGTCCTCCCAGGGGACCGTAAGCTCCATTAGCACAACTTGCTTTGTTGAGTCAGATGTTAAGACCAGATCTGGCCTCAGTGACGTCATCACTATGTGCTCTGGGAACTTTAACTGCCTCCCAAGGTCTGCATTCAATTGCCAGTCACGGGCCATGGAGCAGTCCTGATGAGACCTTACATTCTCCCTGAGGTTTCTCCCCTGCCCTGACAAAGGAGATGTTGTGTGTCACTGGGACTCTGATGTTTAGACTCCCAGATTGCAGTGCAGATGGTGTCCGCTACTACCTTCAGCACCTGGTTAGGGTGCCAAGTGTACCTCCCCTCTCATAGTGCTTTAGGACGGCGACTTAGGACGTGCTCCAGGGGAACCACGAGCCGGGGCACAGAAGGCATGTTGGTATTTCTGCTAAGCCCCAGATAAGAAGGTTAGATGGACTTGGATCAAGAACTTAAGTCTTGCGGGTTCAGACTTCCATAGTTCTCTCCAGGTAATCTTCCGGCAACTGCATGATTCCATTTGGCCCAGGCTCCTTGTTGGCGCATTGCCACAGTCCTACTGAAGACGTTCCTCCTCCACCTCAGCACGAATCTCTCCCTGCACCGTCTGGCGTCTCTCTCATCTTTGGGCTTTGTCATAGCGTGGTTTTGTATGGCTACCTAGAACCGGCTCTTCCAACTGCCACAGAGCCAACTAAGACCCTATGTCTCAGTCTTGCTTCTGCTCTGGTCGACTGCCTCTTGCGCTCGCCATTTCCTCCCAGTTCTGACCATGATGTCTGCTGAAGAGACTCTGGTGTCAGCTGAGTCTCTGTAAAGCAACATCTCCCTGGCTCTGACTTCAAACTCCTCAGTCAGGCCAGTAAAAGGAAGTTGCAACTTGCTGTTGTGCCCAAACAGAGCAATGCTGCTCAGGCTCTTCGGCAGACCCAGCCATCTCCGCCGGTATTGGCTGATGTTATGTTCAAAGCCCTCCACAAGGGATATTGGGACTTCGTAAATCAGTAGTGGCCACAGGATTCTTGGCAGGATATCATGCTGATATATCCATGCCTTGACCTTCCCCGGAGATCGGACTTGTCCACCAGTGATAGCCATGTGTTCAGCTCTGTGTGGGCTGCTTCCACCGCTGCCTTGTCTCTCAGGATGCTGTCAAAGATCTTCCCTAGGCTCTTCACGGCTTCTCTGACACTGTTGGAATAGTGAATCCATCCACATAAAAATGTTGTTTGTCTTCCACTCTCCCCTTTCTCAGGACCATGGATCTGAACTTCAGATCGTCCATGTAGGCTCAAATTGGCGGTTGGCAAATGTCGGATCTGGACAGGGGACCCCTACATTCCACCTCAGCAGCCTTGACCAGCATGGTTAAGGCTCGCTAGGTCAGAGCAATACCACTGATATGGTGCAGCCTGTGATAATGCCCTTCTCTAGGCGGTATTACGCAGATGTTACTGTTCCTGAGGTGCATCTCAGGCTGAAACTGCTGTAGTAGTCCCTTATGAGTTCAGTGATCTTCTCAGGAATGTAGTGTATGGTCAGAGCTGTTGTCACCAGCTTGTGTAGAATTGATCTGTAGGTGTTGGCCAAGTCAAGCCAGAACACTGCCAGGTCTCCTCGATTTCTCTCGCCTATCGGATCAGCTGAGTGATCACTCCTGTGTGTTCCAGACAGCCCAGCATGCCTGGGACTCTGCCCTTCTACACTGAGGTGTCAATGTAGGAATTCCTCAGGAGATACTCAGACAACCTGTTGGCCAGAATCTTGAAAAAGATTTTGCCTTCCACTCTAAGCAGAGTTCTCCTCCTTTGGTATCAAAACACCCTCTGCATGACGCCATTGCTGCACCACCTTTCCCCTCCATCCTTCATAAAAGTTTGGCCTGTGGGCTGGTTATGTAAGAACGTGTGTGTCATTAGTCAGTGACTGCAGGAGGCGTGTGCTCTCAGGGGCCGCATGCGCACTGGAGGATCGACGTGACCGCGGCGGTGACCTGCACGAGATCCGTACTCCAGACCTCACGCCTCATTCACAGAACGAGGGTCAGTTCACCCACACGAGAAGATCCTCTTCCTTCACTTCATGTCCTCCAGACCCGTGCCGCTTGCCTCTTGCGTGGGACACAGGAGTGTTTAGAAGATCGGTGGCAGCCCAGCCGTTTTGGTCACCATTGACTTCCATTGTGGAACGCTGATGCGCGTGCACATGTTTTCGACGCGTCCGCTATACGTCTCATCCTGACGTCATGTGTCTTCCCGGGATTTTTACGTGTTGTGTGTGAACGCACTTACAGATCCCGGCAAATCACTGGCAGCGTGAATGAACCGAAATCAAACAATCCCGGGACAAAGGCCGTTTCACATTATCCGTGTATTTTCCGGAATCTCTGTGTGAAAGGGGCGTAGTGTGTGAGTATCTGTGTGTAAAAACAACACAAATCTGGCCAACGTCTCCATTTAAATGAATTTAGCCAAGTGAACATTTGTGTGTGTGTGTAAAAGTGAGAGAGCTAGTGTGTGTGTGTGTACATGTTTTTCTACCCCAGTGGGGACTTAAACCTGAATGCACACAGACTCACGTGGGCCTCGTGTCACTCTGGGGACCTAAATTGAGTCCCCATGGATAAACACGCTTATAAATCAGACAGAATGAGTTTTTTTTTTGAAAATGTAAAAATGCAGAATGTTTCCTGTGGTAGGTAGCATTTAGAGGAGGGTTAGTGTGTGTGATGAGTAGGTTTAGTGTAAGGGGATAAAATATTTTATCCCCTTACACTAAACCTACTCATCACACACACACACACTAACCCTCCTCTAAAGGTATAAAAATATGTACAGTATAAAAAAAACATTACGTCCAAAACAAAGATAGTAAACCAGACAAGTGTGCATGTGCGTGAATGTGTGTGTTAGTGTGTCAGTGTGTGTCCTGTAGCTCTTTGCTCCAAATGACTCTCACAGGCTCTTTGTTGAAAGTACCAGTATTGTTAATGAATTGTAAAACCCAATTAGTTGCTATTCTGTGTCGTAGTCTAATTAGTAATGTAATGGCTTATGGTCACTGTCAAATGTAATATGAGTAATTTAATTGTCAGAGCATTTAATGTCAGATTAAATTGTGATTTAATGATGCAAGTGCAAACACAGACACACACACACACACACACTGCTGTGTTTATTTGTGTAGAAATCTCTTGCCCTGGATTCTGGGTGAGTGAGCAGCAGTCTGATGCATGTTTAAAGGTCTGTTCTAGTTCACTAAGCACACAAACACACACACAGAAATGCAAGCACACACACAAACACACACACACAGCAATAAGCCTCTATCCGTTCCAGAGCAATTATTCAGGCTGGCATGATGAGGATGGAGGCGGAGCTACAATCGTCCAATCTCCCACCAGCCCCCTCTGCACACACACACACACACACACACTTGCATAATCTCAGCGCAGCGAGAGACAGTCACACGCTCTCTGCCTCTCTCTCAGCATGGCTGGGTCTCCGTGCTCCTGCTCGTGAACACGGATCGCAGAGGATCATGGGGCAGTTGTGCTGCTTCCCGCTCTCTCGACCGCAGGACAAGCTCAGTAAGTGTCCGTGTTCCCGTTTCCTCCCGGAGACGCCACCCAGAATGCCGTGTGTCCGCGAGGAGCGCTCCTTTCTTTCATGCAGACCGTGTCTCTCTGCAGTGCATGTGAAGGCGTGTGTGTGTGTGTGTGTGAGGCTGTGAAGCATGTTGGTCATCAGAGGACTCTGATCGGTATCTTCAGGTGGGAGTGTGTGTGTGTGTGAAGCGTGTTGGTCATCAGAGGACTTTGCTCTGATTGGGATCTTCAGGTGTGTGTGAAACATGTTAGTCATCAGAGGACTCTGCTCTAATCGGGATCTTCAGGTGTGTGTGTTACGCAGCTCATGTGCTTCGGGTGTGTGTCTCGAACACACAGGTGTGAAGGCTCTGGGTCTGGAGTCTGAGGGTCGGGGTGTTCCTCCTGGTGGATGTTGTTGCTCTGTGAAAGTCAGCTGTCAATCCGTCAGAGAAATGAGGCTTCAGCTCCAAGTGTGTGAGGAGAAGTGTTGTGGAAAACTGCATGGGCAAACAGTGTGTGTTTTCATGACCGTAGATGATTCACGAGTCACCAGGTCGTGACGCTGGAAGGGCCGTCTCTATGTGAAACACTGATCTATTATATAGATAATATCATATGATGCATCTGCTAATAGATCAGAGTTAAAGAGCGGAAGCAACTCTGGTGAGTTATGATGATGAGGTGTAAGGGTTCAGCGAGACCCTCATGACACCATTCGACACACATCACCAACTCACAATACTATATTACTGCCATACTCCCAGACTTCACAAAACATCTACTGTTGATTTAAATACGTTTAAGTTCCATGGAATCGTAATGAAAGTTCGTGAGATAATTAAAGATGCTTCTGTAAGGGCATCTGCCGCATACTGACATGTTAGTCTCAGCATTTGAGGCATCGCTGTGAAACCCCTGTGTACTGTGCACTACAGCCCTGCCCTACTTACAGCTCAGTGACGAGGAAGCAGAAACACACACACACACACGGGAGAGGGTCTCAGGAATACAGTGTGTTCATGAGGCTGACGGGTCACAGCGAGAGAGTGTGACTGAGAGCATCACGCTGGGTGTGTGTGATGCTCTCAGAAAGAGAGGCTTGTGCTCAAGCAGTGGGATGCTAAGAAATAATACACGTTCACACACATACACACACACACTGACACAGTGCTGTCTGGTGTCCTGGAGAGAGCTGAGCATCATCTGATGTTCTGCTAAGACGTGTGAGTGTGTGCGTGTATGGAGGCCGATCACTGTGTGCTTGTGCAGGTGCGCGTGTGCAAGTGTGTGTATGCGTGTACAGTATGAAGGCCGATCACTGTGTGTGTGTGTAAAATGAACTGAAGGACAGTGATCCATCAGAGCAGAAACTGCAGCCGTGAGTTCTTTAGTTCTTCTTATGTAAGGTCAGATTTGATTACCTTGTGCGGTTCTTCTCAGACACACACACACACAAACACACACACAAACAGACATAATGTTTTTTTATACTTTAGAAACTGTATATTTTCTCCTCTTACACTAACCTTCCCCTAAACTTACCCATCACACACACACACACACCCACTCACACACACTAAGCCGACTCCTAAACCTACCCATTACACTCACATACTCACACACACGCACTCACAAACACACACACACATACACATATATGCAGAGATAAGAGCTGCCAAACGCACAGGGTCTGTGTGTGTGTGTGTGTGTGTGTGTGTGTGTGAGAGGTTTAGGCGAACAGACCATCTAAGTGACAAGCTGGATTTCACCATATCTTTATACACAAAAATAATCTTTTACATTATAATCCTTTTATTTTTATATTTGCCATGTTTGTGTGTTGCTGCGCGTCCCTGTGTGTAATAAGCAGAGTGTGTGTAATAAGCAAAGTGTGTGTAATGAGCAGAGTGTATGCGCATTGTGGACCCACCTATAGGCGCACAGAACTAGCATGCCCTTTTTACAAATAAAATATTGCGCAATTGACTTTAGAGCAGGTTCCTCAAAAGAGCAAACCACCATCAATGCGCCTGAACACACTCGTTATCAGACCAGCAGCCCGAGGGCCACAGATGGGCGCAAACACATTTGCTGTTTAAACAACGAGGCGCAGAACGTGAAAAGGAAAACTGCGTCAGGCTGAAACTAGCAAAACACACTTGCGTTTCGCCTGGCACTGCATTGCACTTTTACCTTTTTTAGCCAGTGCCATTCTGGAAACATTTCACTCTCGCACTGGAGAACCAAACACACCGCCTCTACACCGACCTTATGAGCCTTGTAGCTTCCCGCCATGTAAACCGTCTTGGTTGATTGGTTAGATACTTCAATAAATGAGCATTATATCAAGTCAGCAGCTCTTAACTCTATAAAGATGGCAAATTAAACTCATTTGGACGTTAAAAATGTAAGCTGCAAAAAGCCAAGGCTGTGATGTGGCGTGTTGGTTGTTGTATTGTATTTGTGTGCCGGTTGTGAGAGACTGGCCGCACTCCAGCAGCGTTTCTCTGAAGAGGAGTTCTGGAAATAGCAGCTGGCGCTTTGCTCACTGAAGTGGGCGAAGACAAACAGACGTCCTCCAGTAAAGCACTGTTCCTGGATGGGAAGCTCAGGTTGATCTGAACCCCTTCCAGATCAGCACAGGAGATGAAGCTTCCTGAGGAAATGCCATCCGCCCCGCCTGGAACGCCTCTATCCCTGTGTTTCAGGGATGCTTTCGATGTGTAGACCAGATAAACCTCTGAACACGAGCTCAGTGGAAAAACATGGCTCCGCTTACGCCAAATACACACCAATACATCACTGCAATGAACACTAGTGGCAGTCAAACACTCACAACTATTATTACTTTTCACACAAATTATGATTACAGGGGCAGATTATCAATAATTAAAACTTGAGCTCAAAACTAATCAAAACTATGCTGCTTTTCATCATGAAGTGTTGATCACAGCATTACTTAAGTGTTGTGTGTTTGTGATAGCTGAGCTTTATAAGCAGCGAGCGATGCAGTGACCGTGGAGAACCAGAGGCCTTGAGTGTGTGTGCTGCTCGTGAGTGAGACGGAGCAGATCTTACACTCCTGTTCACACTGGATAAAATGCTTCTGAAGGGTGTTCTCTGCATTTTAATGTGCCTCTATTGTGTGATTTTAAAGTCTCCCAATTATGTTTTGTTTTCTCCTTCAAGCACGTTTATATGCATCCACAGTCAAAAACACTTTGATTTTCTCATAATATTCACTGCAGCATCAGTTCTTTTCTCGCAGTGTCTGAAACTGTTTGTTTCGAACAGGCAGCATCCGAAATCGAATACCTCTCTACTATATGGTGGGTCACAACCATAGGCCACCAGAGTAGTTCGTCCCAATACAGTATTCATAAAACAGCAGGTGGAAGTCCCTGGGTCACACACTGAGATCCTGGAGAGTGCATTTGATGGACACTTTACTATCCCACAAGCCCACAGGAGAGAGGATTTGTGATTGACAGTGAAACAACTGACGCTGGTTGGTCATGTGACAGTAACAACATGGCGGATGAAGTACGTCTGAGTTTCATTAATGGTGCCCACATTCATACTATATGTATTTAGAAGATACTTTTAACAGTTGTGAAGTAAATTCAAATTAAAATGTAGTACCTACTCTGAACTGTATGCTGTCTAGTCAGTTGTGATTGGTCTACTCTGCTCTGATTGATCAGATGGTCCAGTGTGTTGTGATTGGTCTACTCTGCTCTGATTGGTCAGATGACCCAGTCTGTTGTGATTGGTCTACTCTGCTCTGATTGATCAGATGGTCCAGTCTGTTGTGATTGGTCTACTCTGCTCTGATTGGTCAGATGACCCAGTCTGTTGGGATTGGTCTACTCTGCTCTGATTGGTCTATTTTGGTCTATTTTTGGGATTGGTCTACTCTGCTCTGATTGGTCAGATGGCTCAGTCTGTTGTGATTGGTCTACTCTGCTCTGATTGGTCACATGGTTCAGTCTGTTGTGATTGGTCTACTCTGCTCTGATTGGTCTATTTTGGTCTATTTTTGGGATTGGTCTACTCTGCTCTGATTGGTCTATTTAGTCTCATTTTGGTCTACATACTCTGCTCTGATTGGTCACATGGCCCAGTCTGTTGTGATTGGTCCGAAACCAATTGTCCATTAGCAAATCTGAATTTCAACTTTTCCCCAGCTCTTGACACAGAAATATTAACAGTAGGCAGTTCAGAATTGCTTCTTTCTTTTGGGAGATAATAGCTGCATCCCAATTCAGAGGCTGCATCCACAAAGGTTGGACTGAGCGTTTTTAAATAGCAGTTGTCGGGAAAACAGGGAAGTTTAGTTACAAACAGGGTTCACAATCTGTCTTAATATGTTCACCATAGTCCATTTATGTACATAATAAAGAGTATAAGCTATATACAATCGCATCTTGGTAAGATATGTCAAGTCAACATTTCTAACCTCTCTAAAGTTTTTTTTTTATATATACTTTTGTATTGTTTGTATTTCGAGTAAGTTGAAACAATACCTACATTTAAAAGTGTAATCTGGTGTTTTCTATCAAAAATAAAATCCTGTTGTCACCCATGTACAATGAATCTTGGGATAGGCTATAGATAGGCTGTGAAGGATCCATGAGTTGTATCCTTCATTGCCCGGGGCTGGGACGCAGTGACGCAATCAACCTTTGAAGGATGCAGCCTCTGAATTGAGACACTGCTAACGTTTTTTTTCTTTTGCACTTTGATCTGTGAAACTTTGCAGACTTTTTACATTCACAAACAGCTGTATTACACACTGCATGAAAGGTATACATCTGAAAAAGCATAATGGGGGCGCCTTAAAAATGATTTGGGATTTACTATTGAATGAGATGCACTGTATAGACAATGTGTTTTTTCCAATGACATTCATGATAATTACAGTATCAAGGGAAATAATCAGCAATGCCATTTTTGTCACAATCATGACATGCAGCCCTGGAATCAAAGCTGTCCTAATTGTTCATAAATCTACAAAGCATGATCTCAGGAGTATTAATCAGCCGTGATTGAGCAGACGCGTTGAGGCGAATCAGTGGGATCCCGTCATGCTTCATCACAGACCATCTGTGTGATTGTGATGGTTTCTGATGCTGCTGTGGTTGTGGTGAGATCACTTCAGGTTGCTAAATGTGTTGTTTATCTTGCAGATCTTCTGCAAAGCAGGCAGCGTGCTGAACGGACAAGTACGTGCTCCTCCTTCACTGTCTCTGTGTCGTGTGCTTCAACCCCTCACTACCCTACTACTGAGGGCACTAGACGCAGATTCACCCCCTCTGTGTTCCTTTTCCATTACTTTAGGGATGCACGATATATGGGTGCGTAATCAGCATTGTAACTTCTCAGCTGAAGTGCTGGAATGGAAGCAGAGAATATTATCAGAGATTATTTTATTCATTTCAAACTGTGAATTATATATCTGTGCCAGCTAACAGAAGTGTTATAAAAAGCACAACAAATATTCATGTGCAATTATCAATGTAGTTTCAGTGTAACAGACACTTAGTTTTATCATATCAGTTATAATCAGTCACATACAAATAATTATAGAAGAATAGTTTGAGGGGTTATTCTATTTCAAACCGCAAACTATGACAATTTTGTTTTATTTTTATGAATACTGTTTTAAAAAAACTACTGTTCACCACCAGTTTGGGGTCAGTATTGTATTTTTTTAAAGAAATTAATACTTTTATTATTAGTAGTATTTTTGATCAAATAAATGCTTGAAATACATGAAGATACATCATAAAAACTCACTGACCCCAAACGGTAGTGAACATATCGGTTGAATAATTATTGGTTTTTGTATAAGTCAAAATGTCTATATCTGTGCATCCCTACATTGATATTCCTGTTTATATGAATCTAAAATATCTGAGAAAAACAGTCATTAGCAGCTGTGACCCTGACCTTGCGTCTGACCG
The DNA here is from genome assembly GCA_030378365.1 of Hybognathus amarus. Classification (NCBI taxonomy): domain Eukaryota; kingdom Metazoa; phylum Chordata; class Actinopteri; order Cypriniformes; family Leuciscidae; genus Hybognathus; species Hybognathus amarus. The sequence continues at coordinate 168,326 of JAQIUQ010001228.1, read as the reverse complement.
ACAGTCACTGAGTAAAGGCCTGTTCACACTGATGACGAGAGCGATAAAGATAACGATAAAGATATAGTGCTAAAAATAGATCTCAGTATTAAAGAAAAGCAGAGTTCACACCACAGCTGTAACGATAACGATATAGAGAAACATTATCATTGGAATCAATCACTTTCAGAATGATAAAACACTGACAGCCAATCAGAATCCATTCTAATTTAAGGCCTTGCGCATTTAAAATGGCAGACGACATTGTGGAGAAGTTAATCACAGAACATTCCAGCACTGTTAGACAAGTTAAGCCCCTTCTCAAGAAAATGGACATGGAAAACAATGGTTCGAACCCTCTGAAGTTTTACCTCAGGTATCCAGCGCTTGTTTCCACAACATCGTATTGCTTCCTCTGAAGTGGCGGTGAAAAAGTCTAGGTGTTGTTTTTACTCCACTATATATATTAGATTGTTAGATGGATTACACTAGCTTCACTCTAAACACATCATGCTGACGACATCTGCTGGTTAAAGCCTGTAAACGCAACTAGAACAGCAAAAACATGTTCAATGACGTCGTACACACTTTCAAACTCGCAACGTTTCATTTGTTGGTGTGAGCGCAAATAAAAGTTCTCTTAATAGTTAGCGTTCATTGGTGTGGACGCAAATAAAGTTATCGTTATAGTTATGTTTTATAGTTATCTTTTCTTGGTGTGGACACAAATTGTTATCCGTATAGTTATCATTCATTGGTGTGAACGCAAATTTATCGTTATTTTATAGTTATCGTTCGTTGGTGTGTACGGAATATATTTATAATTAAAATGATCTTTATAGTTATTGCTCGTTGGTGTGGACGCAAATATAGTTATCGTTATCGTTCATTTGGTGTGAACGCAAATAAAGTTATTGTTATATTTTATAGTTATCGTTCGCTGGTGTGTATGCAAATATAGTTATCGTTATAGTTATGTTTTATAGTTATCTTTTCTTGTTGTGAACACAAATATAGTTATCGTTATACTTATCGTTCATTTGGTGTGAACGCAAATAAAGTTATCATTATATTTCATAGTTATCGTTCGCTGGTGTGTACGAAATATATTTATCATAAAATGATCTTTATAGTTATCGCTCGTTGGTGTGGACGCAAATATATTTACAGTTATTGTTCGCTGGTGTGAACGGGCCTTAAGACGTGTGTTTGCTCAACTGATCTCTGTGTGTGTGTGCGAGGGTCAGTGTTCACTGACCGCTCTCTCTCTGTGTGTGTGTAGGTGTTAAGAAAGCGGACGATGAGGAGTTAGTGAGTCTGAGTAAGCGGCTGGTTGAAGACGCCGTGTCGCGAGCTGTGCAACAGTACATGGAGGAAACCCAGCAGAACGGCTCGGCGTCGAAAGACCAGGGTCCGCCAGGGTCCGCCGGCATACTCAACAGCAAATGACCCCTGACCCCACTGCCACTCGCGGCGTGGAACCGCAGCACACAGGGAGTGTGTAGAGAAGCTGGAGTCAGCAGACAGCGAGTGTGTGAACACTAGTGAAGCGGAGCCGAGTGTGCCGATGCACACCGGACTCAAACACACGCTGATTCCCCTGTCTTCCCTCTCCTGTTCACCCCGTCTCTGACGCTTCGTGTGTGTCCGATCCTTCCCAGAGTGCATCAGGAGTCTGATCCAGTGTTGCTTTGACATATTCTCATCGACAATCGCAGTGAACTGCTCAGTGTGACCTGCAGACCAGCAGCCCAATCCAAAGCCAGACTCATGACCTGCGTTACCAACATGCCTGTTGATCTGTGTGTGCCACATGATGATGACGATGTGTGTGTGTGTGTTGTGCCGTAGGGTGTGTGTGCACTCAGCGCAGGATGGATCAGGAAGGAGAGCGCGGGCGGACACAGGTACAGGCCATAAAGACACTGTTAGCACAAGAAAACACTCGAGCGAAGATCCTGCAGGAAGCTCAACCTGTCCGGCGAGGAACTGCACACTGACCTGCGTGACACACAACCATCCCAACATAACACACACACGCCCGCAGACACAGACCTTCACTGCCGTACAAACCAGCGAACTGTCTGTGAGGTTTAGAAAGACACACACACACTATCACACACACTGAAGTGAGGCCGGCCTGAACTAGTCTTGATTGGAAGCGTTTGATGTCGATGATGCGTCAGACGAGCACCCACAGTGGCCTTAGAGACAACACACCTTGTTATGATATTACTGAAGAACTTTTGTTTTGTTTAGTTCACAGATTCATATTTTCACCAGAACCTTAAAATGTGTCTTTTTACGCTCCTTGTCCTTGAGTTTCCCGTGTTCGATGAAGTGTTGAAGCACCATGATTCATGTAAACAGTACTATGATGTCATCATTTAGCTTTTTGTTTCCCATCCGTCACTTTTTTACTCTTAAAAATAAAGGACAAGTTGACGGCGACTCTGTGTGATTCATTCTCATTATTGTGATGTTTGTTCTTATAACTGAGTTTCTCAGAGTTTATCTGTGAGCGCTTGCAACGCCTCCATATCTCCTCTGATGAGCATATGGCCTGCCGTCGGCCGAGCGCCAGACAGACGAGTCTCGAGGTGAATGTGTGTTCTGGGATGCAGGCGCAGAAATAAACCCTTTATAGCTCATTATTTGACTGCAGTTCATCTATGAAACAGTGTTTGCGCGGCTCCTACAGGATAAAACTCATGGAGCCACTGGAGCTTTTTAAAACTGGAAACAATCATCTGATCATCCAGGAGGTTCACTTCTCACATGTTCATATTCTACACGACATGTACTGGATAACAAAATATTTTCATGTAAATCATAAATTGTCTTATTCAAACACATGGTATTTCAGAGTCACACAAATATACATTACCGTTCAAAAGTTTGACATCAGTCAAAATAATCAATTAATCGAGGATGCATTAAATTGATCAAAAGTGACAGTAAAGACACTTATAATGTTGCAAAAGCTTTATTTTTCAAATAAATGCTGTTCTTTTGAACATTATTGATCAAAGAATCCTGAAAAATTAAAGGGCGGGTTTACTGCGATTTCACTGTTTTCATTTTGAATAGTGTGTAATGTTGCTGTTGGTGCATGAACAGTATCTGCAAAGTTGCAGCACTGAAAGTTTAGTGTAAGCAGAGATATCGTCTTTTAAAAATCAGGAAGTATAATTGCCTACAAAAATTACTCGTTTTGGACTACAGCTGGGTTATGGTACGTCACTAACCTACACATTTGCATCAACCACTTCCTCCGGAATATGCAGGAAAGGGCATGCGTCGAGTGAGTTGTGTTCACGCAGCTGTCAGGTCTTCTGTGTTTCGGGCTTCCCACGGACACTATACTTCGACAACAATGGATACAATTTGTGTTTGATTATATTCCTGAAAGTGACGATCGTAATCTAGCTCTCTGTGCTGCGCATTTACGAGAGACAGCTTCCAGAATCTCCACGAGTTCAACACTGGATTAACGTAAACAAGAAACTGTTTCTAAATCATGAAGCAGATCCAACTTTAAAACCAGCAGTTAAAAGTCAGCAGTTGTTGGACCACAACCTGTAAGTAGGCTAAGACTTCATCATTTTAAATGTATTTGCATGTATAATTCCCGACGTAGCGTTGTGTTTTTTTTTTCAAATGCCAGCGCTGGCTTTGTAGGCTTTATGGGCTAGCTAGTTAGGCTATTTTGTGTCTACGGCAAACGCGTACAATTATGGACCAAGTACTAATGTTGTAAATGCATTTTTCATATATATATGCTTTATGTCTTTATTTTCGATTTGATCAAGAACGTAAACCTGCAAACGCTGTTTGTGTTTAACATTAGTTAGCCAGTCAGTTGCTATCGTTGCCAGTCAGATGCTATTGTGTAAAACAAACGTGTATAAAGTTAAAACATGAAGCAAATGATCATTCAGAAACCTTTATTAAGAGCCGTGTGTGGTGAGGTTCTGCTTGACTCGATTCATTCGCGTCTGATTCTGCCTCACTGATACTGCAGTCTCCACATCATTATTTACGTGTATCCACCGTCTATGTTATCTGCCTTTGGCATGCCCGTTACGCCCGTAAAGGTAATGGGCGTTAATCTTCCGGACAACGTGAGCGACAGTTTAGCCAATCACAACACACCAGCCCAAACAAACCAATCTGAGCCCGCCACGTGGTTCTGAGGGAGTGTTTTCATAGACTCAGGAAGTGAACCGCTCGTTCAGGGGACAGGGGAGAGCACGGCTGACAATAAAGCTGAAGTTTATGAAAAATAAGACTTTTAAAAAAGAAAAAACACGGATACATGCTATATTGCACCCCATAAACACAATCATGCAAAGAAAAAGAGCAGTAAACCCGCCCTTTAAATATATTAATATAATGTTTTCTTCTGTTCATCAATGATAATAATCAGAAATGTTTCTTAAGCATCAGATCATCATATTAGAGTGATTTGTGAAGGATCATGTGACACTGAAGACTGGAGTAATGATGCTGAACATCAGCTTTGATCACAGGAATAAATTACACAAAACTATATATTCACATGTTACTGTCATAGAGTTACTGTCATAGAGTTACTGTCAGAGTTACTATCATAGAGTTACCATTATAGAGTTACTGTCAGAGTTACTGTCAAAGAGTTACCATCAGAGTTACTGTCAAAGAGTTACTGTCATAGAGTTACTGTCATAGAGTTACTGTCATAGAGTTACCGTCATAGAGTTACTGTCAGAGTTACTGTCAGAGTTACTGTCATAGAGTTACTGTCAGAGTTACTGTCATAGAGTTACTGTCAGAGTTACTGTCATAGAGTTACTGTCATAGAGTTACTGTCAGAGTTACTGTCATAGAGTTACTGTCAGAGTTACTGTCATAGAGTTACTGTCATAGAGTTACTGTCATAGAGTTACTGTCAGAGTTACTGTTAAAGATTTACTGTCATAGAGTTACTGTTGTAGAGTTACTGTCAGAGTTACTGTTGTAGAATTACTATCATAGAGTTACTGTTATAGAGTTACTGTCATAGAGTTATTGCCATATAATTTCTGTCAGTTACTGTTTTAGAATTAGTGTCATAGAGTTGCTGTTATAGTTACTGTCATAGTTACTCTCATAGAGTTATTGTCATTGAGTTATTGTCATAGAGTTACTGTCAGAGTTACAGTCAGAGTTACTCTCATAGAGTTGCTGTCATAGATTTACTATTAGAGTTACTGTCAAAGCTGCTGTTGAAGTCATTGATAGGAAACTCCGCCTGCTTTGAGCTCTCAGTAAATCACTGACTAAAACTCAAAGCTCAGAGTCCAGCATGTGTTCCGAATCTCAATCTATTTGATGTGTGAAATATGTGAGATGTGACCTTATAATTAATCACACAATACAACTGAAAACATATATAAATAATTGGCATTATTAATGTTGTTAATATTAGCATTTTTCTTTCAAAACATGGTTTGTGCAATTATTATTCTAACAGCTTTACAACACAGCACAGTCTTACAGTCGATATACAGTAGAAGTTTTATACAGATGTAAATAAGTCTATCAAAGTTGTGCTAAGACAAGAACGAGTATTTATTTTTTTTGTTGTATTGAATATTCAACAATCAAGATTATTTGGGGAAATGAATGAAAAGTCTTTTAAGAATTTTCCCACCTAAAAATCAGCACTCAAACCAATCAATTAATATTAACTTGGGGTTTCTGAGTAAGCAAAGCATAGTATGTGAATAGTACAGATTACTAGATTTTACAATTAAGTTAAGAAATTAGGTAAAGTTAACTAAAAAGTGCTAGTTGGAATCACTGATGGATTTTAAATTGTACGATATGATGTCACAGTGATGAAGTGGCTTTTTAAAGGGAGAAATGTCATAACAGGGTTGAAGAAGAGAAGAGCAGAAGCGCAGATCATTTCACCGGATCTCAGTTCAGTAAACGCTTCCACATCATCACACACACTTTGCATTCTCAGCACAGACTTTAGCCCTTCTGTTCCAACTATCACATATATAATGACATGTGCCATAAAGATCAACTGATGAATGTTGTCTTCTGTCAGCACCATAAACTCAGTGTCTGCTTATCTTCAGTTTGACTCATCTCTCATATGAATTATGATACATGCAGCAAAATATTGAAGGAAATATGATTGGCTGCTGGAGAATCAAAGGCTTTGTTTAGATAACATCTCATCTCAGGTGATCCGGCACGTGATGAAGAGAGAAAGTGCTCATTGTTATTTTAGGGGAATGAATTTTAGATATTCTTTGTATTTGTCACTGCCAGCTGCAGGTAAAGTCTGTGTTCGAGATCTTCCAAACGGTCCTTTCTAAATCAAGCTAATTTAAAGGGTTGGTTCACCCAAAAATGAAAATTAAGTCATTAATTACTCACCCCCATGCTGTACCAACCCCGTAAGACCTTCGTTCATCTTCGGAACACAAATGAAGATATTTTTGATTAAATCTGAGAGGTGAATCACTCCTACATAGACTGCCTAAGGGACTGGCTCTTGATGGCCCATAAAGTCATTAAAGAAAATGTTTAAATATTCCCAACGCATTCTCATCCCAAGGCGCCATATTTTGACACTTTTGCAAAAGCGTAAATATCCAACGCACATGGCACCCTTTAGCGCCAAATGAGACGGTTAAGTTTTAGGTATGGGTAGGGGTAGGGTTAGACCACTAGGAGGCGCCTTCTGTCCATATTTATTTTTACGTCTCATTTGGCGCTAAAGGGTGCCATGTGCGTTGGATATTTACGCTTTTGCAAAAGTGTCAAAATATGGCGCTTTGGGATGAGAACGGGTTCATATTCCATGTGCCTACAGTGGCTCAATTATAAGTTTATCAAGCGAAGAGACTTTTTGTGCGAAAAAAAAGATAAATAAAAACTTTATTTGACTATTCCATTACTGCCTTATGGGCCTTGAGACGAGAATTGAAGAGATTTCCAGAACGCATGCGCGAGAACTGAGATGAGGACGTTCTTCTTCGACTACTTCTTGTTACTGGTTGCTCACCGCTTAGGAAGTATTACCGCCCCTACCGTATAAGATGATGATCCATATATAAGGCGCTCTGGATTATAAGGCACACTCTCTTTTTTGAGAAGATTAAAGGCTTTTAAGTGCGCCTTATAGTGCGGAAAATACGGTAATTGAAAAGCGTATGTACAGCGCGCATCTTCCTCTGCTTGTAAACATAAAGTTTTGCACTTCCAGCTATATCAGCACATCATCTTACTACGGTAGGGGGCGGTAATACTCCTGAGCGGTGAGCAGCCGGTAACAAAGAAGTAGTCGAAGAAGAACATCCTCATCTCAGTTCTCGCGCATGCGTTCTGGAAATCTCTTCAATTCTCGTCTCAAGGCCCATAAGGAAGTAATGGAATAGTCGAATAAAGTCGTTATTTATGTTTGTTTTTTTTCGCACAAAAAGTAGTCTCGTCGCTTGATAAACTTATAATTGAGCCACTGTAGGCACATGGAATATTTAACCCTTTAAAGCTGCACATAACCAGGAAGGATTCCTGCAGCAGTGTTTGATTGACAGGTGAGTGGGCGGGGCAGTGTTTGATTCACAGGTGAGTAGGGCGGAGCAGTGTTTCATTGACAGATGAATGGGCAGGGCAGTGTTTGATTGACAGGTGAATGGGTGGAGCAGTGTTTGATTGACAGGTAAATGGGCAGGGCACTGTTTGAAAGGCGAGTGGGATGGGCAGTGTTTGATTGACAGGCGAGTGGGCTGGGCAGTGTTTGATTGACAGGTGAATGGGCAGGACAGTGTTTAATTGACAGGTGAGTGGGTGGAGCAGTGTTTGATTGACAGGTAAGTGGGCAGGGCACTGTTTGACAGGCGAGTGGGCTGGGCAGTGTTTGATAGACAGGTGAATGGGCAGGGAAGTGTTTGACAGGCGAGTGGGCGAGCAGTGTTTGATTGACAGGTGAATGGGTGGAGCAGTGTTTGATTGACAGGTGAGTGGGCAGGGCAGTGTTTGATTGACAGGTGAATGGGCAGGGCAGTGTTTGATTGACAGGCGAGTGGGCGAGCAGTGTTTGATTGACAGGTGAGTGGGTGGAGCGGTGTTTTATTGACAGGTGAGTGGGCAGGGCAGTGTTTGATTGACAGGTGAATGGGCAGGGCAGTGTTTGATTGACAGGCGAGTGGGCGAGCAGTGTTTGATTGACAGGTGAGTGGGCGAGCAGTGTTTGATTGACAGGTGAGTGGGTGGAGCGGTGTTTTATTGACAGGTGAGTGGGCAGGGCAGTGTTTGATTGTCAGGTGAATGGGCAGGGCAGTGTTTGATTGACAGGTGAATGGGCGGAACAGTATTTGATTGACAAGTGAGTGGGCGGAGATTCACTATACGGGTGTTCAGTGATCTGATCATGACAGTCTGTTGATATCCTGTAATCCGATCACAGAAAATAACTTAACACCTGGTGGAAATAGAGCCATTAACGCATTCACAGCTCTGTCTGATTAGACAGAAAAATTAATTAAGGGGGTATAAATAAATACAGTTTTCTGTATTAAAAATAAATACCTTACAGTGAATGTGAATGAATCTTTGGATCTCACAATCATAATGTTTTTTTCTTGTCAATGAATGGAGATTAAAGTAACTTCAGTAAATCTCAAGAGGTCAAACTAAATAGTATATAAGCTGTTTTTTTCCCCCATTATCTGTTTTATTTATCTATGCATAGTTTAAAACCCCGATTTGTGTAACTTCATTTCGTTATAACATAAGAAATAAAAATGAAGCCTAAAAAAGTCACTTCATGGTTATCACAGTTTTAAAGAACGTAATTTTTTTTCTTAATGGGCAAAATCACACAATAACAAAGTTAAACTCAACATGATAAAAACAGGTAAATGTGTTTTTGGTGATTAAATCAGTGAAATATTTTACAATGGGGGAACCATTTCAGATGCAAATGTGTCAAAGCATTGTAAATTCTACAAAAAAACATCCAGCGGTGTAAATATTTTATTATTGTACCTTTGCAATCTCTAAAGTGTATTTCCCCAGCTTCATGCAAACATAATATGCAGAGTTGAATCTGAAGTCTCGCGACCCTGATGTGTGTATGTGTTTCACTCATCCCTGATGATGAATCTTTTAAAGCTGTTTTCCTCAGGCAGATCTCAGCAGGTAATGATGTTTGCTGTTAACACTAGGCTACATGTAAAAGATCTGGACGTCTCTTCCTCGCCCGTCTCGTTCATAATGACTGCAAAATCGATCAGCCGTTTAATTACTGCCGTTCCAGTGAAGCTGTGAGGAGATGTGTCAAGCTGCGTTTGTTTGTGTGCTTGTAATTACACAGTTTGACGTCCAAGAGAGAACAATATTACTTCATTGTGTCCGGTCTGAACATTTTCTTCAAAACATCCTCTGAAAATCACCCACACGGATGCCTGAACACACAAACAGAAACACAGGTCATGCTCACAGTACACTGGTTGTCTATGGGCCGAGTGTACCAGAGGATTTCAAAGCACAAATGCTTCTAATAAAGGGATACTCCACCTGAAAATGAAAATTCTGCCATCATTTACTCACCCTCAAGTTGTTGCGAACCTGCATGAGTTTCTTTCTTCTGCTGAAAACAAAGGAAGATATTTTGAAGAAAGACTGGAACCAAACAGTTGTTTTCCAAGATGGCGCCGCATATCACGAAGTGAACTGTCTTTATAAAGTATCTTCTTATTAAACGGTCTGTACACTTACACAGTTCTCAATGCTTCGTTTTGCATGCATGGACCCTCATTATGTTACTGTGTTAGTGTGGGGCTATTTTGAGCCGTGTTAGTGGTATTTATACTAGCGTTAAAATCTAAACAGTTTTTAGAGATAAAACTCTTTACATTTGATTATCACGAACACAAATCTCAGAGAACGGTCGACTAGGTACCGATATTTTATTAGACCAAAGGTTAATTTTTTTTCTGAACAAAGCCACGTGTGCACTGGTAAAGCAGTATAAACACCCGTATCTACAGTGCATCACTCTTTATTCTCTCGCTCAGGATGTCCATCTGCATCAGACACAAGCACACATTAAACTCATAGTTCCTGGGTTTGAAGCCGTTGAGCTGGAGTCATTGGCCTCGTTATCAGAGCGATGTCACTCGAAGCGCGAGCAGAATGAGGTGTAACGTAAAACCATCCTGCGTTCGGTTGATATTTGGTGTTGGTTCTGTGGAGGATTCACATGATCATCCTGTGCTGGTGTTTGATGAATGATCTGTTTAATCTGCTCTCTGTCCTGTGAGGAGCTCACGACTCATCGTCCCTCATTGAGGAGGATTCGTTTCACATCTGACATACAGTTTCAACATGCTGTTCTAGATACTCAGAGTGTTTAATAGGGTTTATCATGTACACTGCGCTCAGTGTGGGCACTTTCTGTGTGCAATTAAATGCAATGCAATTTTATTGACTATTTTGACCAGCCTTTTTTGTTTAAAACTGCAAATTAAAATATATAAATGTAAAATACATGATAGCATACAACTGCATATGATCTCAGTGATGATCATTAAACTTGAAGAAGAGCTCGATGCTTTGATATGCAATATGAGAATAATGTTGACATTTTGCTGTCCGTTGATTCTGGGTCTTCTGCTGTTCTGATACTTTTAGATTTGAGGGACATAATATTCGCCTGAAATCATTTTGAGTGTGTTGTTAGGGTCCAGGGCTTTACAGTGGTTCATCTCATACTTAAAGGGAGGACCCTCTCTGTAAATTTTAGGTAATTTACTTCCACTCTGCGCTGATCCATTGCTGGTATCCCACAGGGATTCTATATTCGATCCCCTTTTAATTTCCCTCTAACATTCTCCCTTTCAAGGATCCATCAACATCTTTGTCAGACGTCCAGAACACGTCAAAAAAAGACGTCATAAAAGCTTTCATTCTGGCCAATCTGGGTGTACGTCTTTCAATTCAAACTTTCGTGACTGAAAAGACATCTTTATTGGATCATCATTTTTGACAGCTGGGCTAGCATTCATGACAAGTGATTTCTGGATGCAGCCACATGACTGAATGAGCGCTGACACAGGTGAACGATAAGTCAGCTCTGACTCGATGCATGACAAGTGATCCAGGTCTGACACGATCATTGAAACCGAGTGAACACAGGATCAAAGGCAGAAAATGAATATCGAAATAAAGAATCTAACGAGCATGAAGTCAGCGACACTCTGTCCTGACTTTTGCATAGTTGGATCCATTCTAAGGACCATCTACACCAAGGATGTCCAATCTTGCCCAATGTCCTGCAGAGTTTAGCTCTGAAACACCTGCCTGGAGTACCTGAAGACCTTGATTAGCTGCGTATGTCCAAGTGTGTCCAGGGAACGCTTTGAGGGCGACTTCAACCAGGGACGAATGTAGATATCCTGGCTCTTCCCATCCTTGTAGCATTAAAAAGTGACCAAGCTGCCAAGGAGCTCACCCATCCATCATCTCCAGGGCTTAATAAAGGCCTTCGTGTAGAAAAGCTGAGCCGATATCTACAACTTTATAATCTGTTACAATCACTGGCTTCCGGCAAGGCAAACTGAACGCGGTAAGGTGCCAAGCAGCAAGGTGACCTCTGACCGACATAGCGTGACAAGCTGATCCCTGAGTCCTCGATCATTTGACGAGTGAACCTCTGACCCAATGCATGACGATGACCTTTGACCTGACGCATGATGAGTGACCTCTGACCCGACGCACGATGAGTGACCTCTGACTCGATGCATGACGAGTGGTCCTCTGACCCGATCGCTTGACGAGTGACCTCTGACCCGACACATAATGAGTGACCTCTGACCTGACGCATGACGAGTGACCTCTGACCCGACACATAATGAGTGACCACTGACTATCAGACGCCTGCCTGACAAGTGACCTCTGACCTGGCACATAAAATGTGACCACTGACTCGACGCCTGTCGAGTGACCTCTGACCCGACACATAACGAGTAACAACTGACCCGACGCCTGACCTCTGACCCGATGCATAACGAGTGACCTCTGATCGGATGCCTGATGAATGACCTCTGACCCGATGCATAACGAGTTACCACTGACTCGACGCCTGACGAGTGACCTCTGACCCGACGTTTGACGAGTGACCTCTGACCTGACGCATGACGAATGACCTCTGACCCGACGCATAATGAGTGACCACTGACTCGACGCCTGACAAGTGACCTCTGACCCGACGCATAACGAGTGACCACTGACTCGATGCCTGACGAGTGACCTCTGACCTGACGAATGACCTCTGACCCGACGCATGACTCAGCTGCTCTTTTCTTATATTGAAATCCTCCGACATTTTTTGAAACATCTTGTTTTAGAGTTGTAATACGTGGCCGCGCCTTCGTGATCTACTCGACTGACACAATGGCAGATAAATGTTGATGGACAGTCATTATTATTTTTCTAATTCTTTTGGCTGATGCTTGTAGCACAGAAATGAAAGTTCAGCTTTAAAAAATGTTGGACAAAGAATCTAAAATATTAGGAAAATGTCTATGATTTGATCACGATCATTGCCATGATGTCTCATGACATAGAAAACAGTCAAGATTGCAACCCAGAAGTGTGTATGGCAGGAGCAGCTCTTTGTTCACTCCACATCAGTGTGTCCTCATGAGCAGGAATGCTAATGCATTAGCGGTCCCGTCCTCCGCTGGCCTGCCGACGGATGCTGGGCTCTCGTCTCCATGGAGACCTGAACAGGCGGTTATCATGCGCAGCTCTTCTGAATGCATTTGATTAGTGCTGGCGGCGGCGCATTTATTTACTCAATAAGGAGGTGACAGAGCCACAGATCTCCTGAGAGCTCTCGAGAGCAGCAGCAGGGCTCCACTTGGGTCATGTTGATCATCATTTGAACCTGCGCTGCCAACAGAAACCATCGCAAACTGCCAGTGATGCACTTGATGTGAAAGAAGGCTGGTTGAAAATAAGATTAAAAATCATCAAAATGCCCCTATTATGCTATCTTAAAGTGTACTAATTTTGTGTTGTTTTCTCCTTCAACAGGTGTAGCACGCATCCAAGGTCAAAAAACACTTTATTTTTACTCATTATATCCTCTGCAGCATCAGCTCTATTCTCACAGTGTCTGAAATCGTCCAATCAGAGATTCAGTCTCTCTAATATCATCCTTTCTGACAGCCTCCTTTGCTCTGATTGGTCAGACGACCCAGTCTGTTACACACCTACGCAGGTTCAGCGAGAAATGAAATAGGAATTACCGATTACTCGGCCATTTACACAGATCTCACAGTCACAAACTGACATTAGATTGTCAGAGGTTGTGACTAATACTATAATTTAAAATAGTAAGTTTTATATAAGAACTTACCTGAAGTCCAAATAATAATCATTATCTTCACCTGAGGCCTGAGGTAGTGAGGGTTTCTCCCTCTTTGCACTCTTGCTGTTAATGGCAGTGCTGTGAGTGACTCAGCTGTTCAGCTCTTTAAACATTGCACTATTGGGTTAACAAACGTCCACTTAACAACTCACCCATAAACCAGCAGCAGAAGTGATAAACACTGGAGCAACATCTCACCAGCCACGAGGGGTGATTATATTCCACAAATTAGTGTTATAGGAGCCTCGGGACCCTCGGTCGGCCTACTGTCCTGCGCCGTCTCCTCTCTAGCAAACTGCCAACATGTATAAAGTGCTGCAAAAAGCATCTCACTTTCGTTTAAAAAAAAAAACAAAAAACGGGGTAACACTTTATTTTGATAGTCAACTTTAAACATTCGACTGACTTGGCAACTACAAGTCAACTTATTCTCCTAACCCGAACCCTAACACCTAAGAATAACTTACCTACTAACAGTCTAATACTCTAATGAGAGTTAGTTGACATGTAATTATTGAAACGTTTCTTATAGTTAATGTCTAAAGTGGACAAACAAAATAAAGTGTAACCACAACCAGTCCCAGTTTATATTGTGTCTATGTACTAACATTTAAATTAATCATTTACATACATCTTTTTATATTGTACTTAAATAAAAAAATGCATGCAATCTAGTTGAAAAAGTTGAAATTAAATAATCTATAATGACTCTTTTGACCTTCCCTAACACTTAAACCTACCCATCCCAGCAAACCTGTCCTGACTTGTATCCACCTCGATAGCAGCACAAGTGTTTTACAACACAACATCAACAAAAGAAATATATGCTACAATTATTATTTTGATGCAAGTACATTATAATTAATGGCACCCATTATAAGGTGTGACCCAAAAATCTAAATATAACTGTCCCTTTGACAGATGTGACTTGTGTCACATGACTAGCAAATTTAAGGACTTGTGTCACTTTTTAATGTTGTTTATATGTGTATGTGGTGTTTTAATACGCTTTAAGACAAACCATGTGTAAGTTGATAAGTGGACAGCATTGCTGAGTATTTTCTGCTTAAAACTGCAGTGAAACAAAGACAGTCTCAAACACACGGTGTAAAATCGCTGGTGTTTCTGACGTCACAAACCACCTTGTAACCAATCAGATCAACGTGTGACCGTCAACCAGTGGATCTCTGAGTGAGTGAGTGGAGGCGGGGCTCATCTGGAGTATTTAGATCCTCATGTTAGCCATGATTGTTTGTCGTGCATTGTTCTCCGTGAACGCTTAAGTCCACTGAGAGGCGAGTTGAACGAACCCAAGTGCAGTTTACTGAATTGACACATTTTGCTGAAGGCTGGGTCAAACAGTCGCTTTGATGATCTATGTGCATTATCTATTTAGCCCCACTCTCTGACCCACTAGTCTGTCTGTGTACAGAAGAGAACAGTTTGTTTTATCCCAGACTGAACACTTTCACTCAGTGACCAGCTGTTCCCTGGGGTCCCGATGAGCTCAATTATTCAAGCAAAACTGGGGCAAAACATGAGGTGCATAACACCCTGCTGAAGAGAAGTCCGGAGCGTCAGGAGATTTGAGAGCGGAGCTGACTGGAAAACTAGATCTGCCTGCAGAAATATGTGTTTGTGAGCTAAAGCTGAGATAAATTAACTCTCACCAAGCTGGAGACACACACACACACACACACTCTCCTTGATGTTCTGTGTTGCCATGGATACTCGGAATGACTAGAAAAATGGAACATGAATAAAATAGACGGGGTGTTCGTTCTTCAACTCAAAGACAAAGTTGTGGAGGCAGACACGACTCTATTGTGAATCTCGTTCTGGGTTAAGACCAAAGTCTTTTAAACAGCAGGAGGATGACGGGGATGAAAGAAACCCCAGCCAATGAAACAAGGAATGCTGTGCATATTCCTGTCAGCTCGTACAGAGAGGCGAACGCAATGGAAAACAGAGAGGCGGAGAACTGGAGGATTTAGTGGCACAAGAGTTTACCTTTATGACCCTGTCTGAGTCTTAAATCACAGAGATGGAGGGTGAGCTCTTGAGGGCTAAAGGTTGAATTTACTTTAACTTTGAAAGCAGACATAAATCAGAGGCTTGTGGAGCAGATGGACCTCATAAAACCCCAGGCCGAGCTTTAAACACCAAACATGGTAAGCATCCCGGTCGCTCGGATCACGTCTTGCCCACAGCTCACGTCCTCCTCCACCAGAGACGGTTCATTACGGGGGTCACTGAGCTGTTTCTGTAAAGCCATAGTCCATCCAAGAGTGGAACATTTTGACAGAATTTCATTTTTGGGTGAACGGTTGCTTAAATAACTCTTTCCCCACCATCGATAAGATGTTCTTTTAAGATACCATTGTCAACATGTAATAGTGAGATATGAATATGCAACACCGAAAATCTGATTTTTAAGTAATCCCGAAAAATAAATATTATTATAGACTAAAATCAATAAAAAAAATCAACAAAAAACAATGTGGTGTTGGGTCAAAATTCCACTGGAAATTAATATGGGTTGATTTGAGTCGGGTTATTCAGCATGTGAATCAAAACTGCCTAATATTTCTGAATGAAAGGTTGAATGCAATGTTGAACCCATGAAGTGGAAACTACTGTGAAGTTTTGTGGGTAATGATGGATGTCTTTGACAAAAACTAGATTTTCTCAGTTTTTTATTTTGTTAACCATACTCTTGTGTTTCTAAAAACAAAGAATGAATGACTCATTAGAATAAAATGAGTTTTTTTTCTATTGGTTGTTTTAAAGCAGAGGCGCTGTTCTTTCTTTTGATATTATGACTGTTTATATTATCAGAATATGGTCAAAAATGCTGAATAAACTTTTTTTGCAAACACTGGTGGGAAAAGAGTTGGTGATTATTACAGTGATTCACACTGTGGGGAAAAACACTCGACTCAGCATCAAGCTTGTTTGTCTTTCATAAGTTTGGACAGTTCTGCAATCGATACGTGAGAAACTTTTTCTGAGAAAAGGCCTGAAAGCAAATTCATAAATGAAATTTAAATGGGACGTTCAACAAAAAAAATCCTCTGCAGACTCTGTATGGATGAACCTGAAATACTGCAGAAACTCAACCGAGATTCAAATGCACTGCCATTTGTGCAATCAATCAAAAATAAATGTATTGTGAAATAGTTGAACAGCTGGATGGACTGAAACTACAGCTCAGAGTCAGTGTTCAGCTTACACCACACAGACTGGCTCTGACTGTCAACTCGTTCAGAATGTAAGTATTCCAGCCTTTCACAAGTACACACTTTATTATCAGATATTGTATAAAATATCATATCTATAAATTATAAATCTAAAATTCTAATCTAAAATATAATTAGAGTTTGGGCTCCAAACTCTGAATTTAGCCCAAAACCAGAGTCCTGCCCCCAGTAATAGTAAGGCATGCTGGGAAACTGTAGAGGAACGGAGCTGTAGAAGCCTCCTCTCGCACTGATAGGGTTGGTCATCTGAACGTGCTCCTCCCGAACTGTGTTAATAAAACATCATTAACCCAGACAGCAACATCAGCCCAGATTGTCCACTGTCGGGTCAGTGTGAGCGAGGGCTTTAAGCGGGCCGTGCCAGGCTTTAAAAGCCTCGGGCTTGTAGAACGAGCCCAAAGCCATGCTGTGTTTCTAACACTAACACTAACTAAAGCACTCCCGTGAGACGCATCTCTGGAACAGCGTCACACAAACCAATTCACCAACAAATTAAAGTTTTATCAGAAAACTAATCAGAAATAAATCAGATCGCAAAACGGACATGATGAATCAACCGTTTTTGTTGTATACTTATGGCTCATTTCCACTGAGCAGTACAGTTCGGTACACAATTATTCGCGTTTCCACTGTCAAAAGTTGTGAATGCTACCATAAAAGAATTATTGGAACTCGCGTCCTCTGGATCGTTCTCCTGAGTCGGACTTTGTGTTGGCTCCTTGGTATTGAGAAACGCTTAATGCCAGCGTGCAAGAACAAGATCTGCTGTATGTCATCAATTGTTGTTTACTAAGTCGCTTTCTTTGAGCAAAAATGACGTCGATCGCTCGGCAAACACCACACCTATCTAGTAAGGGTACTATTGGCGGTGGAAACGCAAGCCGGATCATGCTTTACTGACCCGTACTGGACTGTACCGTATTCGTACTGTACCCCTCAGTGGAAACAAGCCATTCCAGATTTATAACCCAAGCATTCAATGTTTTATTGTTTCAAACACTCGCTGCTGACTGAAAGTGAGTTTTGAGCTAAAATGATGTTAAAAGTCTTGAATGCTGATAATAGCTGGTATATGGACTCATCCGGCGCTGTGGTGTGTTCTGGCTCCTCTGTTCGACGAGCCAGAAAACCCTGGCCGCTGGCCCTGAGGAAGCCCAGACAAGCCTGATCAAGCCCTGGCAGTGACCGTGGGAACACTACTGGCCCTGACACACTAGCAAACTCGCTTCTGGCCTACAAGTGGAAACGCGGCAAGAGATTCCTCCCATACCAGATGTGGGCCGGATCTGGGCCGACCTTTGTTGCTGTCTGGGAGAGTCCAGTCCAGTCTCTTCAGGCATCTTCAGTTCACGCACATGTTGCCAGTTTCAGGACTCGTTTCAGACAAAGACACAAACATGACAAGCCATGTGCTCACACCAGACATGACAGGAGCACGCTGTGAATCCTATTGGTTGGCCGGCTTTATTCGCTGTGACGGAAGAGATCAGATCAGCTCTCTGTTGAAACATCTGTTAATTAATTCTATTGTAGATGTTTGTGTCGGTCTGAACAGACACATTACATGCTGTTCATTCAATATCATACAATTCTTCCTCACCGATCAAATCCTCCTGCCTTTCGTTGTTTCAAGCACTTGTTTCTGTCCTGAGCTCCTGTGTATCACAGCAAGTCTCTCCACTGGAAATGAGGTCAAAGGTTAGAAGGATTGTCCCTGATCTGCCAGCCCAGCATGCATACAGATCAATGTGTGTGTGTGTGTGTGTGTGAGAGATAGAGAGTGTGTGTGTCTGTGAGTGTCTGTGAGTGTGTGAGAGAGACCTTTGGACCTGTCAGATTGCACACAGGGATTCAGTCGAAGCTCTGGCACTTTCAAAGCCAATAACATAAAAAGAAATCCACTCTAACACTTTTATATAACAGAACAAGGATGAACATATATTTGAGGATGATTATATATTTCTACAGGGTAATAATGGGGATTAGTTCTTTCATTGTCAGATTCTGTCCTTGGCTGAATGTATTGTTGGTGTTTTTAGTTTTCTAATCCTCGGGCCTGGATTATTGTCCTAGCAATGAAAGCTGCATTTGGGTCCTGCGGCCCTGTGTCTCCAGCCTTACAGAAACCCTGATCTCATAATGGATCTGGCAGCTGTTCATCTGGATGGAGAACTGAAACTCCAGTCATCCTCCATGTTGACAGTTAACAAAAGCAAATGTGCAAATAAAAACAGGCGTTAAACAGCAACAAAGGTTATTAATAAAGAACACGGTCTGCTTCCAGGTCGCAGTGTTTACAACATGTTTCTCTCTCTCTAACACACACTGACACTCCATCTTACTAATCACACATTTCTCCCGCTCTTGCGAACATACATATAAATAAATAAACACACAATGATCTCTCCTAATGGTAGCATGTACAGAGTGAATAGCAGTGGTCTTAGAACTGAGCCTTGTGGTACGCCATACTGAACTAGTGATCGATAAGATATCTCTTCATTTACTGCTACAAACTGATAACGGTCAGATAAGTATGATTTAAACCATGCTAAGGCAATTCCACAAATGCCAACATAGTTTTCTAGTCTATTTACAAGAATGTTGTGGTCAAATGTGTCAAATACAGCACTAAGATCGAGTAACACTAATAGAGAGATACAACCACGATCGGATGATAAGAGCAGATCATTAGTGACTCTCTAATGAGAGCTGTCTCAGCATTATGATGTGGTCTAAATACGTACTGAAAATCCTCGCAGATATCATTTCTTTCAAAAAAGGAACACAGTTGTGCGGATACTGCTTTTTCCAGTATCTTTGACAGAAAAGGTAGAGACTGGCCTGTAATTCACTAACAGTGATGATTGACAGATGAACAAATCAACCTTCCTCAAAGCCTGATGATCATATTTTTCTAATGAATAATGTCTGGATGATCAAACCTCAGTCGCTTCAGTCCAGGTGAAATATTACTAACAATATCAAAGTTATTCTTGCGTTTCTTTAATAAATCAGGTAAGATTTGACACAGAAAGACACGAGAAGCTGGAGCTGAAGGAGGACGTGTGTACAGTTACACTGAAACACTTTTACTGGATAAACGAGTCTGAACTATCAGTCAGAGACAGAGGAAGTGGAGGAGATCGAGTGACACAGCAAAGTCTTGATCATGTTTATCATTTATAGGCCTTAGAAATATGCGCATCAACCTCTGACCCCTCAGGAGATCCAAACACACACACACACAGCAACATCGAATTTACACATTTATAACTTACATAAAGGATATTTCTCACCAGTCTCTCAAGAAGACAAAACAGTCAGTCCATTCTCTCCTGTGTTCTGCCCATTATCTGAACCAGCTCGTCCTCTTGGTCTCAGTTTCTCTAAGCAAAAGACCTTTCAGCACAGATGCGTCAATGAACATGCTTGCTTTTATTTGTAAGCTATCCCATTATTATTATTATTTTGCCTGTAAGCTTGATCTTTCCCAACAGGCCCATTTTCTCCAGAATTGTCCTAAAGCAAGAGAAAAGGGAAACACTTTATGGAAAATATTAAGACAAGAAAGCAATCTTAACATTAACATTTTAACAACATTTGGTTAAAACATTTGTAGACACAGCTTGCATATGACAGAACTAGAAAAAACAACAACAAAGTGAACGACTGTTGCCTCTTCTACTGATCCTCTTCTTGTTGTGGGTTTTATAGGGTGAGGAATATTTGTTATAAATAATACACAAGACAGTGTAGTGGTAATATTACAAGTGGGTTGTTGTCTGATACGTACATACTCATGTTCAAATTAATAAACTTAGCTGTCTGCTCCTAAAACAAAACAAAATATTAGCACGAGTTTAGCCTCAGACCTCCTAACAAATACAGCTGCGCAGTGTGCCAGATCCGGGCCACATCTGGGCCATGTGGAATTTATCCATGTTTGCCAGATCCGGGCCACATCTGGGCCATGTGGAATTTATCCATGTGTGCCAGATCCAGCCACATCTGGGCCGTTTGGAATCCATGTGTGCCAGAACCGGGCCACATCTGGGCCGTGTGGAATTTATCCATGTTTGCCAGATCCAGCCACATCTGGGCCGTGTGAGAATTTTTCCATGTGTGCCAGATCCAGCCACATCTGGGCCGTGTGGAATCCATGTGTGCCAGAACCGGGCCACATCTGGGCCGTGTGGAATTTATTAATGTTTGCCAGATCTAGGCCTACATCTAGGCCGTGTGAAATCCATGCGTTCCAGATCTGGGCCACACCTGGGCCGTGTGGAATTTATCCATGTGTGCCAGATCCAGCCACATCTGGGCCGTGTGGAATTTATCCATGTGTGCCAGATCCAGCCACATCTGGGCCGTGTGGAATCCATGTGTGCCAGAACCGGGCCACATCTGGGCCATGTGGAATTTATCCATGTTTGCCAGATCCAGCCACATCTGGGCCATGTGGAATTTTTCCATGTGTGCCAGATCCAGCCACATCTGGGCCGTGTGGAATCCATGTGTGCCAGAACCGGGCCACATCTGGGCCATGTGGAATTTATCCATGTTTGCCAGATCCAGCCACATCTGGGCCATGTGGAATTTTTCCATGTGTGCCAGATCCAGCCACATCTGGGCCGTGTGGGAATCCATGTGTGCCAGAACCGGGCCACATCTGGGCCATGTGGAATTTATCCATGTTTGCCAGATCCAGGCCTACATCTAGGCCGTGTGAAATCCATGCGTTCCAGATCCTGGGCCACACCTGGGCCGTGTGGAATCCATGTGTGCCAGATCCGGGCCTGTCACAAGGACTTCCAGAGTTCTTCAAAATAACACATGGAGGACGTTAAATGCCATTTTCATATTTATTTATGTTCTCCCAAATCAGTAAAGTGCAAGGTGCTCACAGGTGCCACAGCAGGAAAAAATAAAAAAAAGAAAAGAGAAAAAAAATTCAATATACCAAAAACAGCCTTGCATCAGGTCTAATACTTCAATAACAGCAGTCAGTTAACACAGCATCCACTACCAACAGTCTTTACCCTCATGATCACTTCATTCTGTGAGAATTTATACACCTCGGTGCAACCATTTCTCAGCAATAGTCACATAGGGAAGTAATAAAGATCATGAACAGCTAATAAATATCAATTAAAAATATTATGTGATCAAGTAACTCCATTTTCTTCACCACACAAAGTTAAATCACAGCACAACTTCAATAAATTTCAACCATAATTAAAGGAAGTACACATTAACATCAACCAATTTCCCTTCCATTCCCACCATACTTGGTATCTCCCACTTCCCATGATGCAACACAGCACAGGTATAAAAAACATGAGAAAAGTCCATTCCAGTCTTTTACCCAAATCAAGATGGCCACCACCATGTATGCTGCTCCAGGTGACAATCAACAGTCTGTAACAAACTTCAAATGTCCTTAGGGTTATTGCTCAGGTGGCCAGTCTGAGACACAACAGCATAGTTGTGAATACATTTGTGTGGATTATCCATCTCTCAGGTCGCTGGTACACTAAGGTAAATAAAGAGTCTTTTAAAAACCACGTATGTGTTCATGTGTTTTGTGGAAGGGCTAACAATGGGTCACAAAGAACTGAGGGTAGCTCTGTGACAGGACCACATCTGGGCCATGCGGATTCCATGTATGCCAGATCCGGGCCACAACTGAGCCATGTGGAATCCATGTGTGCCAGATCCGGGCCACATCTGGGCCGTGTGGAATCCATGCGTTCCAGATCTAGTCCATCATTTGGGCCGTGTGGAATCCATGTGTGCCGGATTCGGGCCACATCTGGGCCTTGTGAAATCCATGTGTGCCAGATTTGGGCGACATCAGGGGCATGCAGAATCCATGTGTGCCGGAAGTGGGCCAGATCTGGGCCGAGACTATGTTAATGTCTGGGCATTGGCGCGCACTGAATTCTGGGGTAGGGTAAGCCAAGCGAAAACATCATGTCTATCCTTCATTGCCTAAGAAACGAAGGGCACATTTGAAAGAAAACTGTCTGAATTCACAGTAATCATAAAAGAGTAGACAAAACATCCCCGGCTGATCTGCTACTTTCTGTGAGATTCTGAAGTGTGTATCTGATGGACACTGGACAGGGTTTGTAAATGGAAATGAAGCAATGCGACTGATGCTGAACTTTACGAAAGTTCAGAGAAGCCTGAATGAACGTTCTGTTCAAGTAACCGGAAGAACATTTTTATTTTGTAACAAAAAAACCTTGCTAGCGCCTTAAAGTGTATGATTGCAACGACAATAAAAAGGCTTCTGAACATTGGAAAAGCATTTTTCCCCAATAATAATAATAATGATAATATATATATCAATGTCCAAGCTTGAGGATAAATAATTCCAGTGCTGTGTTTGTCATAAAACGAACAGCTGAGAGCCACTGATGGAGTAAACACGCACATATCTCATCCTCTGTCAACTTCTGAATGATCTCTGAGATTAGCATGGCTCCAGAGGAACAGAGCTCTGAAACACACTCGGTCTTGGTCAGTGGTCACCATGGTAACAGCGGCCATGATGTCGTATGATGTGTGACCGAGTGACTCGAGTTTCAGGAGCAGAGCCTGATATTTCCTTTGTAAAAGGCTGCTGGGAGATATAATTTAAACATCAATATTAGACATTATATGTATATTCATCAGCATTTGTCCTGATATGGATAAAATGGCCAACAATGCAACCAAACAACCACTAGATTTAAAATGTTGAAAGCAAAAATAATGAGCATAGATTAAAAATGTAGTTAAAGATGGTTGAATCTGAATTTTGATGGAGTCACTGTAACGGACAGATTGAAGGGCTCACAGAAATGAGTTGAGAACGACTGCAGGATTCTGCTGAAGTCCACCGGTCTCAGACTCACTGCTCACACTGATCTTGAACCCTGGTAATGCATTAAAAGGCACACTTTTTCATTCTTGGGTCTGTTTGGACCCGCTGGGGTCTATTAAAACTCTCATAACCTAATATTTTTAATCTAAAACCATATTTTATCTGATCAATATCTTCTAGTCAAGTCAAGTCAAATATATTTATATAGCGCTTTTCACAATACAGATTGTATCAAAGCTGCTTCACAGTATCAATCAAGACAACTTAATGTGTTTGTTTATTCATGAAAAAGACAATCAATTTGGTAGAGCTGATCAATGGTATGATGGGTCATTTAATTTGAATATCCCCAACTGAGCAAGCCAAATGCAACAGTGGCAAGGAACCGAAAAACTCCATCAAGTGACCTGATGGTGTCCTAAATCTCCATCAGATGAAAAAAACAAAACATGGGAGAACCCAGGCTCAGTCGGGGGCCAGTTCTCCTCTGCCGTTTATGAACTGGAGGCCACATTTACAGTAACTGTAAGATAAATATATATATATATATATATATATATATATATATATATATATATATATATGTATATATATATATGAATGCCAGGCTAAATAAATGCGTCTTTAGTCTAGTTTTAAACTGGGAGAGCGAGTCTGAGCAAAGAACAATATCAGGAAGGCTTTGGATCAGCTTTGGAACTGAAATGTGAAAATGCTCTCCCTCCTTTGGTGGATCTGGATATCCTAGGAATGACCAGAAGCGATAATTTAGCGTATTCAGTCGGCCCATTCTCCCCTGACCTCTAGCCTCAACAAGGCATTTTCGCCCACAGGACTGCCACATACTGGATGTTTTTCCCTTTTCACACCATTCTTTGTAAACCCTAGAAATGGTTGTGTGTGAAAATCCCAGTAACTGAAATACTCAAGACCGGCCCGTCTGGCAACAACCATGCCACGGTCAAAATTGCTTAAAGAGCCCCTATCATAGCATTTGAAATGTTCCTTTTTTGTTTTGGGAGTTCCCAAAAACAGTTTAACATGCATGCAAGGATAAAAAAAAAACACTTTATTTGTCTTATAATATGCATTTATTTTTACCTGATTTGCTCAACGACTCCCAAATGATTCATTCGATGATTCATTTTCCAAACACCTCCTTTGAGTGACGCGAATCTGCGGCGATTGGTCAAATGATCCAGTCAGTTGTTATTGGTAAACTGTAGGCAGAGACTGTCGGCAACGGAACGCCATCACCATTAATGGATTATAGCTTGTCAACTGGCTTTATGCACAGCTGCACTACTTCCTGAACTTAAGCCAGCTCCTTTGTTTCCTGTCTGCCATTTTTCGGACAAATTGAATAGTTCAGGTGTGCCTGACCTCAGTAGTCACGGCAACAATAATCAGACACACCTGAATTAATCAAGCTTGGCCAATAATGGCAGACAGGAAACAAAGGAGCTGGCTGAAGTTCAGGAAGTAGTGCAGCTGTGCATAAAGCCAATTGTACAGTATACAGTATATAAACAAATCGTGTCAGAAAAAAGTGTACTTTCCAACACGGTCCCTTACTCACGTCTCCATCAAGAGCAAGCTTTCCCGGCGAAACTCACATTGCGGTGCCTTTTGAGGGGCAGTGCTTATTATATAGAGCAAAGTCATATTTGGCTAAGTCATTTAGGAGGTAATTGCCATTTTTCAGTGAATGTCTGGAGAATATAAAAAACAAAACTAACTTTACCCCGCTTAGAAGCTGCGTGGCGTGTACACTATAACTATATTGTGCATGCTACAGAAAACATAACAGCAAAAATTATTAATAAGACTTACAGATTGTGATTCGGAGGACGACTGAACATGATCCATATACACTGGATACTGAGCCCTCCTTGGGAACAACTGGCTGTGTGCACAAGTACAAAAGGAGGGTTAAGTTAAACTGTCCCAATCATTTTGCTCACATTAGACAGGGATGAAACACTAAAAATGCTGTTCTTAGTTGCTCAAACATGTATGTGTTGAAACTGCCAATAATAAATGTGAGATTCCACACTATTGGCTCCACAGAAAGCAGTTTTGTCACTGTAAATACTGTATTGAGGTATTACTCATGACTGTAAGCACTCACATGAATTAGCCAGCATATTCAGCGCTCCATAAACATGAGGTTATAAAGACGTGATCTTAACATCTGATCCTTTTAATACTTCCCGTTGAGTAAGTACAGGTTGCGCTCTCCATTAAGGCTGATGTGAGTGTGGCTGTGATTACTCTCGGCGCTGGCAGTGCATTAACAGAGAGTCAGGACCATAGACTGTAAAAAAAGACACACACACACACACAAGCATTACATTCAGTTGTTAACAGTTTCAGGACACACACATGAGAGCATTTCCTTCAGTCACGCTCTGATTGCTCCAGAGTGACCACTAGAAATCAACTACTGGCCTTCAAACTGTGCGTCTGCATGTCTTATAACATCAAATATACAGTTCTGAGAAAAGTAGATAAATAATGCTAAAAATGACATTAGATTCGTAATAATAACAGACTAATTTTTTACAGAACTAGGCTAAAACTGATGGAGCGAGAGAGAGGAGTTCACAGACCCGAAGAGGAGCATCTGGTTTTCCTGGAAGAAATAAAGGATTCAGTTCATCTGATTATTCACAGAAAACACACGTGGGCTTTCCCCAGGGACACACGTCTCACTTAAGCAGCATCTTGAGAATATACATGTGAATTTAAAAGCACAGAATCGGTATCAGTTCTCCATCTAAAGCTCGTCTGCTGGTCATGATCACGTTTATGTCATTTAAACACAGTATTAGTTCAAACATGTTCAGTTCGGTGTCGGTAAGATGTTTCTGGAAGTCACTTCAAGGCTGCATTCATTTGATCAAAAATACAATAAAATATTATTTCACTGTTTTCTATGTGAATATATAGTAACGTGTTATTTATTCCTGTGATCAAAGCTGAATGTTCAGCATCATTACTCCAGTCTTCAGTGTCACATGATCCTACAGAAATCAGTCTAGATGATTTGATGTTCAAGAAACATTTCTGATTATTATCATCAGTGTTGAAAACAGTTATTCTGCTTCAGATTTTTTTCTTCAGGATTCTTTGATGAATAGAATTTGAAACATTTATTTGAAACAGAATCTTGTGTAACATTATAAATGTCACTTTTAGTGAATTCAATGCGTCCTTGCTGAAAGCATTAAAAAACCCAAGCCGTTAAATATATGTGTACAGTCTGTGAGTCCGCGACTGTGATTCTAATACACACACAAAAGGACAAAATCACAGGCTTACATTCATTTAACACATGATTTGTCTCTTATTACAAAAATGAAACGTGACAAAGCAAAAAAACAAAAAACAAAAAAACAGATGCTGATCTATCAAAATTCAGGTGGAAGGCTTCCGGCAGGTGATGTAAGTCCGTCACACAGTGTTGAGCGCTGGTCACTGGGACACAGACAGAGGAGCACCGGAGGGTCCGGCTCCGCTCGGGGCCGCGGGGACGAGACGCTCGGGGTCTGAGAGACGCTGCTCGCTGTGGGCACCGGCTCCATCTTACTGATGTGTGTGATGAAGCGCAGGCGCAGACGCATCGCCGGCCTCAGAGAGCAGATGATCCTCTCCACCTGACACAGATTTAAAGAGGACCTGTTATTATACACTGCCTGATGTCCTGATGATGTTTC
Source organism: Hybognathus amarus (assembly GCA_030378365.1). Lineage (NCBI taxonomy): Eukaryota > Metazoa > Chordata > Actinopteri > Cypriniformes > Leuciscidae > Hybognathus > Hybognathus amarus. The sequence goes on along the minus strand of JAQIUQ010001228.1, from coordinate 141,074 downwards.
AGGCTCTACTAGGACAGCTTTTTCTGCTTCAATGTTGATTATTTCCTCATATTCTCCATGGTTGTGGATCAGCTGTCAGTAACGCTCTGTTTACTTCCTGTCTTTATGAAGCCCCTCCTTCTGAAAAGCACACTGTGCTCTGATTGGTCAGCAGGAGCAGTGTGTTGTGATTGGTTGAGTGCTTCGAGTGTGTTTGGGAAATGTCCCGCCCTTATCATAACCGCCAGTTTAACACACTACTAACTCAACCAGGCCCCGCCCCTTTATTCTCCGTATGAATTATTATAATGAGGAATATTGTGACGTGTTCGTTCCCGGGAGAAACTCGAGACTACAGTGGAGGCGTTTCAGGAGTTCAGAAACACTGACACTGATATAGAGAAGAACTCTCAATGCTCAAACGGCAACACAGACCTTCCTCTTTTTAAAGACGTCTCTGATGATGATGTGAGAGAGAAAGCTTCAGATGATAAGGCAAAGGTACACTGAAGAATGATCTTCATTTCCAGTGACTGCGCTGATACACCTGACCTTCCCTGCTTTCCCTGAGGGAGATGGCTCGAGAAAGAGACTCGACCTTCTGCCAAACACACTCATCTGAATAACAGCTGCCCATGTGACACACACACACACACAACAATCACACAGGAACACTATCGCATGCTATTTACATATTATTGAATTGTTGGCTAATCCATTTGAATTTGTACAATCTTATTTTCCTAAGTGTGTTCAATAGCACTGCTTACATACACTCACCGGCCACTTTATCAGGTACCCCATGCTAGTAACGGGTTGGACCCCCTTTTGCCTTCAGAGCTGCCTCAATTCTTCGTGGCATAAGATTCAACAAGGTGCTGGAAGCATTCCTCAGGGAGTTTGGTTCCATATTGACATGATGGCATCACACAGTTGCCGCAGATTGTGCTGCACATCCATGATGCGAATCTCCGTTCCACCACATCCCAAAGATGCTCTATTGGATTGAGATCTGGTGACTGTGGAGGCCATTTGAGTACAGCAAACTCATTGTCATGTTCAAGAAACCAGTCTGTAGATGATTCCAGCTTTAAGACATGGCGCATTATCCTGCTGAAAGTAGCCATCAGAAGTTGGGTACATTGTGGCCATAAAGGGATGGACATGGTCAGCAACAATACTCAGGTAGGCTGTGGCGTTGCAACAATGCTCAATTGGTACCAAGGGGCCCAAAGAGTGCCAAGAAATATTCCCCACACCATGAGCACCACCACCACCAGCCTGAACCGTTGACTACAAGGCAGGATGGATCCATGCTTTCATGTCTGTAGACGTCAAATTCTGACCCTACCATCCGAATGTCGCAGCAGAAATCGAGACTCATCAGACCAGGCAACATTTTTCCAATCTTCTATTGTCCAATTTCAATGAGCTTGTGCAAATTGTAGCCTCAGTTTCCTGTTCTTAGCTGAAAGGAGTGGCACCCGGTGTGGTCTTCTGCTGCTGTAGCCCATCTGCCTCAAAGTTCGACGTACTGTGCGTTCAGAGATGCTCTTCTGCCCACCTTGGTTGTAACGGGTGGTTATTTGAGTCACTGTTGCCCTTCTATCAGCTCGAACCAGTCTGGCCATTCTCCTCTGACCTCTGGCATCAACAAGGCATTTCCGCCCACAGAACTGCCGCTCACTGGATGTTTTTTCTTTTCTGACCATTCTCTGTAAACCCTGAGAGATGGTTGTGCTGAAAATCCCAGTAGATTAGCAGTTTCTGAAATACTCAGACCAGCCCTTTTGGCACCAACAATCATGCCACGTTCAAAGTCACTCAAATCACCTTTCTTCCCATACTGATGCTCGGTTTGAACTGCAGGAGATTGTCTTGACCATGTCTACATGCCTAAATGCACTGAGTTGCCGCCATGTGATTGGCTGCTTAGAAATTAAGTGTTAACGAGCAGTTGGACAGGTGTACCTAATAAAGTGGCCGGTGAGTGTATATATATATATATACACACACACACATGATTATTATTGTAAATCTTACATGAGTTACAGAAATCTGGAGACATAACATAACTTTTGGAGACATAACTCATGAAAGACACATTTTGCTTTTGACATATATACATACACTACCGGTCAAAAGTTTAAGATTGTCAAGATTTTTTATGTTTTTAAAAGAAGTCTCTTCTGCTCACCAAGGCTGCAATATTTTGATAAAAAAATACACAAAAAACACAGTAATATTGTGAAATATTATGACAATTTTAAATGACTTTTTATGTTAATATATATTAATTATAGTAATTTATTCCTCTGAAAAAAAGCTGAATTTTCAGCATCATTACTCCAGTCTTCAGTGTCACATGATCCTTTCACAAATCACTCTAATATGACTGATTTTATGCTTCCAAAAACATGTATGATTATTATCCATGTTGAAAACAGTTTTTTACATTTTTATTTCAGGATTCTTTGATGAATATAACAATAATTTTAAATTGTCATAATATTTCACAATATTATGTGAAACGACGGCGGTTTCAGCCATGCAAGGCGTCATCCAGCTCGTCGGAGCAGCTGGGGTTAGGTGTCTTGCTCATGGACACTCTTGACACTTGGTCAGGTGGAACCGGGGATTGAACCACCAACCTTCCAGTTTGTACATAACCTACATGAACCACTGAGCCACTGCCGCCCCTGGAGGTTCTCCTAATAATCATACACACTCATAGGATATTGCTTGCTCATAACAGTTAGCCCATAGCTAACCCTTTAAATTAGTGACAGTATCTCACCCGCTAACCTCCAATAAACCTCAAAAAATCTAACATTTAAGCCCCGTGTGTGTGTGTTACCTGGTCTTTAACACTGTCCCCGGTGAACATGTATTTGATGTGGTACAGGAAGTCACAGATGGGGTCCATATAGGACAAATGTTTAATGTGCTGGTCCACAGCCTGGAGCATCTCATAAAACGCCACTCCAATCTGAGAGAGGAAGAAACACACACTCTTCAGCATATACATCACAATACAGGTCTCCATTCACCCACTTTTCAATACTGCTTTATTATTAATAATATTATGGACCATAAGTGGATGTTGGTGTTCTGTTGACATAACTTAATGGCCCAATCTATGTAAAGTGGAGTATTGACAGTCCTACTATGAAGGCTTGCCTCATGATTATGAACAAAGTCTCTTAACTAATCTGTTAATATTGTGTTTTTGCTCCATTTCAGGAAATAAAGCGTATTCAAACAAACGCCGAGCAGAGCCGCTGCTTGTCTCTGAGCAACACACTGGCTATTGGATGCTTTTATAATATCTGAACAGTTTGGTTAAGTGTATGATTCAATGACTCATAAAGACTCATATTGTTGCTTGCTTCTGTTCGTAAATGAATCAGGCATTTGAACAAATCCTTAAATAAATGATTCAATGACTCAGTGTCATAAGACAGTAACTTTCACTTTCACTTTTTTTAAAACAATTTTATTTTGTCCATTTTATATTATATTTAAATTTTTATTCTTTCAAGCAATCTCATAAAATGTGCATTTGTAAAGTGCATTTATGCCACATCTGATCTCAATGAATACCTCATCTGCAGAACAAAGATGGATTTTGTTCATACAAATTTTATTTGATTAATATATTTTGATTGAATTTAATATTGTAATTTAATTAAATTTAAGACTTTCACCATGCATCCAATAAGGTTAGAAAAAATAAAGCGGTTTTACAGGTAAAAATAACCCTGGAAATGAAGGGCAAATATGGTTACACTTAATTTTAATGTGTCATCGTTACAGTGTAATTATATATTTAAACAGTGAGTAATAATAAGCAACTACATGTACTTACTAAAGGGTTAGGCTGAAGGTTAGTTGGATGTAATTATGCATATTTTACTGTTGTTATCATGTACATGCAATAAGGACACTGTAAAATAAAGTGTTACTGCAAATATCACCCTTTAATCTAATGGAAAAGAACATGTCTATCACTGCTGTGAACCAATGACGGCACAGAATATAAAGGATGTACATGTAAAGCTTGGTTAAACTGGTCTAAACTAGTCCAGGTCCCAGCACGTTCTGCACTGGTTATGAACCGCAGCACTAGGTCAGTGACGGCCGGCGGGTGTGAGGAGATGAAGGATTTCTGGGTAATGTGCTGTGGTCTGTGTGTGTGGAGCACTTTCATTAGATGGACTGCTTCACACAGCCCCACGGAAACCACTCCCCTCAAGCGCTCTCTAAATGTGTGTGTGTGCCAGCCTGTGGCCTAATCAAGTCTCTTCTCTCTCCCAAGAGGCTCTGCTTTGAAGAGTGCAGGTGTGTGTGTGTGTGTGTACCTCCAGCATGCATCTGGTCCTCTCCTGCTGGAAGCGCTGCAGAAACGGCCCCACTAGGTGATACACGTACAGCAGCTGGAACTCAGTCTTCACGATGGGTTTCAGCACCTCCGACAGAAACCTGACACACACACACACACACATCATAAAATCACTGCAACATAGTGTCCAGCAGTCACAGACACCAACCATCAATCAATAATTACACGTTGGCTTGACAAACTGTATTCTAACTAGATGAGACTGTATTAATGTCACCAAGAAATGTAGGAACTGTAATACAGGATTAAAGTCACCATGAAATTGGCAAATCCATTTTGTTAATGGAATTTTGCAGTGTTTTTACTAAATGATTTATCAGTGCACATCATTATTGTGTTAAATCCATGTTCCAAGTTCCTCTTGTAGCATCTCTTCTCTGATGACAAGGGTGGGGCTATAACCTGTCAATCACACCAGATCCACCAATAGCAAACCACAACCATCCAAATCTTTTTCAGTGATGTTTTTTGACGGTAATATTCTGCATGGTATGCAACTGCTGTTAATGTAGAGCCCATTGTCAACACTAATCTACTGTATTTATGTATTATGGTTTTGTACTGTAGTACGCAATGCTTTGTGGGCTGGTGCCGATAGCACAAAGGCGCTGAACATGTGTTTCAATGAGTGTTTGTGGTGCTCATGACCTCAAAGTGTGGAAAATCATCAAAGCAGCGAAGAGTGTGTTCTTCTACAACTGGACAGGTGACTGTGGCGAGCGGGAAGAACTAAAATGAACCTGAAATGAACTTGTTTGTGGAATATTTGTGGAAAACAAAAAGGAAACTTCTAATCCCTGAAGAGAAAACTGTGCAAGCTTCTTTTAAAACTGGAGGTTTTCTCTTGCATCTAAATCACTGGAACTGTGACCCATGAGCTGGAACTGAACAAGCAGGAATGACTTAAAAGTGAGTGATTATAAACATTAAATGGAGAGGGTAAAATCCTGTTGATTCACTATAATACATCATTTATTCCCAAAGTTCAGTGTTTATTAAGGCTTTCAGACTGTGTGTTTCTTGGTAGAGGCAGAGCGTGGCAGACGCAGAGTGTGTTTAGAGGCAGAGCGCATGCGCGTGCGATCGGTATTTGTATTTGTAGCTCCGGAGAATTTCTTCATTAATCCTTGATTTTCTTCTTTAACACTCATTTATAAACAAGCACTTTCTATTTTTATATCATCTGAACTTATCATCGATGCTATTCCGTATAAAAAAAAAACAATTGGATTGCTTCTGATATCGCTACTTAGATCCATTTTCCCAAATCTAGGCTACTAGCCCTTAGCCCGCTAGCATTCCACATGTGGCCCTTCGCCTATCGGCCGTCTCATTTTACATCCGTTTCACTGAAAAGATACAGGTTATATCCGGCATTCAGTCCTAAATTAGTAGTGATATTTGTAGCATCACTACTAATTTACTGTTCATCTTTTATATTGGCGAACACATCAGATGCGTGTCTAACGTTACCTCTGACAAAAACCAGAGCTGGAGTTTGTATTCTTTTCTGCACTTTTTCTTACATAAACGTGCATGTTGCTTTTACTTCTGCCTGTATTTTTGTCCATTTTGGGTGTACTTGCTCACAAATAAATGTTCACCTTTTACTAGCCTATTGCTGTTGTCTTTTTACTGTAGTAATTTGCTGTGTGCTTTTAATTTCAAATCTCATTGGAGCTGTGTTGCCAAAATAACCCAAATTGTTTAACCCACCATTTTTATGAGTGTATTGTAAATTGAAATAATCACAGAATTGGACTGCATGTACTTTTCACAGCAAATGGCAACAAAGTCATTTCACAGGATATTACTGATGTCTCTGTTGCCCGTATTTTACCATTATTTTACAGAATACAGTTGTTCCAGAAGCCGTTTCACTCGGATATCTGTCCCAACAGTGAGGAAAATACGAGCAAAACTTCCCTTTCATGGTCTATATTCACTATATAACATATACACTCACCTAAAGGATTATTAGGAACACCATTATACTTTGTTACTTTGTTCGCCTTAATTCTACATGGTATTGATTCAACAAGGTGCTGAAAGCATTCTTTAGAAATGTTGGCCCATATTGATAGGATAGCATCTTGCAGTTGATGGAGATTTGTGGGATGAACATCCAGGGCATCGAAGCTCCCGTTCCACCACATCCCAGAGATGCTCTATTGGGTTGAGATCTGGTGACTGTGGGGCCATTTTAGTACAGTGAACATATTGTCATGTTCAAGAAAACCAATTTGAAATAATTCAAGCTTTGTGCATTATCCTGCTGGAAGTAGCCATCAGAGGATGGGGACATGGTGGCCATAAAGGGATGGACATGGTCAGAAACAATGCTCAGGTAGGCCGTGGCATTTAAACGATGCCCAATTGGCACTAAGGGGCCTAAAGTGTGCCAAGAAAACCATTACACCGCCACCACCAGCCTGCACAGTGGTAACAAGGCATGATGGATCCATGTTCTCATTCTGTTTACACCAAATTCTGACTCTACCATCTGAATGTCTCAACAGAAATCAAGACTCATCAGACCAGGCAACATTTTTCCAGTCTTCAACTGTCCAATTTTGGTGAGCTCTTGCAAATTGTCGCCTCTTTTTCCTATGTGTAGTGGAGATGAGTGGTACCCGGTGGGGTCTTCTGCTGTTGTAGCCCATCCGCCTCAAGGTTGAGTGTCATGTGGCTTCACAAATGCTTTGCCACATACCTCGGTTGTAACGAGCCCTTACTGTCCCACTAGTGTCACCAAATGGATTTGCAAAAATCATTTTTAAAAATGATTCCTGAACAATCTCTTGTCTGCCATTGGTCAGTCTACCCGTCCTAAACGCCCTCTGTTGGTTGAGTTGGTGTTGAAGATTGCCCTGAGAGAAAGTGTTTGACCATGTAGGAGACACTTGAACAGAATCATGAAGCTAATCCTTCAGCTGTTGAAAATGTCATGAAAGTCGGTTTAATGTTCTATTTCATGACCTCCAGACAGATCGATATGAGTCTCTGAGTCACGATGATGCAATCGGTGTGAACACATCTTCATTAATCAGACTAATTGTGCCTGGATTAGCATGAGCTGTGTTCAGAGCGGTAGTAAAACACTGAGACTGCTGTAGGAAGCTTCACAGCTGTTTCTCTTCTATTGTGTCCTGGAAATCTGAGTGAAACACTTCAGGAACAAGAACAAATGTGGGCAGGGCTTGATTGTGTCTGTGTGGAACTGATTGGATGGTTGTGGTTTGCTATTGGTGGATCTGGGTGTGATCAGGAGGCGTATGCGCACGCGGCGACTCGCAGCTACAGGTGTTTGTGTCCTTAACGTGCTTGTCAGTTGTTTCTTTTTTTTTCTCTGCGTCTTAAAAAAACACTGTTGGATGCAGGATTCGTTTTAGACCCAACTGAACTGGAAAAGGAGGAGGCTTAATGGAGAAAATGGTGGTGATGGGGTGGTGATGGCGCAGTGGATAAGACACATGCCTTTGGTGTGAGAGACCCGGGTTCGAATACTGTGAGACACCAATGTGTCCCTGATCAAGACACTTAACCCCTAGATGCTCCAGAGGTGTGCGATCTCTGACATATATAGCAATTGCAAGTCACTTTGGATAAAAGCGTCAGCTAAACGAACAAATTTAAATATAAAATGGGGATTATTGGTGTACTGACTTTGATCCACCTGAGCTTGTGTGTGTATTAAAATCACCTCAGGATTCGGCAAGAATCCAATATTCCCAGGAGTTTCTTTTACAATGGCTTAAGCCGAACAGTGTGAAGCAACCCGTGGGTTTTGGTTATCCTGATTTGCCAAGTTTTTCACATGTTGCTGTTGGAAATAAACTAAATCGCTCTCGACAAAAGGATTGTACATTTAAAATTCGTAAGAGAGGACAGAAGGAGGTGTTCCTCAGTAAATGAAAAACCAAATTCTTTCTAAAATTCCTCTCCCTACAATTTTGTTAACGAATGTGCAAGGAAGAAGACATATGAGATTCAAGCTATGGTGAAATTTCAGCATGACTTCAGGAATGTTTGCGTTCACGGAGACCTGGCTCTCCGAGGGGATCTGGATTCAAGCCTACGATTGGACGAGTTCGGAGTGCCTGTTCGTATAGATAGGGGTGAGATGGTAACCGGAAAGCGCAAGGTGGGGTATGTCTCTATATCAAAGAAAGCTGGTGGAAATCGAGTGTACGTTAAGGGGAGAGTGTGCACTAAAGACATTGAGTTACATGTGGCACTAAGACCTGTGTACTTCCTCATCTGTTCTTGCGGTTGTTTACCGTACCGGGGGTTACATCTACCCCGGGCAAATGAGGATAATGCGGTAAGGGAGATTGAACGCGTGGTTCATGAACTGCAAACTGCATCTCCCGACGCATCCTGTTTTATTCTGGGAGATTTTAATGAGTGTTCTTTGAAGAATAACTGGGCCATTTTAATCAGTATGTAATTTGCCCAACACGAAATGATTCAATTTTGGTGTTGTGGGTCAATTAAAGGAGCTTACAAGTCATTTGGGAAACCACCTTTGGGAATATCAGATCATAATATGATTTTACTTGTCCCAATATATAAAACTGTTCTGAAATGGGAAAAGGCACAGGTAATTAAGACGAAAGACTGGTCAGTAGAGGCTACGTCCCACTGAAAAGGGGTGTCTGGATTGTACAATCATAAACATGACATAACACCTGTCATGAACATGAAGGAGTCTTTATAAATGTTTATGACTGTTGTCATTAAGTATCATTTGATAAATTATGACACTTTAAATGCAAAGTTGACATTGTTTAAAATGTCTTGGTTATGACAACTTGACATAACCAAGAAATCATAACCTGTTAACCTGTAATATGTTAACATTACATTACTCTATCATATGTTAAAGTTGATTTTAACTTTGGTTGTCATGACCATATTATAACTGTGACATGAATATTTTACTTGTCCTCAAGTTATGATTTCTTGGTAAATGTCAAGTTGTCAGTCATAAACATTCATAAAGACTCTTCATGTTCATGACAGGTGTTATGTCATGTTTATGACAGTGTCATGACAGCCTTATGCACACCCCTTCAAATAAAGTGTTACCAAATCGTTAAGAAATTCCCAAACAGTAAACCGTGGTAAAAAATCACTTGAAATACTTCTGTCAAAAAGAAATAGGCCTTTCAAAGAGGGAAATATCGTAGAGCATTATATGCTTAAAAAGAGAAATTAAGTGTGAAAAAAGAGGGCTAAAGCAGTATATAAGGAAGATCTTGAGTTCAAATGGAAAGAGGGAAATTTAGGTTCTGTCATGGAGATGCATTTAATCACAGGTCAGGATAATAAAAAGCAGAATGCACATTTATTAGATGATTTTAGACCTGAGGTGCTCACATCCTTACTGATGAAATGTTTAGAAAAATTAGTGAAGAGAGAAATTATGAAAAAGACTGAGAGTTCTCCAGACCCTCTTCAATTTGCGTTCAGGAATTAATCGAGGCTGTAGAGGATGCTGTCGCAACTCTCTTACATTTAGTATTTCAATATTTAGAGAAGCCAAAAACTTTAGTTAAATTACTTTTTATTGATTTTTAATAACATTCAGCCACATATTCTAATTGATAAACTCATTGCTTGGTGTCAAAATGCTTATTTAAAAATCAATGTCTTGAAGACTAAAGAGATGAGTATTGATTTTAGATTAAGAGATAATTAATTGATGAAAAGCAAATGAGCGAGTGGGTCTCCAGAGTGTTGAACAGTGCAAGTACTTGGGTACTGTATTAGATAGACAAATACTGATGCCTTGTGTAAGAAGGGTCAGCAAAGATTGTATTGTTTGCGAAAACTAAGGTCATTTAATGTGGATAAAACATTGATGTGTATGTTTTATAGATCCTATCGAGGGCTTGGAGCCAGAGGGGCGTAAGTGGCTTTTAACAAACTTTACAGGAGAGACAAAAAAAAAAAAAAATTTTGACCACATTTCAATCACCGGTATTAATAACCTTAAACCACAAACATTTCAAACACAGACATACCTACATGAATGAGTATTTAGGTAAAAAATGTATGGCATATATTAACACAATGACAATGTTCTAAAAACAATTAAAATAAAAAAAAGTCAAATATGTCAGATGCGCCTTTTTGTTCCTTTATTCAATACAGTTTATCTCACAAAGGTATTTTTGACACCATTGGATAGAGCTCACCGAGACCTTTATTTTGATATAAAGAACTCATATTCGCCCAAAATGCCACTTACGCCCCTCTGGCTCCAAGCCCTCGCTATATTGATATCCTTTTCATTCTCTGAGTGCGAAAAATAAAAATCGTATGGAGAGGATGGTAAATCAAGGCAATAAACTAACGGGGAGGAAGCAGATGAGCATGGCTCAGTTATGCAAGAGACATTTTGTTAGAAGTTTCACACCCCTTGTTTTATGAGTTCAATCTTCTTCCGTTCCGGTAGCCGGTATAGAACTTCGCTCAGTAAAACGAATCGGTTTAAACATTTATTTGTGCCTTCAGTTGTAAACTGTAGATAAATGTATTTATTTGCGTATGTGTATGACATTGTTGTATGTGTATGCCTGTATTGCTGCAACCAATTTGCCTTCGGGAAATGAATAAAGATGTGCTGAACTGATTGACAGGTTAATGCCCCGCCCTCGTCATCAGAGAAGAGAAGAGGAAGATTATTATGAGACGCATGAATTCAACAATAATGATGTGCTCAGATAAATCGTTTCTCTGTACGGGCGGAGGGGAGTGTGTGCTAATGTTCCCCTGTCGCTGCAGACGAGTGTGAGAGACGCTGTTAAGCGCGTCCTATCCCTGCTCTGTCTGAGCCGCCTGTCACTGAGTTATCTGTGTGTGTTCATGGACCCGATCCCAGACGTCACACACTGTCAGCACACACAGTTAAACAGACGCTTTTACACTTCAAAACAAACAGAGCATGTGACCGCAGCACAAGGGCTGACACACACACAGACTACAGAAAACACACACTACCGTTCAGAAGATTGGGTTCAGTACGACTGTCTCTTTCTATAGAGAAATTAATACTTTTATTCAGCAAGGACGCATTAAATTAATCAAAAATGACATCCGTTTCAAATAAATGCTGTTCTTTTGAACTTTAAAAAGCATCACGGTTTCCACAACAATGAAGCAGAATAACTGTTTTCAACACTGATAATAATAATAATCAGAAATGTTTCTTGATCATCATATTAGAGTGATTTGTGAAGGATCATGTGACACTGAAGACTGGAGTAATGATGCTATATATTCACATAGAGAACAGTTTAATATTTTACTGTTTTAGTGTATTTTTGATCAAATAAATTCAGCCAGGATGAGCAGAAATCTCAGCCCAACTAATAGTGTACACTATATGAACGACCTTTAAAGTCAACAGAAAATCTACATTGACCCTATTTTACAGTATAATGCACCGCTACTAATGCCTTCGATTCATCAGCAAAGAAAAAAAAATTGCCTTCATATTCTTTCAACAAAACCTGTCTCTGAAAGACCTTTTCACCATGTTATGAAATCCATTTGTTCAAGTCATCCTGTCCAGCTTCATCCTGGTACAAAATGGATTATCATTTGAAAAGACAGGAGATCACTGAAGTAAAATGGGTCGTGAAGAAGATCTGAGCGCATTGATGCGTCTCTTTCTGTGTGTGTGAGTGTGTGATGAGGAGTGTGTGGAGGCAGGAGAACTGAAGCACTGCACTCATCCTCACACACACACACACGTACTGCATTTCAGAACAACTGACTCACTCCCTCAACTACAACACTCAAGGATTTATCAGTATCTGCAGTCAAATGTACCACAAGACATTTTTTAAAGCACAAATAAAATCCGTCTACTCAGAACAAACCCATTCAATCCCAAAATAAAATTGTGCATTGCAGAACACATTCAACAAGGACTTAAGCGTTTGACTGCAATTTTATTCAATATGTATTGTAAATGGTTTATGTACCATAATATCAATACATATGAATAAGACATATCTGAATTTTCTGATGATAAAATAAAGCATTTAAAGAAAGACAGATTATAGATCATCGTACATAATGGTGATATCGATTTATTAAATTAAAATTTAAGTATTTGGCATGGTAAGGTATATGACAATGCTGATATGTTTGGCCTTGGTGATAAGATCTGCTATTCTACTGCCAATACACACACGACACACACTTGTGAGCAATTAACACATGCTGCTGCTGCACATGAATCACCCGCAGCAGATCTATACAGGTGGAGCTGGGGAAGGGGAGGGCTTCTGATCAGGATTAGGTTGAGCAGCGAGCTCATTGGCTACTGATCCAGAGGAACCAATCAGCTGCGTCCTATAGAGAATGACGTGATAGCAAGCAGATTGAGTTATCCAATCATCTAGAGTGTTATGACAGAACTCTGTATCTCTTAGTTTTTCTGTCCTGTGTCAAGGTGTGATTACATTTTTATTTGTATTTTATTTAACTTTTAGAATCTCTTTTGCAGAAGTAACCAGGTCAAGATGAGCAGCACATCATTATATTTTTTTAAATAAATAAAATCGACCATAAGATTTAAATATATCATCAAAACAAGTAAAAACATTCTCAAAATTGTTTAGTCCTTTAACAGCTCACGAAGCAAAGATCCAGAAATGTTAATTGGCGTAAAATATTCCCATCACTGCATGCTGCATACAGAAAGCTTGTTTTCCACATTCAGTTTGTGCGTGTGGAACTGGAAGGGTATCAACGCTAGATACAGTTTACTGGGACTCTTATTTTGAAATGTCTTTGCTCTACTGCTGCTGGCTGCTCATTCACACGGTTGAACGGACAGAAGTGAATTACTACTCTTATAGTTCCCCAATTACCACGCCTCTAGACATTGCTCAATGTTTTATTTCATTTGTGAAATAAATTTTCATTTGTGCTGTGTTTCGTGTGCAGAGCTAATTTCTTACACATCTGATGCCAAGCCCTATGAGTGTTTCTATGAGAGACAGAGCAGGAGAAAACATGGATAAAGTCTGTCATTTTTATCCTATTGCTATATTTATATGCTGGGCAGTGTTGGGAAAGTTCACTTTCTACATGAACAAGTTCAAAGTTCAACAAAGTTCACAAATTTTAGTTCAGTTCATACTTCACAATTTTGAACTAAGTTCACAGTTCCAAAAAATGAACTAGTTCATAGTTCTTTTTTGTTGCTGTGAAAAAAAAAAAAAAAAAAAAAAAAATTAATGCCACAACCCATATACAACCACTACAGCAATAATTTTATCTGCGGCAAAGTCTGCACAGAGATCTCATCCTCACCGATCTGGTCTTAAAACTGATCATACGATGCGACGCCTCCTCTATGCTTTATCGACCACATGTTTTTTGTTTTGATGTCACATACAGCGGTGCGAGATACACTGGTGGCTGGTGTTGCCAGATTGGGTGTTTTTTTCCTCTACATATTAAGGCCTGTTTATGTGCGTTTTATCTGGGTTTTCACCTGGAAGGCTCTATATAAATCTGGCACCCTACTGAACGAAGTTAAACTGAGAGAGCGAGCGTTCACAGACACCAGAATGAGCACGATCACAGTATGATTCATCAGGCAGTAACACAGTATGTTCAGTTCACCCAAAATATGAACAAGTTCATACGCGTTCAGGCACAACACTAATGCTGGGTCAGTGTCTATGTGGTTTTTGGGTCTTTTGCTGTTGTCAGCTGTAAAGATCTTCGAAATGACTGAAATCATTTGGCGAAGTGATATGGAGCTGTAATGTGGTTGAGACCAGCTGGAACTACTTTCCTTGTGCAATTCCCTCAAAATAACTGCACACATAAGAACGTTCGTCAACCAATCAGATGCACACAATCCACAACCAATCAGATGCAAAAAATCCAGAGCCCCGTAGTACAACAGTAAATCATAAGCAATCTATAGGCATAAATGCACAGTATTCTATGATTGTGAACTGCACTGAAACCACAAGCCTGTCGAACCAGCAACAGCGACGCATTTTGACTTTGAACTTGCAGAGCTCATATTTAGCGAAACCATAGACTTCAAAAGTTTAATAATCACATTAGACTGTACCAAAATTACTGTTTTTCCATCTCCAAATTTAAGACCATTAAGGATGTGTTCTGAGACCTTAAGTTTAATACATCAAACTGAGTATTGGTCAGAATTTGAGTGTATGTGTATCCTTTATATATATATATATATATATAAATACAGTGGTAAATGTCTCTCTGCACTATAGGCAGGTGTGGTGAAAGCTGTTGGCCCCTGAGCAGGAGGTGTTGGTGCTGGTTACTCTGAGACGGGTCTTACTTGGGGATGAGGGAGAGCTGGCCGATGCTGGAGTGATGCCAGACGGCGTGTGCGAGAGCCAGGATGTAACTGCAGTGCATCTCGGAGTACGACTGGGTGGCACGCGGTGAAGTCCAGCAGCTGGAAGGGGTACCCGACCCACTCTCGACTCCGAACTCAGAACCGGACTGCTGATCACACTCATCGATGCGGTCGTGGAGGACGATCCAGTACGGCTCCTGAGAAAGAAACAGAACATTACATTAAATTAAACAGAGATATTGAGTCTTAGAAATATGCTTCACGGCAAGGCAAGGTAAAGAAGAGGAGATGTGGACCTAAATGTAGCTTCTAAGTTTCATTTATTTAATAAAATAGCCAAGAGAACCAAACTAAGGGCAGTAAATACACAGGATAACGAGCAACTCCAGAAACAGTGAGGCAAGCGAGGCCAGGGGTGTGAGAGATAATAAGCTTCACGCGGTCTCGTAATTCTCACTGAAGGAGCTTCGGAAGCATAAAAGTAGAAGCGTCGACAGTGAAGGACGAGAAGAGGACCAGGCCTGGACTATTTATGTTATGTCTTGTTTATGTGTTGTCAGTTGTGTGCAAATTTTAAATAGAATAAATGTTAACTGAAATAAATTAGAATAGTTAAAAAAAATAACTTACTTTATTTCAGCTAGTTGCCAAGCTAGCTTGACGTATTAAAATAACTAACTAAAATAATATTTAAATATAGCTGCGAGCAGCGATTGCGGGCCCAGCCGGTGGCACCGCAACCCCGGTGCCTAAAGGCACCGGGATGGCGGTACCGCCGGCTTTGGCCCTCCATCGCTGCTCGCAGCTATATTTATATATATATGTATATATATATATATATATAAAGCCGGTGGCACCGCCACCTTGGTGCCTTTAGGGTTATTCTGCACGACAGTGCAAAAGCGTAACCCCTGCTTTGGAATACATACTAGTATGTATTCCACAATTGGAATACATACTAACATACTAGTCAGAACTGAATAGTTGATATCTGAATGACAGATCACCATAGAAGTCACTGGAAAAAATGTGACTAGTAACAAAAGAATAGTTACTAGTCACCATTGAAATAAGTACTAGTGTCTAATGAATAAGTACTAGTATCTATTTAATAGGTACTAGCATCTAATGAATAAGTACTAGTAACTAATTAATAAGCATTGGTATGTAATGAATAAGGACTAGCATCTAATGAATAAGTACTAGTATCTAATAAATAAGGACTAGTGTCTAATGAATAAGTACTAGTATCTTTAAAAAGGTACTAGTACCTAAAGAATAAACACTAGTATCTAAAGAAAAGGCACTAGTATCTAAAGAATAAGCACTAGTAGCTAATGAATAAGTACTAGTACTTAATGGAATAGATACTAGTATCTAAAAAATAAGTACTAGTAGCATGAAAATAGAGACTAGTAGGTTAAAATGATTAAATGTTAAAACGGCTTGCCATACTCTATCTGTCGTTTCGACTAGTCACAATTACGTTACAGATATCTTAAATGATAATACAAACTATCCAAAATGTAATTACGGACTAGAAAGACGTTGTTGATATCTACAATGTTAATTCCGAATAGTCAAACTTAGCTTTTAAATGTTAAAAGGGCTTGCCATACAGAAGTGTAGGCTCAGAGAGACACTCAACATTTTCAAACCAAAATATCTGACTTTCTGTGGGTCCTAGCTCATGAGTGTAAATTAGAAAGTTGTCCGGCTTGAGGAGAATATATGAATATATGAAACGATGAGATCAACATGTGTACTGAGTTTCATATTATTACATGCAAGCGTGTTTGATTTATGGACCAAGTTTTTGGACCCCGTTCCAGGGGGCGCTGTCTAGCCCCCTTGCCACACCCGGGTACCATCTTCCCGGCTCTGATGGCTGTGGGATCTGACCTGTGTGCAAAGTTTCAAGAGTTTTCAAACCCATTAAGGGCCCCAAAAGCCGCTAAGAGACTCAAAATCATCAAAAAAAAGGAATGTTAAAGTTTGATGCGTTGCTATGGCAACATTATCTTAGATATTGAATAATGCTTTCACAGCTCTTCATCTGGCGTGTGTTTACATTATACAGATGAAGTTTGAAGCAAATCGGGTAAAAGTAAGAGTGTGATTTCAAAGCATTTTGAAAGTGAAACACTTTCTGCTGCCAGTTGGTGGCGCTATATATTTGACTCACAATAGTCACATCCATGTGATCGGCCTCTTACAACGAACACACTGCTGAAGTTTCATCAAGATCAGTTAATGTATGCAGAAGTTTTAACACACTTCCTTTTTGATTTATGGACCAAGTTAATTTAATTAATACACTAATTATATAAAACTATTGTCAATGCACTACAATTAAACAGGTTATATGTCTTTACTTATAAAAAAATAAAAATAAAAACTTATTTAAAAAATACCAGGCTTAAGAAATGTATTTACTTTAGCAGGCCAGACACACAGTGAAATTATTAAGCCCCCTCCCCCTACACACACACACAGAGACTGTGTGTCAAAAGACTCAATCACACACACACACAGACTGTGTGACAGGCCTATGCTCAGAAAGAGCATGATCATATTCAAACTACAATATCTGACTTTCTGTGGGTTTGAGCTTATTATTGTTAATTAGAAAGTTGTTTGGCTTGAATAGAACAATATACACGGCAAGTTTTGTAACTGTCAGTAAACTAACCAAGTTATAACACACTTTATGTGTCCTTTTTTAGTCAAAAAAATCTGCCACGGCCAAACCGTTCGAGATATCAAAAATCCGTCCGGAATATAGCATCCTCAATGTCTTGACTTCATGCACACCGAGTTTGGTGGTGATTGGTAACAGCATGGGTTGTAATTTGATGTTTTTCTAGGACAATTATTTAAAAAAAAAAACATAATTCCCGACTTCCGTTTGAACTGTCGTAAAACTTAGAGCACGAAAGTTGTTTGGCCTGATGTGATCTATGAGTGTACCGAGTTTCATATTAATCCATGCACGTGTGTTTGATTTATGGACAAATGTTCGAATCCCTAAAAGAATGCATCCTAAAAGAATGGTAAAGTTTGATGCGTCGCCACGGCAACAGTTTCAAAGATATCAAGAATCCATTCATAGATCTTCATCTGCCGTGTATGTACATTATACAGATGAAGCTTGAAGCAAATCGGGTAAAAATAAGAGGGTGATTTCAAAGCATTTTGAAAGTGACACACTTCCTGCTGCCAGTTGGTGGCGCTATAACTTTGACTCACAATAGTCACATCCATGTGATCGTCCTCTTACAGCGAACGCACTGCTGAAGTTTCATCCAGATCAGTTAATGTATGCTGAAGTTATGACACACTTCCTGTTTCACGTTTCTCGCCATAGTTTCGTTTCCTCGCTACGGCCAAACCGTTCGAGATATCAAAAATCCCCACACAAACTTTCATCCTCAATGTCTTGACTTCTAGCTGACCGAGTTTCGTCGAATTTGGATCAGAGCTCTAGGAGGAGTATTTAAAAGTTCATTGCGTGTGTTTTACAAAAAAACCTCAATAGCCGACTTCCTGTTGGGCTGGGGTAAAAAGCAAGAACGCGAGGTATAGATGAAATTCTGCTATCGACATGTGTACCGAGTTTCATATTATTACATGCAAGTGTGTTTGAGTTATGGACCAGGTGTTCGGACCCCATTCCAGGGGGCGCTGACGAGCCGCCCTGCCACGCCCGGGTACCAGCTTCAGCCCGGCTCTGATGGCCGCGGGTTCTGACCCGTGTGCAAAGTTTCAAGAGTTTTCGAGCATGTTAAGGGCCCCAAAAGTGCCCGAATAGTCGCTAGAAAAAAAAAAAAAAAAAAAATAAAAAAAATAAAAAAAATAATCGGAAGGAAAACAATAGGGCTCTGCGCCTTTCAGGGCTTGGGCCCTGAATAAATAATCGGAAGGAAAACAATAGGGCTCTGCGCCCTTTCAGGGCTTGGGCCCTAAAAAATATATATATATATATATATATATATATATATATAAATTATACTTTTTAGAGGACTTCTTACCTTACTTTTTAAAATATAATTTTATGTTTTATTATGAACTTTTAGCACTAAAAACCAGCGTTTCAATTATTAAAAGTGTGTGCGTTGACTTTTTGTGACAAAGGAAAGAAACTCCTGTAATGTCATTCTTGTCATAAATTCATATATTACTGTTCATTCATAATTTGTACGAAAAAAAACAGTGCTGAAATATCTATTTAGGAGTCTTAGACCTTTCCAACGATATATAGTTTGTCATGACTAGATTAGTAAATTTAGGTTGCCCTTGTACGGGCAAGTGACAGTTAAGGGGTTAATATCATGTGTCAAGGCACCGGGATGGCGGTACCGCCGGCTTTGGCCCTCAATCGCTGCTCGCAGCTATATTCATATATATATATATATATAAAGCCGGTGGCACCGCCACCTTGGTGCCTTTAGGGTTATTCTGTACGACGTGCAAAAACGTAACCCCTGCTTTGGAATACATACTAGTATGTATTCCACAATTGGAATACATACTAACATACTAGTCAGAACTGAATAGTTGATATCTGAATGACAGATCACCATAGAAGTCACTGGAAAAAATGTGACTAGTAACAAAAGAATAGTTACTAGTCACCATTGAAATAAGTACTAGTGTCTAATGAATAAGTACTAGTATCTATTTAATAGGTACTAGCATCTAATGAATAAGTACTAGTAACTAATTAATAAGCATTGGTATGTAATGAATAAGGACTAGCATCTAATGAATAAGTACTAGTATCTAATAAATAAGGACTAGTGTCTAATGAATAAGTACTAGTATCTTTAAAAAGGTACTAGTACCTAAAGAATAAACACTAGTATCTAAAGAAAAGGCACTAGTATCTAAAGAATAAGCACTAGTAGCTAATGAATAAGTACTAGTACTTAATGGAATAGATACTAGTATCTAAAAAATAAGTACTAGTAGCATGAAAATAGAGACTAGTAGGTTAAAATGATTAAATGTTAAAACGGCTTGCCATACTCTATCTGTCTGTTTCGACTAGTCACAATTACGTTACAGATATCTTAAATGATAATACAAACTATCCAAAATGTAATTACGACTAGAAAGACGTTGTTGATATCTACAATGTTAATTACGAATAGTCAAACTTAGCTTTTAAATGTTAAAAGGGCTTGCCATACAGAAGTGTAGGCTCAGAGAGACACTCAACATTTTCAAACCAAAATATCTGACTTTCTGTGGGTCCTAGCTCATGAGTGTAAATTAGAAAGTTGTCCGGCTTGAGGAGAATATATGAATATATGAAACGATGAGATCAACATGTGTACTGAGTTTCATATTATTACATGCAAGCGTGTTTGATTTATGGACCAAGTTTTTGGACCCCGTTCCAGGGGGCGCTGTCTAGCCCCCTTGCCACACCCGGGTACCATCTTCCCGGCTCTGATGGCTGTGGGATCTGACCTGTGTGCAAAGTTTCAAGAGTTTTCAAACCCATTAAGGGCCCCAAAAGCCGCTAAGAGACTCAAAATCATCAAAAAAAAGGAATGTTAAAGTTTGATGCGTTGCTATGGCAACATTATCTTAGATATTGAATAATGCTTTCACAGCTCTTCATCTGGCGTGTGTTTACATTATACAGATGAAGTTTGAAGCAAATCGGGTAAAAGTAAGAGTGTGATTTCAAAGCATTTTGCAAGTGAAACACTTTCTGCTGCCAGTTGGTGGCGCTATATATTTGACTCACAATAGTCACATCCATGTGATCGGCCTCTTACAACGAACACACTGCTGAAGTTTCATCAAGATCAGTTAATGTATGCAGAAGTTTTAACACACTTCCTTTTTGATTTATGGACCAAGTTAATTTAATTAATACACTAATTATATAAAACTATTGTCAATGCACTACAATTAAACAGGTTATATGTCTTTACTTATAAAAAAATAAAAACAAAAACTTATTTAAAAAATACCAGGCTTAAGAAATGTATTTACTTTAGCAGGCCAGACACACAGTGAAATTATTAAGCCCCCTCCCCCTACACACACACACACAGAGACTGTGTGTCAAAAGACTCAATCACACACACACACAGACTGTGTGACAGGCCTAGGCTCAGAAAGAGCATGATCATATTCAAACTACAATATCTGACTTTCTGTGGGTTTGAGATTATTATTGTTAATTAGAAAGTTGTTTGGCTTGAATAGAACAATATACACGGCAAGTTTTGTAACTGTCAGTA
This sequence comes from Hybognathus amarus, assembly GCA_030378365.1. Classification (NCBI taxonomy): domain Eukaryota; kingdom Metazoa; phylum Chordata; class Actinopteri; order Cypriniformes; family Leuciscidae; genus Hybognathus; species Hybognathus amarus. The sequence continues at coordinate 120,058 of JAQIUQ010001228.1, read as the reverse complement.
AAACTAACCAAGTTATAACACACTTTATGTGTCCTTTTTTAGTCAAAAAAATCCGCCACGGCCAAACCGTTCGAGATATCAAAAATCCGTCCGGAATATAGCATCCTCAATGTCTTGACTTCATGCACACTGAGTTTGGTGGTGATTGGTAACAGCATGGGTTGTAATTTGATGTTTTTCTAGGACAATTATTTAAAAAAAAAAAACATAATTCCCGTACTTCCGTTTGAACTGTCGTAAAACTTAGAGCACGAAAGTTGTTTGGCCTGATGTGATCTATGAGTGTACCGAGTTTCATATTAATCCATGCACGTGTGTTTGATTTATGGACAAATGTTCGAATCCTAAAAGAATGCATCCTAAAAGAATGGTAAAGTTTGATGCGTCGCCACGGCAACAGTTTCAAAGATATCAAGAATCCATTCATAGGTCTTCATCTGCCGTGTATGTACATTATACAGATGAAGTTTGAAGCAAATCGGGTAAAAATAAGAGGGTGATTTCAAAGCATTTTGAAAGTGACACACTTCCTGCTGCCAGTTGGTGGCGCTATAACTTTGACTCACAATAGTCACATCCATGTGATCGTCCTCTTACAGCGAACGCACTGCTGAAGTTTCATCCAGATCAGTTAATGTATGCTGAAGTTATGACACACTTCCTGTTTCACGTTTCTCGCCATAGTTTCGTTTCCTCGCCACGGCCAAACCGTTCGAGATATCAAAAATCCCCACACAAACTTTCATCCTCAATGTCTTGACTTCTAGCTGACCGAGTTTCGTCGAATTTGGATCAGAGCTCTAGGAGGAGTATTTAAAAGTTCATTGCGTGTGTTTTACAAAAAAACCTCAATAGCCGACTTCCTGTTGGGCTGGGGTAAAAAGCAAGAACGCGAGGTATAGATGAAATTCTGCTATCGACATGTGTACCGAGTTTCATATTATTACATGCAAGTGTGTTTGAGTTATGGACCAGGTGTTCGGACCCCATTCCAGGGGGCGCTGACGAGCCGCCCTGCCACGCCCGGGTACCAGCTTCAGCCCGGCTCTGATGGCCGCGGGTTCTGACCCGTGTGCAAAGTTTCAAGAGTTTTCGAGCATGTTAAGGGCCTCAAAAGTGCCCGAATAGTCGCTAGAAAAAGAAAAAAAAAAAGAAAAAAAAAAAATAGCTGCGAGCAGTCATTGCGTGCCCAAGCCGGTGGCACCTGCAACCCCGGTGCCTAAAGGCACCGGGATGGCGGTACCGCCGGCTTTGGCCCTCCATCGCTGCTCGCAGCTATATTTATTATATATATATATATATATATATATATATATATATATATATATACACACACATAAGCCGGTGGCACTGCCACCTTGGTGCCTGTAGGGTTATTCTGCACGACGTGCAAAAACGTAACCCCTGCTTTGGAATACATACTAGTATGTATTCCACAATTGGAATACATACTAACATACTAGTCAGAACTGAATAGTTGATATCTGAATGACAGATCACCATAGAAGTCACTGGAAAAAATGTGACTAGTAACAAAAGAATAGTTACTAGTCACCATTGAAATAAGTACTAGTGTCTAATGAATAAGTACTAGTATCTATTTAATAGGTACTAGCATCTAATGAATAAGTACTAGTAACTAATTAATAAGCATTGGTATGTAATGAATAAGGACTAGCATCTAATGAATAAGTACTAGTATCTAATAAATAAGGACTAGTGTCTAATGAATAAGTACTAGTATCTTTAAAAAGGTACTAGTACCTAAAGAATAAACACTAGTATCTAAAGAAAAGGCACTAGTATCTAAAGAATAAGCACTAGTAGCTAATGAATAAGTACTAGTACTTAATGGAATAGATACTAGTATCTAAAAAATAAGTACTAGTAGCATGAAAATAGAGACTAGTAGGTTAAAATGATTAAATGTTAAAACGGCTTGCCATACTCTATCTGTCGTTTCGACTAGTCACAATTACGTTACAGATATCTTAAATGATAATACAAACTATCCAAAATGTAATTACGACTAGAAAGACGTTGTTGATATCTACAATGTTAATTACGAATAGTCAAACTTAGCTTTTAAATGTTAAAAGGGCTTGCCATACAGAAGTGTAGGCTCAGAGAGACACTCAACATTTTTAAACCAAAATATCTGACTTTCTGTGGGTCCTAGCTCATGAGTGTAAATTAGAAAGTTGTCCGGCTTGAGGAGAATATATGAATATATGAAACGATGAGATCAACATGTGTACTGAGTTTCATATTATTCCATGCAAGCGTGTTTGATTTATGGACCAAGTTTTTGGACCCCGTTCCAGGGGGCGCTGTCTAGCCCCCTTGCCACACCCGGGTACCATCTTCCCGGCTCTGATGGCTGTGGGATCTGACCTGTGTGCAAAGTTTCAAGAGTTTTCAAACCCATTAAGGGCCCCAAAAGCCGCTAAGAGACTCAAAATCATCAAAAAAAGGAATGTTAAAGTTTGATGCGTTGCTATGGCAACATTATCTTAGATATTGAATAATGCTTTCACAGCTCTTCATCTGGCGTGTGTTTACATTATACAGATGAATTTTGAAGCAAATCGGGTAAAAGTAAGAGTGTGATTTCAAAGCATTTTGCAAGTGAAACACTTTCTGCTGCCAGTTGGTGGCGCTATATATTTGACTCACAATAGTCACATCCATGTGATCGGCCTCTTACAACGAACACACTGCTGAAGTTTCATCAAGATCAGTTAATGTATGCAGAAGTTTTAACACACTTCCTTTTTGATTTATGGACCAAGTTAATTTAATTAATACACTAATTATATAAAACTATTGTCAATGCACTACAATTAAACAGGTTATATGTCTTTACTTATAAAAAAATAAAAACAAAAACTTATTTAAAAAATACCAGGCTTAAGAAATGTATTTACTTTAGCAGGCCAGACACACAGTGAAATTATTAAGCCCCCTCCCCCTACACACACACACACAGAGACTGTGTGTCAAAAGACTCAATCACACACACACACAGACTGTGTGACAGGCCTAGGCTCAGAAAGAGCATGATCATATTCAAACTACAATATCTGACTTTCTGTGGGTTTGATCTTATTATTGTTAATTAGAAAGTTGTTTGGCTTGAATAGAACAATATACACGGCAAGTTTTGTAACTGTCAGTAAAACTAACCAAGTTATAACACACTTTATGTGTCCTTTTTTAGTCAAAAAAATCCGCCACGGCCAAACCGTTCGAGATATCAAAAATCCGTCCGGAATATAGCATCCTCAATGTCTTGACTTCATGCACACCGAGTTTGGTGGTGATTGGTAACAGCATGGGTTGTAATTTGATGTTTTTCTAGGACAATTATTTAAAAAAAAAAAACATAATTCCCGACTTCCGTTCGAACTGTCGTAAAACTTAGAGCACGAAAGTTGTTTGGCCTGATGTGATCTATGAGTGTACCGAGTTTCATATTAATCCATGCACGTGTGTTTGATTTATGGACAAATGTTCGAATCCCTAAAAGAATGCATCCTAAAAGAATGGTAAAGTTTGATGCGTCGCCACGGCAACAGTTTCAAAGATATCAAGAATCCATTCATAGGTCTTCATCTGCCGTGTATGTACATTATACAGATGAAGTTTGAAGCAAATCGGGTAAAAATAAGAGGGTGATTTCAAAGCATTTTGAAAGTGACACACTTCCTGCTGCCAGTTGGTGGCGCTATAACTTTGACTCACAATAGTCACATCCATGTGATCGTCCTCTTACAGCGAACGCACTGCTGAAGTTTCATCCAGATCAGTTAATGTATGCTGAAGTTATGACACACTTCCTGTTTCACGTTTCTCGCCATAGTTCCGTTTCCTCGCGACGGCCAAACCGTTCCGAGATATCAAAAATCCCCACACAAACTTTCATCCTCAATGTCTTGACTTCACGCTGACCGAGTTTCGTCGAATTTGGATCAGAGCTCTAGGAGGAGTATTTAAAAGTTCATTGCGTGTGTTTTACAAAAAAACCTCAATAGCCGACTTCCTGTTGGGCTGGGGTAAAAAGTAAGAACGCGAGGTATAGATGAAATTCTGCTATCGACATGTGTACCGAGTTTCATATTATTACATGCAAGTGTGTTTGAGTTATGGACCAGGTGTTCGGACCCCATTCCAGGGGGCGCTGACGAGCCGCCCTGCCACGCCCGGGTACCAGCTTCAGCCCGGCTCTGATGGCCGCGGGTTCTGACCCGTGTGCAAAGTTTCAAGAGTTTTCGAGCATGCTCAGGGCCCCAAAAGTGCCCGAGTAGTCGCTAGAAAAAAAAAAAAAAAAAAAAAAAAAATAAAAAAAATAATCGGAAGGAAAACAATAGGGCTCTGCGTCCTTTCAGGGCTTGGGCCTAAAATAATCGGAATAAGTATAGGGCTTGTGCTCTTTCAGGGCTTGGGCCCTAATAAAACTATAGACACATTTACAAAAACGAATAAAAATGACAAAAATACAACAACAACAAAAAAAAATTAACTCATCAATCTGGTGGTGCACTTTGAGAAGCTCCAACACCATACGCGAGACACGCTGAGCTTTTATTTTGGCCGGAAAACATGTTTACAAACGCGTCTCATTAGAAATCTAGTGAATTGCTGTAATTGTCAACTATGCAGCATGGAAATAATGCGTAACTGTGTTCTCAAATGCTAAACTCAGGACAGATGGAGTTCACCACATTCATCCACTGTGAACTGTGAACGTGTCAGCAAAGCGCACACTTCTCTTTGACCAGTGCAAACAGAGTCTTTTGCAATTTGGGTAGACACAATCATTTTAGCATGTTCGACAGCAATTGCTGCAAAACACAACATTAAAGACCTTTTATGTTACTATGAGAAGTTTAAATATATTTTGTGCCTGACAGTCTAGTAAATGAATAGGGAACACTGAAATCTTTTTGTGGAGGGCCACCATATAAATCAATGAAGCAAACACTATAACAGTGTCTGAAATTATCCTAGAGTAGCAATGTGCCACGTTAACAATTATGATTCCGCAAATCGCTGCTTGGCCGCACATGGCGAAGTCTCTACATCATCATTCAGCAGGAGTTACTGTTCTCTAGCTGTTGTATGAGAGAAAGAGCGGCAGAGAGAGGAACATGAACAAAGACCGTGTGCTGTAACAGGCAGAGCAGTGATGACCAGTCCAATTGCATTCATCCAGCGCCTGTCACGTGCCTCACGGGAAACCAGCGGCTGGCTGCAAAACACATTTATCACACATTAGACTTCAATACACAACACTGTATGAACGAATATGTGTCTCATGTGTCATGACCTCTGTACCTCTTGAGCACCACATTGAGCAGGGCGTTGCCCACGTCTTTGCCGGGCACAGCCAGAGCCATGAGCTCCACACAGGTGACGTGCAGCGCGTGCGCCGCCGGGTCTGGGAACTCGTCGAAGCGCCAGTCGCAGTTGGGGAACGGCCCCGGGACTTGCCTGCCATGGGTGCCCTCCGGCTTAGGAGATCGACACACACTTCATCCTGACTCTTCTGCTAGACTAACTCAGTAACACTTTATTTGAAGGCGTGTGTGTGCACAAATACTGACATGACACTGTCATAAGCATGACATAACACCTGTCATGAACATGAGTCATGAGTCTTTATGAATGTTTATGACTGTTGTCATTAAGTGTCATTCGGTAAATTATGACACTTTAAATGCAAAGTTGACATTGTTTAAAATGTCTTTGTTATGACAACTTGACATTAACCAAGAAAATCATAACTAGTCCAACGTGTTCCACTTTACTTGAGGTAAAGGGAAATATTAATGACACTGTTGTTAAAGCATTTGACAGTGTAATGACCCTTAATAACATCTTTATAACTAGTACAATGTGTTCCACTTTACTTGAGGACAAGTCAAATATTCATGTCACAGTTATAATGGTGTCATGACAACCAAAGTTAAAACCAACCATAATATGACAGGGTAATGTAATGTTAACACAAAGCTAAATAACTTCTTTAAGTTTGATAATTAGACCTGTTATGACATATTTGTGACAGGTTGATTGTGGTTATCATTTCTTGGTTAATGTCAAGTTGTCATAATAAAGACATGTTAAACAATGTCAACTTTGCATTAAAAGGGTCATAATGTCTTTCTTTCTTCAGTTGAAAAGAAATGAAGGTTTTTGATGAAAACATTCCAGGATTTTCTCCATATAATGGACTTCAATGGGAACCAAACGGTTCAAGGTCCAAAAGACAGTTTCAGTGCAAACTGTTCAAAGGGCTTTAGACGATTCCAGACGATGAATAAGGGTTCGTATCAGAGCGAAATCGATCGCTCATTTAATAAATACATTTAATTAAGTTCATCAAAATGAACAAAACTTTTTCCGAGTCATTTCTTTCGTTGAATGAACCAAATGACACAAAGAAAGATTTGTAAATTTTGATAAAAAAGTTTGAACAGGAGAGTCACAAACGACTCTCCTGTTCTTTTTCTGTTTGAAAAAAGAAAATCAATTTTTCTTTATGATATTTAGGTTTGACATGGTGAGTGCCAGATTTGGTGTTATTATCAGGGATGGTTTCAGAAAACTTTAACTATGTTTTTCTCCAAATTGACTCTACCTGACTCTATCGACTTCAAACAGGTGCAGCTCAGTCATTTTTTGATCAAATCAAACAAATCATACATGATTTTGACAGAGATTAACCCATTATACTCCTATTTTGCTCATTGCAACTCATTTGGCCTGCATGGGTCACATTTATTTGGCGAACAACCAGAGAAGAGAGTTCATTAAGCTGCTTTTTTTGGCAACAGATTCATAAGCGATGCTCATGACAAATCTGGGAAGATGGCTAGTTCCAAACATGTTCTATAAGCAAAGCAGACACCAAAAACACCATATCATGTCTGCTTTTATAAATTACTATATAGAGCAATTTAATTATGTATATGCATATTTAATATTAAATGGGATACTCACAAAAAAGTCCCTACATTGTTTAAATATATGACATCACCAGGAAGCTGGTGAGATTACGCAGCTTTAGATACTCGTGAACGCTGATTTTTAGTGGCTGACGAAGTGTAAATATTGGAGCCTGACTGAGATGATGAGAGCGCTACATATCAATTAAATGCATACATTTGAAACAACGTATTTTGTGGTTTGTTCAGAAATCACTTTGGTCGTTCATGCAGTCACAACCCCTGAACTAATTAATTTGTTCTCGGATTGACAATTCACAAGGTTTATAAATCTCAGATTGGAAAAATGGGAAAAAACCCCATCGCTGTATCTCTTAAATGTATAATTGTGATGGCGCTGGCTGTGATGCGCTGTAGGAAAGGATATTATCCACCAGCCGGCCGATGAGTTTGCAGTAGTAGGTGTCGTCAGGGATCCAGATGTTGCTCCTCCCTGGGGTTCATCCCACACTTCAGGTAGGTCTCGGCTAAGACACCAGCCGGGGGTGCGGTTGTCCTTGAGCGGAGCTCATGATGGCGTGGACCAGCTTCCTCTTCAGGTTGGTGCGATCTCGCAGGTGTTTCTCGTAATAATGCAGCGTGTTGTACAGGTACGTCACTGGACGATCTGCATGTCAAAGGTAAAAGAGTAAAGGGGAAAAAAGTAGTCATTAACCAATCAAATTAATAGATCACAATTCAAAATCTGTGTAAATCTTATATTATAAAGAAAAATAATATATAACTTATTTTGTGTGTGGGGGAGAGGGTGCAAATATTATTGCAGTTTACATTTTGATTGTGTTATTTACCATTTTAATTTAGAGTTTGATATCTTAAAATCCCCCTGTTTTGTATGTTGTTTATATGTCAATGTGGTGTTTTAATATGTTTTAGACAATCCATGTGTAAATTCATAAGTCGACAGCATTGCTGAGTATTTTCTGCTTAAAACTGCAGTGAACCAAAGACAGTCTCAAAAACATGGTCACAAACGACCTTGTAACACATCAGATTATTGTGTGATCGGAATATTGTGACGTGTTCGTTCCTGGAAGAAACTCAAGACTACAATGGAGGTGTTTCAGGAGTTCAGAAACACTGACACTCATATAGATGCTATATGTCATAGGTGTTCATAAATAATTAAAACTCCTTTAATTCCCTGCGTGAGATCCACTAGCCGTCCTGCCTCTCACCGTGAAACTTGTAGAGCCCGCCCAGGTGGTCGAGCAGCGTCTCCAGAGACTTGGACACGGGCAGCAGCTCCAGGAAGCGATGGATGACGATGTCGAACACGGGAAGGAAGCGCAGGCACACGTTCCCGAAGTAGATGGGCAGGTACTGGGACTGCAGCTGAATGGGGGGGTTGACCTGCTCTCGCCAGGCCTTCGAAGTACAGCTTCTCGGGATACTTCTGCAGGGACCACAGCGGAGGAGCTCGTCACCAACACAACCCTATTTTGAGCTTTGTTAGTGGTATAAACTCAGCGATTTCTTTTTACTTAGTCAATGCCCCCAGTACTAGCATTATACGCTGAAACAGTTTTTAGAGATAAAACTCTTTACCGTTCGATTATCATGAAAACAAATCTCAGAGAACGATTGACTAGTACCAATGTTTTATTAGACCAAAGGTTCATTGTTCGCCGGAGTTCTCCTTCTCCTTAGGCCACATACACACAAAGTCAGTGCGCTCCCTATCAGATATTTTTTCCTCGTTCAAAAAAAATAAATCCGTAAACACGCCGTCATCTCAAGAAATATCTGCGTACACACGAAACCACTGAAACCGACTGAAAACGGTGTAGTATACATGCCAGACCAGTATGGGGCGCTGTAATTCTGCCACAGAGATAGACTATACACTGAGAAGAAGACTTTGAGCATGCGCATAACCTTGCACGCTGTATTTGAACCAAGAAGATGAAGATGGCATGTGACGCAGCCAACACGTGATGTGCTGACATCATCATTTCAGAAAATATACGGATTGGTTGTACACACGAAACCAACAAGGGTGTCGCTTTCAGATTTATCCACTTTGGGACCCGGTTTCATAAAATAGCAGGTTTACGCTCCCAAAACGCCAGATCCGTGAGGATCAAATGCCAATATCGATAAAAATGTACACGTATACAGCGAATCGTGTCTTCATGGGGACGGGCCTTAATTCACCCCAGAACAATACACGTCCACACCAGCAGACGATATCGTCCTGTTTAGTATAAACGCGTGCATCTGCCACTTTAAATGTTGGAGCTCTTTAAAGCAGGATGGATTCTGATTGGCTGTCGATGTTTTTTATTTTTGTTTGTCAGCTGGAAAATCTTTCTGAAAGTGATTCCAACTACAGGCGAAACTTCGAAAAATTAGAAAGTAAAAAGTTAAAGTTAAAGGTGACACTTTACAATAAGGTCCGTTAGTTAACATTAGTTAACTACATTAGTTAATATGAATTGCACATATACAGCATTTATTGATCTTTGTTAATGTTAATTTCAACATTTACTAATATTTTATTTAAATCTTGTAAACAGTTAATGCACCGTGAACTAACATGAACAACAATAACAGTAACAAATGTATTGCTCATGGTTAGTTCATGTTAGTTAATACATTAACTAATGTTAACCAATGAACCTCATTGTAAAGCTGTTACCAAGTTAAAAGGTGAAACTATTTTGGGAGTTTGGGGAAAAGCCATAAAGCTGTAAGCTATAATCATCAACAAGCCTTTATGGTTATAGTTGAGCTGTGGACTGATTTTAGGACTATATCTCTATTGTTATCATTACAGTTATCATTCATTCTTGTGTTGTATATTCCAGTCTTTACCCAGTAGATAACAGCTTTACCGCATGTTAGAAAACAGCAGCCGGGGACGTTACCAAGAATCTCAAGAATATGTCTCTTTCTAAACTCTGAAGTGTTTAGTCTGAACTGTTTCTAAACTAAGAGTGGTCACATGTTGGCTGTAGTCTTATGGTGGGGTTTGGCTCGGGTCAAACTCTTAGCTGAAGTATGCTTTGTTTGCCATTCGGCACAGATACACACAAGATGAAATGTCAGGAAATCTGAGGTCAATCTCTACTTTAAATGCCACAGAGAAATAAAGATGGGATAATAACTGTGTTTCAGACATTTCAGACATTCATTAAACTTGATATTTTGCTGAATATCCTGAACTAAGATGGTTTTCCGTTTCATCTCTAAAGGTCAACAGAATTATACAGAAATCCATATGTAACGTACATCTGTGAGAGACATACGGCTACTGGAAATCGCTGTGCGTTTCATTATTAAACTTGGCAGGTCACATTAAAACAGATGTTTATTTACACAGATTGAATAAGCAAGCGGTCGTTTGAGCATGAAGGACATTAAAGACAGTAACTCAGCCGCAGTATAGTCAGATTAAATCAAACTGAATGTAAAAGTTTATTAGTGAATGTTTGTGAGCTTCATGCCATCAAATCCTTTGACAGATATTCAGAGTTTTGTTAGCGACGCTTAGCAGATAAATGTGCTAAACACAGCTGTGTACTCCAGTTTGTTTTGTTATGTCTGCTAAATAATCAATCCTGGATGGATGAATAATCTGAGCACAGGCTCTTCACACATTTTTCCAATATTTTGCTAGCTTTTATGGATGCTGCTGCTGCCATCATCCAATTTGTGTTATCTAATGCTGGAACAAACACCAACCACTAGGGCAGTGCAATATTGACAACAAATATATCTTGATATTTTATGGGATTTTGTTGATAACTATAATTAGTCCATTTAGCAGTTTTGGGCATGCTGTCAGTGTGTAACAGGTTGAGTGTTTGGTGGTGAGTATTGTTAATGTGTAGCAAGCGGTGTTCGTTGAGTTTTGTTAACATAAGGTTATTTTTGGTGTGTTTGTTGTGTTAACATGTAGCAGGTTATTTTCATTTTTTTGTTTTTAGCATGTAACAGGTGCGTGTTGTTAGCTTGTAGCAGGTCATGTGTTTGGTGCGGTACCTTGTGGTAGGTCATGTGTTTGGTGTGTGTTGTTAGCGTGTGCAGGTTGTGTGTTGCGGTACCTTGTGGTAGGTCATGTGTTTGGTGTGTGTTGTTAGCGTGTGCAGGTTGTGTGTTGCGGTACCTTGTGGTAGGTCATGTGTTTGGTGTGTGTTGTTAGCGTGTGCAGGTTGTGTGTTGCGGTACCTTGTGGTAGGTCATGTGTTTGGTGTGTGTTGTTAGCGTGTGCAGGTTGTGTGTTGCGGTACCTTGTGGTAGGTCATGTGTTTGGTGTGTGTTGTTAGCGTGTGCAGGTTGTGTGTTGCGGTACCTTGTGGTAGGTCATGTGTTTGGTGTGTGTTGTTAGCGTGTGCAGGTTGTGTGTTGCGGTACCTTGTGGTAGGTCATGTGTTTGGTGTGTGTTGTTAGCGTGTGCAGGTTGTGTGTTGCGGTACCTTGTGGTAGGTCATGTGTTTGGTGTGTGTTGTTAGCGTGTGCAGGTTGTGTGTTGCGGTACCTTGTGGTAGGTCATGTGTTTGGTGTGTGTTGTTAGCGTGTGCAGGTTGTGTGTTGCGGTACCTTGTGGTAGGTCATGTGTTTGGTGTGTGTTGTTAGCGTGTGCAGGTTGTGTGTTGCGGTACCTTGTGGTAGGTCATGTGTTTGGTGTGTGTTGTTAGCGTGTGCAGGTTGTGTGTTGTGGTACCTTGTGGTAGGTCATGTGTTTGGTGTGTGTTGTTAGCGTGTGCAGGTTGTGTGTTGCGGTACCTTGTGGTAGGTCATGTGTTTGGTGTGTGTTGTTCAGCGTGTGCAGGTTGTGTGTTGCGGTACCTTGTGGTAGGTCATGTGTTTGGTGTGTGTTGTTAGCGTGTGCAGGTTGTGTGTTGCGGTACCTTGTGGTAGGTCATGTGTTTGGTGTGTGTTCAGCGTGTGCAGGTTGTGTGTTGCGGTACCTTGTGGTAGGTCACGTGTTTGGTGTGTGTTGTTAGCGTGTGCAGGTTGTGTGTTGCGGTACCTTGTGGTAGGTCATGTGTTTGGTGTGTGTTGTTAGCGTGTGCAGGTTGTGTGTTGTGGTACCTTGTGGTAGGTCATGTGCTTGGTGTGTGTTAGCGTGTGCAGGTTGTGTGTTGCGGTACCTTGTGGTAGGTCATGTGTTTGGTGTGTGTTGTTAGCGTGTGCAGGTTGTGTGTTGCGGTACCTTGTGGTAGGTCATGTGTTTGGTGTGTGTTGTTAGCGTGTGCAGGTTGTGTGTTGCGGTACCTTGTGGTAGGTCATGTGTTTGGTGTGTGTTGTTAGCGTGTGCAGGTTGTGTGTTGCGGTACCTTGTGGTAGGTCATGTGTTTGGTGTGTGTTGTTAGCGTGTGCAGGTTGTGTGTTGCGGTACCTTGTGGTAGGTCATGTGTTTGGTGTGTGTTAGCGTGTGCAGGTTGTGTGTTGCGGTACCTTGTGGTAGGTCATGTGTTTGGTGTGTGTTGTTAGCGTGTGCAGGTTGTGTGTTGCGGTACCTTGTGGTAGGTCATGTGTTTGGTGTGTGTTGTTAGCGTGTGCAGATTGTGTGTTGCGGTACCTTGTGGTAGGTCATGTGTTTGGTGTGTGTTAGCGTGTGCAGGTTGTGTGTTGCGGTACCTTGTGGTAGGTCATGTGTTTGGTGTGTGTTGTTAGCGTGTGCAGGTTGTGTGTTGCGGTACCTTGTGGTAGGTCATGTGTTTGGTGTGTGTTAGCGTGTGCAGGTTGTGTGTTGCGGTACCTTGTGGTAGGTCATGTGCTTGGTGTGCCAGTCGCTCTGCAGCCAGTGTTCTGGAGCGTTCTCTTTCACGAAATCACTCACGCGGTTGCGGAAGTCGTTGGGTTTGAGGAGGAGCAGTTGGATGATGAAGTAGCAGACCTGAGCCTCGTTCCCTCGTGACTCCTCATCGCCTGCATGAACACACACACAACGTTCAGTGCCACGGCGAGGGCTTAGAAATGTTTGTTTAGTGTAGCATGTTGACACAGTAGAGCTCTCAGAAAATGATTTCCAGTGTGTGTATTATAGTAAAACGGTGAGTTCCAATCCTTGATTCTTGATTTTTGGTTTAAGTCACAATAAAAAATGGCTATGGCCGCTTCACCCAACGGTTCTATGTATTACTACACAACACCCATGGCAAACACCTGTTTCTCTGTGTTCACAAGATTCAGTCCTTTCAATATAAAAGTCTTCTCTGCTGACTGACACACTCATAAAGACAGTCTTTGCCACATCTAATGGCGTTTTAATGTAACTCTGCTGCTGTTCACGGTCGGGGACTATTTTTTCCAGCGGAAGGAAGACATTTAGTAATTTTACTTCAAGAAAGTGGCATTGACACGTTTTTTTTTTTTTGGCTATAATATTTGTATTGTGTGGTTAATGTTTTATAAAATCAATAAGGTACTCGAGGCTAGTGCTGTATCGTGGATAATCCTCATCAGCAGGGTGTGTGTGCAGGGTTTTCAGACGGGCTGAAAGCACAAGGCGCCGCAGGTCTGTGAAGCACAGGCAGGGTCAGTGTCAGTGAAGGCACCGCTCGATCAGGACTGATACATGAACGTGTTCAGTGCAGCGGGACGCTCATTGATCAGCGGATGAGACGGCAGATTGCCGGGCTGTTTCTGTTCGCTTCTCACACACAGATAATGTTTCACATGTAGCTCTTCTCCCATGTTGCAGTAACACGCCAATAAATCCATGAGTCAAACATTAAATACAACAACGCCTATGTTAACATGCACAACATTTCTTTCAATCGGACTGAATTAATTCCGATTGATATATCTGAAAGTGGTTTACATGAACGCTAAACATGTGATCAGGTTGATGTGCGTGTGTAGATGACCAAACTTCAAATAGATTTTTTGATATGCACAAATATACAGAGTTTCCTGCTGTTTGCGCTTTTATTACTATTCTCCTACATTGGTCCTTTATTTGTTTTAAACAGATTTAGTACGCGCATCTGGTCATGATTTGGAGACAGTGAGCGTATGAACCGCTGTGACGAGCTGCTTATATTGATCGCGCAGTAGAACTGCCCAGAACCAGTCTGAAACCAAGACTAGTAGCTTGTTGTCCTGCTCTACTTCACACACAGAAGATGACAGGACACTTATTTATACTGCACTTTATTCAACAGGAAGATCAGCTTGTTCCACAAATCAAACGTCATTACGCTATTTCTATGTCATTGCACATGCGTAGCCCTTTCAATTTCGGTTTTCAATCCGATCAAGTGTGTAGATGTTCTCTCAATCGGATAAGGAAAGGAATAATCTTAGAACCTTTCAATTCGGATCAAAATTTCATCAGATCGATTAAAGTGTTCTGGCACTGAAGTTCCAGTGTCTCGGTGTTTGGTGCGTCTCTGTTTAGCTTTAACGATAGCAGCATGATTTCAGATCGTCTTTCTTAAGCTTCACTGAAATAACAAAATCTGACCGTCTGTATCACAATCAATCACATGATCAATGACGGTCATACACTGCCTTCAGCAGTAACACTGTGGCTTCATTGACCTGAAACGTGTAAAACAAGCTCATGTTGCAGATGATTGCAGTGTTGTTTGAGTTATTTGACAGGTGGAGTGAAGAGTGATGCAGTGGGACAGGAGGAGGGCCGGGGCTCACCAGGCAGAGGATGAGTCTGTCCAGGGTCACGATGTTGTACTTCCACACCATGTCATTGAGAATCTCGATGCACTTGTTCAGCTGCTGCCCCCCCGCTGACGTGGAGAACTCGTATACCAGGAAGTCGGCAAAGGTCCTGACGTGGGCCACCAGCGCCCGCGCCCGATACGCTCCAGCACCCTGAGGGGAGGAAGACAGAAAGCCTTGAGACATGTTCGACATCATCACACTAGAGCCCATCTGATGACAGACTCTGGTTTGTTTAGCTGCTAAACTCACTTCAATAGGTAAACGTTTGCCTATTCAAATGAATATGACTTAATTTCCTGTTATGAAATTATTTTGGAAATTGGCGTCCTCGGAGTCAGATTTGATGGTGTGCTGCACAAAAATGATTTGGTCAAGCAAATATCAAAGCAAAGATCTGAGAAAGACTGTAGAAAGAGTTTAATAAATCACATCACAGTGATTGTTATCGCTTTATCCAGTAAAAGTGTTTCAGTGTAACTGTACACACGTCCTCCTTAAGCTCCAGCTTCTCTTGTCTTTCTGTGTCAAATCTGACCTGATTTATTAAAGAAACGCAAGAATAACTTTGATATTGTTAGTAATATTACACCTGGATTGAAGCGACTGAGGTTTAGTTGATCATCCAGACATTATTTATTAGAAAAATATGATCATCAGGCTTTGAGGAAGGATGATTTGTTCATCTGTCAATCATCACTGTATTGCACTGCATTATGATTTAAAACTACAGAGCTTTGATCATAAAACTAAGCATTTAAAAATCCTCTTACTCAGACATTATTGGCAGATACTGATATGTATATGCATTTCATGTAAGCATCTGCTAAACTGTTATAATGATCTCATTGATCAGTATTTCATTGAGGTATTTTTTTCCTACAAATTATTATATCATATAGGTTTTATACACTCACCTAAAGGATTATTAGGAACACCTGTTCAACTTCTCATTAATGCAATTATCTAATCAACCAATTACATGGCAGTTGTTTCAATGCATTTAGGGGTGTGGTCCTGGTCAAGACAATCTCCTGAACTCCTGCTCAGTTACTGGGATTTTCACACACAACCATTTCTAGGGTTTACAAAGAATGGTGTGAAAGGGAAAAACATCCAGTATGCGGCAGTCCTGTGGGAGAAAATGCCTTGTTGATGCTAGAGGTCAGAGGAGAATGGGCCGACTGATTCAAGCTGATAGAAGAGCAACTTTGACTGAAATAACCACTCGTTACAACCGAGGTATGCAGCAAAGCATTTGTGAAGAAGACACAACACACACAACCTTGAGATGGGCTACAACAGCAGAAGACCCCACCGGGTACCACTCATCTCCACTACAAATAGGAAAAAGAGGCGACAATTTGCAAGAGCTCACCAAAATTGGACAGTTGAAGACTGGAAAAATGTTGCCTGGTCTGATGAGTCTCGATTTCTGTTGAGACATTCAGATGGTAGAGTCAGAATTTGGCGTAAACAGAATGAGAACATGGATCCATCATGCCTTGTTACCACTGTGCAGGCTGGTGGTGGTGGTATAATGGTGTGGGGGATGTTTTCTTGGCACACTTTAGGCCCCTCAGTGCCAATTGGGCATCGTTTAAATGCCACGGCCTACCTGAGCATTGTTTCTGACCATGTCCATCCCTTTATGGCCACCATGTCCCCATCCTCTGATGGCTACTTCCAGCAGGATAATGCACCATGTCACAAAGCTCTGAATCATTTCAAATTGGTTTCTTGAACATGACAATGAGTTGACTGTACTAAAATGGCCCCACAGTCACCAGATCTCAACCCAATAGAGCATCTTTGGGATGTGGTGGAACGGGAGCTCTTATAAATTATATATAATAAATAAAGCGCTCTCTCTCTCTCTCTCTCTCTCTCTCTCTCTCTCATATATATATATATATATATATATATATGTGTGTGTGTGTGTATGTATGTATACATATACTAAATTAACAACTTAAAAAAAAATAATTAACCATCACTGAACTTAAGCTGGACTAATATTTTGTCTAACAGTGCAACATACTTTTCCATAAAAAAAATAAATAAAACAAAACAACAACATTGATTTCTCTGACAATTATATCATATAACAGGCTCTGCAGGGTTAATCCACTCAACCAACATGTGACCAAACCTGTGTGAGACAGACTGCGGTTTCAGAAGCGCTTGTTGTCTACACTTATTGCTAGAGAAGTCTCGATTCTGTTTGTATAAAAGAGCTTTGAATAAAAAACAAAAGTGCGTTTCACATCCCAAAAGCAAATCACAGGGAATCCTCAGAGAAACCTCACAGCAAAGCTACTGTCAAGAGCTAGCCGTATCTCCCTCATGAGACAGAGAGAGAGAAAACATCAGACAGCAGGATTCGAGGAACACCGACACCAAGACATGTGAGAGAGAAGAGAGACTTCTGCAGGGCGAGAGCATTACAGAGACACTGAAAACACACATGAGTCACAGGAATACACACCACTGAACCTAACAAACACACACCAACTCTAGGCCAAACACTACAACAGTGATGATGGAGAGTTAGATGTACACACAGAAACATTCACAACCAGAACATAAACTCTAACTGAACTGAACAACTCATAACTGACACATTCCATAATCACAATGCTTATGATTGGAAATTAAATAAAGCAACACTGTGAACACTGCAGAGACTTCAGTGAGACATTTGTCCATTTAGCAGGCATGTGATCAGCTAGAGACAAAAAAGAAGGAAAACCTTACCCAAATGACTACTTTTAAAAATATTATTTCATCAAATTGATTAAAAAAAAATCCTATTTTTGCAGTAATACATACTATTTTACTACGAAATATATATTTAAACTAAATAATAATCATATTATATTATAACACATAATAAAAGTATTAACAGACACTTAAGTAAAAGGTTATTTTGGTATAATTTGAATTGGAAAAGTAAGACTAATTATTCCTTGGTTAACTGTCGGTTGGTAAAACTAGATTTGAAGACACTGCTTTTCAGCTGATTGATTGAAGGCCTTGTTGATCAAAGCTTATGAGTTTTTTTCTTCTTTTTCAGGTGAATAAGCTTAAGTGATCAATGGACTACGATCGATCAGTTCTTCCAATCAAAAACCTGTGCTACTGAAAGAAAACAAGCTGTCAAAAAGATTGAATCCAATATTTTGTGATAATATAGCATAACAAGAGATTTAAAAGGCCAGTATTTTTTGACCTGGAACACCAAATTATGTAAAGGATTTTCCGAACAGCACAAGAGAAACACTGGCTCAAGGGAGAAAACAAACGGGTTGGACAGCAGAAGAGGCAGGGAATAAGAATGAGCGCGTACATAAGCGTTTTCTCTGAACTAGTGTTTGAATGCTGAGACTGTGTTTACTGTCACTGACAGTGTTCACATTGATGTACAGTGGTTTGATATGATGTGTGTTGCTCTGAGAGAGGTAGAGATGTCAGAAAGCTCTTCTACACATCTGTGCCGCTGATCTGCTGCTGTAATGAGGGAGAGCTCGTGACTGGAGAATAAAGTGGATCACACAGGACCGCTGCATTCAGCTCAGCACAAGCAGCCTTTATACAGCCGAGAGCAGCTGCAGCACACACACACACACACACACACACACTTCAAATGATACAAAACAAACTAACAACAACCTATTCAAAGAGAGACAGATAGACGCTGTGGACAAAGGACCCTTATTGTGCTTGTAAAGGCTGATCTCAGACCACCGTCTGATGATACGTGAACAAAAACACCAGACAAAGTTCCAGGAACACACACTGAAGTCACACTAAATACATTTAGTTGTATAAGTTATGTTCATTGTAGATCAGGTTTAATGCTCCACACTAACTGAAATGCACCTGGTTTTGTGAAAGATAAACACTGACCTGACTGTACACTAGTAATTCGCTTTAGTTTTGTTGTGTGTGTGTGTAACAAATAGCTGTCTGTCATAAGAGCCTTCACGCAACTGCGGTTAAAAGTTACACCTAGCACCGATTCTACAATTCTAAACAATCAAAGAAAGAAAAGATTCGAGATGAACTGGAGAATCCCCCCATCACTAGTAGTCAAAAGTAAGCTGGTTTCTGCCACAGAATAATACAATTTAAATAATAATTGCGACATTTTAAATCACAATTGCGAATTTACATCTCTCAATGCTGACTTTATTTCTCAGGATTGCGTGTTTGTGAGTTTATATCACACAATTACATTTTTTATTTATACTGGATACTAAACAACAAAGAAATGCCACAATTGATCAAAAGCTTGAAGCAGATTTGAGGGAGAAATGCCTCACATGAGCCTCTCACAAGTATAAGGGTGTTTCCTTGCCAGTAATCTTGGATAACATGCCTACATCTCCTTCCATTAAAAATAATGGCTGAGATATACGAACGAGTATATCTTGTATATTATAATGGCTGAGATATACGAGATATACGAACGAGATATACAAACGATATACGAACACCTACCAACATCCGTTGACATGATTATTGAAATGACTTATCGCAAGAGCAAAATGACATTTTAGTGGCATAACATCAGTTAAAGCTGCAGTCTGCAGTTTTTCCTCTTTGTCACCACCTCTGTTCAAAATCTGCAATGGCAGTTATTCGCAGAATTATCAACTTTACTTTATGCGAGTCTGTACTTCGGCATGGCACAGTGTGGATGAACACAATGTTTGAGGAGACTGTAAGGCTGTCAGTCACCACGCCGGTGTTGCTACGGTCATTCAGAATCACAGATTATTCCACAGAAAATGTCCTCTGAACAAGTAAGTAACATCCACTTTTGTTCTGGTTCTGACATTGCAGTAAATTGTGCTGCTTAAATCCAAAATTCTAAAAAAGTTTTCATATCACGCAAAACCGTGCAAATTTAATTTTGTTCTCAAATGGTTAATGTTCACAACGTCAGCATTGCGTGACTACATGTAATGTCCTTCCAATATTATCCTTGTTTTCGCATGGGTCGGTTGCAGTCTCTTTTTCTGTAGCCGCACTCGAAAGTCCGAAACGAAGTCTTCTGCATTTTACAGCGGCTGAATCTGTTGTCACTGGTGATTGTCGTTTGAACCTTTCTGGATCCGCCTTCAAATTGATACGTTTAATTATATCAAGTGTGTGAGAAAAGGCTATAAATCTCCACCTCCAACATCTGCACGCATTTGTGCAAATGTGTGTACAAATGAGTGTATACAGATGTGTGTGTAAAGATGTAATGTAATGACACAAAGACAAGCTTGAATCTCCCGCGAAATCCACCAGTACCACTGGAATTAAGAACATTATTACAAGCTTACTGCTTTGAATCGAGCTACGGCAAGCAGAGAGTGTTGAACACTGGCTGGTTATGTATTTTCTTAAATATGTATTTTGGATAATTTTTAACCTAAAAAAGCTACGGACTGCAGCTTTAATGGAAACAGTCATTTCGGACTCGTTTTTTATCCACATTTAGAAAAAGAAAGCGCAAAAGTTTTGCACATCTGTAATGGAAACATGCCAACTTTCCAGACCCTTTGCCCTCTCTGTTCCTCTCTAGTGGAACGAGCTGCACACCTCCACCCGAACTGCTGACACCATCACAGCTTTCAGGAATACACACCTTTTCCACACTTCGGGCTTATTCCCTAATCTAGCTATCTAACAAACATGACATTGTATAGTGAATAATATCCTCTTTCAGATTAGGTGTGTGTCTCGCACCTGAAGCCGATCTGGTTGATGTGGTCGGTCTCCAAAAGCATCTTCCACAGCAGACACAGGAACAGCGCCGGAGAGCCCTGCATGGAGAAGTGCGTGATGATGTCGTTCTCGTTGGTCATGGACTTCCACTTGCGGTACTCCTCCTCCACGTTCTTCTTCAGGTTAAAGCGGCTCTCCTGAGGAACATTATTCTGCTTGAAGAACGCCTGGAGGATGAACACAACAGAGAAGAGAAGTTATTATTCATCAGATTAAAGGCCCGTCACTCCAAGAGCTATAACTGTGAAGCTGGGCTCTTCCCAAATTACAGTGGTTCATTTGAGCCATTATTCAGCTAGTTGTAGGTTTATGATATTAATGAAATTACTCAAATATATATGGTGGGGAATTGAAAAAGGGTTTGAGATTCAGGACTGATATAGAGCATTATATGTAACATAGCTAACATTGTTCTACAATGCAGAGGAATACTAAAACAGAATAATGATCCCAAAACACTTGCCGCAGCACACCGGGAAAAGAAAAGGATTATTAATGTGTCGGAAAAAAACTGAAGTGAAGCCAGTTAAAGTGTGTGTGTGTGTGTGAGTACCTGCAGTGGACCAGGAAAGCAGCTGAGTGTGTGTGCTGAGAGAGTGTGTGTGTGTGTACCTGCAGCGGAGCAGGGAAGCAGCTGAGTGTGTGAGAGGCCCAGTTATGCGGTGTGAAGTTCATGATGGTCTGCAGGATGTCTTTACACCAGGTGCCCTGAATAGAGTCCGAGCCAGTGAAGAAATCTGGACAAAAGAAATTTCAAGCAAACTGAAAAACTGGTGACAGATTATACTATGCATTCTCTGACTGGATAAAATAGGATATTTCTGAAGAAAATAGTTAAAAAAAAATATCATTATCAGCACTGGACATGAAATACAATGAAAAACCCCCATATTATAGAATGACCCCTGTACATCAACTGCTGAGGGACAGAAAGCAAATGGTTGAGACTATTGGCCGCACAAACCGTGATGTAAACCAGTGACGTGTGTATCATCATGAGTGGAGGTGTTGCTGGAGTGAGTACCTGTGACGTGTGTATCATCATGAGTGGAGTGTGTTGCTGGTGTGAGTACCTGTGACGTGTGTATCATCATGAGTGGAGTGTGTTGCTGGAGTGAGTACCTGTGACGTGTGTATCATCATGAGTGGAGGTGTTGCTGGAGTGAGTACCTGTGACGTGTGTATCATCATGAGTGGAGTGTGTTGCTGGTGTGAGCACCTGTGACGTGTGTATCATCATGAGTGGAGTGTGTTGCTGGAGTGAGTACCTGTGACGTGTGTATCATCATGAGTGGAGGTGTTGCTGGAGTGAGTACCTGTGACGTGTGTATCATCATGAGTGGAGTGTGTTGCTGGAGTGAGTACCTGTGACGTGTGTATCATCATGAGTGGAGGTGTTGCTGGTGTGAGTACCTGTGACGTGTGTATCATCATGAGTGGAGTGTGTTGCTGGAGTGAGTACCTGTGACGTGTGTATCATCATGAGTGGAGGTGTTGCTGGTGTGAGTACCTGTGACGTGTGTATCATCATGAGTGGAGTGTGTTGCTGGAGTGAGTACCTGTGACGTGTGTATCATCATGAGTGGAGTGTGTTGCTGGTGTGAGTACCTGTGACGTGTGTATCATCATGAGTGGAGTGTGTTGCTGGTGTGAGTACCTGTGACGTGTGTATCATCATGAGTGGAGTGTGTTGCTGGTGTGAGTACCTGTGACGTGTGTATCATCATGAGTGGAGTGTGTTGCTGGTGTGAGTACCTGTGACGTGTGTATCATCATGAGTGGAGGTGTTGCTGGTGTGAGTACCTGTGACGTGTGTATCATCATGAGTGGAGTGTGTTGCTGGAGTGAGTACCTGTGACGTGTGTATCATCATGAGTGGAGTGTGTTGCTGGTGTGAGTACCTGTGACGTGTGTATCATCATGAGTGGAGGTGTTGCTGGTGTGAGTACCTGTGACGTGTGTATCATCATGAGTGGAGTGTGTTGCTGGTGTGAGTACCTGTGACGTGTGTATCATCATGAGTGGAGTGTGTTGCTGGTGTGAGTACCTGTGACGTGTGTATCATCATGAGTGGAGTGTGTTGCTGGTGTGAGTACCTGTGACGTGTGTATCATCATGAGTGGAGGTGTTGCTGGTGTGAGTACCTGTGACGTGTGTATCATCATGAGTGGAGTGTGTTGCTGGTGTGAGTACCTGTGACGTGTGTATCATCATGAGTGGAGTGTGTTGCTGGAGTGAGTACCTGTGATGTGTGTATCATCATGAGTGGAGGTGTTGCTGGTGTGAGTACCTGTGACGTGTGTATCATCATGAGTGGAGGTGTTGCTGGTGTGAGTACCTGTGACGTGTGTATCATCATGAGTGGAGTGTGTTGCTGGAGTGAGTACCTGTGACGTGTGTATCATCATGAGTGGAGTGTGTTGCTGGAGTGAGTACCTGTGATGTGTGTATCATCATGAGTAGAGGTGTTGCTGGTGTGAGTACCTGTGACGTGTGTATCATCATGAGTGGAGGTGTTGCTGGTGTGAGTACCTGTGACGTGTGTATGATCATGAGTGGAGTGTGTTGCTGGTGTGAGTACCTGTGACGTGTGTATCATCATGAGTGGAATTTGTTGCTTGTGTGAGTACCTGTGACGTGTGTATCATCATGAGTGGAGTGTGTTGCTGGAGTGAGTACCTGTGACGTGTGTATGATCATGAGTGGAGTGTGTTGCTGGTGTGAGTACCTGTGACGTGTGTATCATCATGAGTGGAGGTGTTGCTGGTGTGAGTACCTGTGACGTGTGTATCATCATGAGTGGAGGTGTTGCTGGTGTGAGTACCTGTGACGTGTGTATCATCATGAGTGGAGGTGTTGCTGGAGTGAGTACCTGTGACGTGTGTATGATCATGAGTGGAGTGTGTTGCTGGTGTGAGTACCTGTGACGTGTGTATCATCATGAGTGGAGGTGTTGCTGGTGTGAGTACCTGTGACGTGTGTATCATCATGAGTGGAGGTGTTGCTGGTGTGAGTACCTGTGACGTGTGTATCATCATGAGTGGAGTGTGTTGCTGGAGTGAGTACCTGTGACGTGTGTATCATCATGAGTGGAGTGTGTTGCTGGAGTGAGTACCTGTGATGTGTGTATCATCATGAGTAGAGGTGTTGCTGGTGTGAGTACCTGTGACTGTGTGTATCATCATGAGTGGAGGTGTTGCTGGTGTGAGTACCTGTGACGTGTGTATGATCATGAGTGGAGTGTGTTGCTGGTGTGAGTACCTGTGACGTGTGTATCATCATGAGTGGAATTTGTTGCTTGTGTGAGTACCTGTGACGTGTGTATCATCATGAGTGGAGTGTGTTGCTGGAGTGAGTACCTGTGACGTGTGTATGATCATGAGTGGAGTGTGTTGCTGGAGTGAGTACCTGTGACGTGTGTATCATCATGAGTGGAATTTGTTGCTTGTGTGAGTACCTGTGACGTGTGTATCATCATGAGTGGAGGTGTTGCTGGTGTGAGTACCTGTGACGTGTGTATCATCATGAGTGGAGGTGTTGCTGGTGTGAGTACCTGTGACGTGTGTATCATCATGAGTGGAGTGTGTTGCTGGAGTGAGTACCTGTGACGTGTGTATCATCATGAGTGGAGTGTGTTGCTGGAGTGAGTACCTGTGATGTGTGTATCATCATGAGTAGAGGTGTTGCTGGTGTGAGTACCTGTGACGTGTGTATCATCATGAGTGGAGGTGTTGCTGGTGTGAGTACCTGTGACGTGTGTATGATCATGAGTGGAGTGTGTTGCTGGTGTGAGTACCTGTGACGTGTGTATCATCATGAGTGGAATTTGTTGCTTGTGTGAGTACCTGTGACGTGTGTATCATCATGAGTGGAGTGTGTTGCTGGAGTGAGTACCTGTGACGTGTGTATGATCATGAGTGGAGTGTGTTGCTGGAGTGAGTACCTGTGACGTGTGTATCATCATGAGTGGAATTTGTTGCTTGTGTGAGTACCTGTGACGTGTGTATGATCATGAGTGGAGTGTGTTGCTGGTGTGAGTACCTGTGACGTGTGTATCATCATGAGTGGAATTTGTTGCTTGTGTGAGTACCTGTGACGTGTGTATCATCATGAGTGGAGGTGTTGCTGGTGTGAGTACCTGTGACGTGTGTATGATCATGAGTGGAGTGTGTTGCTGGTGTGAGTACCTGTGCACGTGTGTATCATCATGAGTGGAGTTTGTTGCTTGTGTGAGTACCTGTGACGTGTGTATGATCATGAGTGGAGTGTGTTGCTGGTGTGAGTACCTGTGACGTGTGTATCATCATGAGTGGAATTTGTTGCTTGTGTGAGTACCTGTGACGTGTGTATGATCATGAGTGGAGTGTGTTGCTGGTGTGAGTACCTGTGACGTGTGTATCATCATGAGTGGAGGTGTTGCTGGTGTGAGTACCTGTGACGTGTGTATCATCATGAGTGGAGTTTGTTGCTTGTGTGAGTACCTGTGACGTGTGTATGATCGTGAGTGGAGTGTGTTGCTGCTGTGAGTACCTGTGACGTGTGTATCATCATGAGTGGAGGTGTTGCTGGTGTGAGTACCTGTGACGGTGTGTATCATCATGAGTGGAGGTGTTGCTGGTGTGAGCACCTGTGACGTGTGTATCATCATGAGTGGAGTGTGTTGCTGGTGTGAGTACCTGCGACGTGTGTATCATCATGAGTGGAGTGTGTTGCTGCTTTGAGTACCTGTGACGTGTGTATCATCATGAGTGGAGGTGTTGCTGGTGTGAGTACCTGTGACGTGTGTATCATCATGAGTGGAGGTGTTGCTGGTGTGAGTACCTGTGACATGTGTATGATCATGAGTGGAGTGTGTTGCTGGTGTGAGTACCTGTGACGTGTGTATCATCATGAGTGGAGGTGTTGCTGGTGTGAGTACCTGTGACGTGTGTATCATCATGAGTGGAGTGTGTTGCTGGAGTGAGTACCTGTGACGTGTGTATCATCATGAGTGGAGGTGTTGCTGGTGTGAGTACCTGTGACGTGTGTATCATCATGAGTGGAGTGTGTTGCTGGAGTGAGTACCTGTGACGTGTGTATCATCATAAGTGGAGGTGTTGCTGGTGTGAGTACCTGTGACGTGTGTATCATCATGAGTGGAGTGTGTTGCTGGTGTGAGTACCTGTGACGTGTGTATCATCATGAGTGGAGTGTGTTGCTGGAGTGAGTACCTGTGACGTGTGTATCATCATAAGTGGAGGTGTTGCTGGTGTGAGTACCTGTGACGTGTGTATCATCATAAGTGGAGGTGTTGCTGGTGTGAGTACCTGTGACGTGTGTATGATCATGAGTGGAGTGTGTTGCTGGAGTGAGTACCTGTGACGTGTGTATCATCATAAGTGGAGGTGTTGCTGGTGTGAGTACCTGTGACGTGTGTATCATCATAAGTGGAGGTGTTGCTGGTGTGAGTACCTGTGACGTGTGTAGCTCTGAGCCAGCGCTGAGGATGAGCGCTCGGTTCAGCTCCTCGGACTCCGCAGACAGCACAGTTTTAGGGTCGTTGAGGAAGCCGTGTGAACTGAGGCTGAACCTCTGAACTCCCCAAAGCTGTGATGAGCCGAAGGGCCGTGCTCTCCACACTGCGCACACACACACACACACACACACACACACACAGTGAGACGACACCACCTACTGCAGCTGTATCCCATAATGCAATGTGCTTGACTTGACATTTCCAGTGAAAGGTGCAAGTAATATCACCGGTGACTTATATTTCTTAACTCGTTGTTTGATTGGACTTTTTCACACAAAACTGAATTAAAAATTTTAAAGACATAGGAGTGTAAGAGTACACTAAAAAGGATGGTCCGCACCTCAGTTTAGAAGTCACGGTTGGATGTGTTTTCAGTACAACACGGGGCGAAATCTAAATAGTAACACTTCAAACCAAGGTTCATTTGTTAAAATGAGTTTACCACATTTAACATTTAGTATGTCCAATACTTCTAAAACATTTATTAATGTTAATTCCAACATTTAATAACCCCAAATGAACGTGAAGTAACAGTGAAGTTATATTTTGCATTGTTTTATGATGTATTGCTCATTGTTAATGAATGCACTAATTAACATTAACTAACGAAATCTTATTGTAAGGTGTTACCAACAAAACATTTCTTTTTTTCTTTTTTGAAGAAACTATGTTTGTCTTTAAAATAAAAAGTTTGTCAATACAGTTGCAAAACACTATTCGGGTTGGTGTTTATCTGTTGTAAATAAGAGAAGAGATTTGAAGTGCTTCTTAGCCTGGATGCCAGCCCGAACTCCGCCCACAACATTTTTTGGACGGGAAGTTCGATCTGGACTCGATCCATTGAGGAGTAATTATGATCTGGCAAGAAACGTTCGGGCCAATCAAATTGCCAGGGCGGGCTTTATACGATGATGGACAGATTGATCTGCAAGTAATCATCACGTTATCGTTTCCCTCAGTAGTTTTAGTTCGTTTATTCAATAGTTTATTTTAGTAAGAATTATTGCACACCGTCTGTTTGACGTGCATGTGTTCGCCGGTGCTTATTCAGTGAAGACTGTGAAGTTAACAGACTTTTTTTTAACATCATTACAGATGATACAGCCATAAGATTGATGCGAAAAAGTCCTCTCAAATGCAATGGGAAACTCAGTGTTTCAGATTACGTTCAGCACACACAGAACTGCAGGCATGTGCAGAGTTAAACATTAGTTTGTTTGGTACACATGCATGCCGAACAGAAAACTTGTAATGAAAACTTTGGGTATGAGTATGTGTACTGCTACACCCCATACAAAGATGATAACTGGCAGACTTTTTCTAAATGAAGAGTATTGTGGTGAGACCTCCTGCACAGGTCTCTAGCTTGAAGCATGAAGTAGTAATGGTGTGAGTGTGTGGG
Organism: Hybognathus amarus; assembly: GCA_030378365.1. Lineage (NCBI taxonomy): Eukaryota > Metazoa > Chordata > Actinopteri > Cypriniformes > Leuciscidae > Hybognathus > Hybognathus amarus. The sequence goes on along the minus strand of JAQIUQ010001228.1, from coordinate 92,715 downwards.
CAGAGTCTAATCAGTGTTGGTGTGAGTGTGTGGGCAGAGACTAACCTGTGTAGGTGTGAGTGTGTGGCGGAGTCTAACCAGTGTTGGCATGTGTGTGTGTGTGTGTGGGCGCAGAGTCTAACCAGTGTTGGCATGTGTGTGTGTGTGTGTGGGTTGGAGTCTAACCAGAGGTGCAGCTGGTTCTGGTTGGTCTGTGGAACAGCGCGCGAGCGAGTGAAGGTGCGACAGGAGCTGCACGCGGTAATGAGGCTGAATGTGGTGCATGCGGTAACTGAACATCTCCAGCAGCGTGTGCAGGATCCCCCACGCATGAGATTTGAACACGTTCGGCAGAAGCTGACCTAGTGGAGGGTCAGAGAAACACACAGTCACATCAAAGGACAAGGACTAAAGGACAGAATATCAGAAACATCTGGACGTGTGCGTCAGACTTACTGATGAAGCCTTTAATGCCGAGGGACTCGATCTCCATGTAGACCAGCAGGCGGCTGTACGTCTCCACCAAAGCGGGGGCCAGGGCAAGACTGGACTTGGCGTGGGGCCAGTTTGATAACACGGGTTGCAATGCTGTGGATCAAGCTAAAGGGAAGAACAGAAGCTCCTCTGAGAATATGTGGCACTTGAATAAGCACAACTACAACACGTGACATTTGCATGACATCTGCAATTATTTATGGGATATAATCACTGTGATTTGCTGAAGACATTATTTATGCGCAGAGAGGACTAGCAAAGCAAACATGGAGACCCATGCATAAATGATTTACGGTAACGCTTGCAGAATCCAAGAGTTCAGGCAGCTCGAAAGTACAGTACCGTCTAATTCAGATGCTGACCAACATCAACAGAAATGTTTGTCTGGTTTTGTCAGATCAGTCTCAGCCCTGCCACATCTGTTAGCGTCGACGTGTGCTTTGTTTTTACTGACTGAACATGTTTAATCAGCGTTTGTATCAGAATCTATGTAGTGTAATCTAGTGGCTCTCGAGATGTTAGATTCGTGTATGTATGTGAGGTGGTGATAAATCCCTCAAATGCATGAGGTACAGATGGAGGCTAAAACAGAGCGTTGAGCACCAAGGTCCCGCATGGTAACAACTTACCTAGTTAAAAAAATAGATCTAGGAAACAAGCAGAAAGCAGGTGTGGGCAGATGTGATCCCACTGAAGCCATCATGATATGCTGAGGCTACGTTTGCACATGGCCGGCTATTTTCATAAATGGAAATTTCAGCCATTCCGTTTTCAAAAATAACATTGTGCACACCCGTCAGTTTTCAGGAAAGTGTTCGTTTACACAAACCTGTGTATATATGCTGTCAGGAGCATGCCAAACCTGTAGTGATTATGGCTTTCAGATATGAAAGCCTTTTTGCAATATTCTAATTTTGAATTTGGGGGTAAAGCCATAAAGTTTAGTTTAAGTAGGTGTGTTAAATTGGGATTAGAGCTGCACTCTGGAGGACAGTGGCCCTTTAGGAGCAGGATTGGACACCACTGCCCTCAAATGATTATGCTGATTTGTGGATGGTGGAGGAACCTGTGCTTGTTTAACGTGCTTTGTACTATAGCAGCAAACAGGCCTTTTCTATGGGAGACTCATGGTACAATGTCCTTCTGTATTGAGACAAGCCACAATAGTGACCCCAACAACATAGCAAATGGGGTCTTCGTACCATATTTTGCTCGTCAATGAGGAACAAAATTCAGGTCCAAAATGTGGCTGAAGAAGCTGGTGGAAATGTGTACAGGAGTGTGTACTTGACACAGTGCTTGCTGGCAGAACAGACAACTGTTGGTCCCAAAACAGATTATTACTTTTGCCAAATTAGTGGCATGAGAAACTGAGTCATAAAACACACCACTGAGAGCTTCCCTCCCAACAGTCGAAACGTCCAGATGGGGACAAATGACTCTTGAGAAGGTCAGTGAATGCCAGCGATGAGAGCACATCAAAAGAAGGTCATCACCCACTGCATCTCATTGTCCAGATGGACTCAACAGCTAAAAACATTTAAAACAGCTGAAATGACAGCACCTTCATCAGGTTGTGGCATGACAAAAGCTAAAAATTGATGAAATTATACACTAGCCACATTACTTGCAATGGCAGGATGGGAACATTTATTGTCACAATGTGTTGTTTGGCTGTGATTAAAAGTGTCTTCAGCATTTCACACGACAGTATGATATCCCATAGTGCTGGCTGAATGGACCCTAGTCCAAGTAGACCATATATAATTTATTGATTTAATCAAGTGAGAAAGAAAAAAAAAGGTCAGAAAATAAACTGAAAAACATTAGATCTAAAATGCTCAGAACAAGTTGTGTTGATTTCAATCAAACAGTATCTGAAGATTAAAAAAGCTTTAAGTGTGAGTGTTAATTTAGTTCTCAACACAGAAAAAAACACATCTGTATCAGATCAGAAGAGGCATCGTAGCACATCAACAATCTGACGTGGTAACACAAGTGTGTGTGAGTATTAGAAGTGTCACAGCGGGTTTAAATGTGGAGAAAATTACACTTCATACAGTGTTTATCCATTTATGCAGGAATAGAAAAGCGGACCACGGGTCACCCTGTCATGACTCCTTACCTCAGCAGTGACCAGCAGCCAATCAGAACACGCTGACCGGTCAAAAGCTTTTAATAATTAGACTTTTTAAAGTTAGTCTAAAAAGTCTCTTACTCCAAGGCTGCATTTATTAAATACACTACAATTCAAAAGTAAGTAAAAAATCTTAAATCGTAATTATTCCAGTCTTTTGACCGGTAGTGTATGTGATTTAATGAACAGCAGATTTCAGACCACTGAGACTTCTCAGTGAAAGCACTGGCAGAAACATTGAAGAGATTGCTGTTATAGCGTCAGTGACACGTATGTGTGTGTGTGTGTGTCTCCTCTCACCTCATCTTAGCGTGGACAGTGAGTGAGTCCAGCAGGTTCATGGGTAAGGGCGTGACAGAGCCGGACGCCATGCAGTTGGTGCCGGGCAGAGTGATGCGCATGCTGCCGTTCCCGTAGATGGTCTCCACCAGGACGCCCATGGGCAGCGTGAAGCACTCGGAGTTGGTGGAGTACGCGTTACACAGCAGAGCGATCTTATAGTCGTTCATCGGCAGACTCTTACTGCGCAGGCTCTGCTGAAGAAACCTGAACACAGACAGATGAAGCAGGTGTGTGTGAGAGTGAGTGTGCGTGTTTGAGTGTGTGTGAGAGTGTGTGTGTGAGCGTGTCCTACTCATGATGCAGCTTGAGCGAGTGTGGGATGGGGATCTGGAGTTTGGAGTTGTCGTTCTGAGCTTTGCGGTTCAGGTGGATCCAGATGCAGGTCATCAGCGAAGGCGTGAGTGGACTGGGGCTTGTTGATGTCCGGCACTGGAATACACTACACACACACACACACACACAAAACACACAGGCAATTCAACATGCAGTCAAGAAGCATACAAGAGCCAGTGAATCATCTACAACGTTTCTTTCTTGTCTTCATTCGTAGTTCTCGTGTGCATCATAATTCGAGTGTGGAGAAGAGAAGATGTTCATCTTAAATGCCAGTCTGTTTCCTCATACAAAGCATCATGTGACTCCAGAAGATCTTTAATGTGGCTTCTCACTTTATGTGCCGAACAAAGCAGAGATGTAACAAATCCTTTTCATTATCAGTAGTGCAAAAAAAAAATGATGCTTTTAACAATAATTCGGAAGCACTTTATAATAAGGTTAATTAGTTAAAGGAGTAGTTCACTTAAAAAAAAAAAAAAAAAAAACACTTTTGCTGATAATTTACTTACCCCCATGTCATCCAAGATGTCCATGTCTTTCTTTCTTCAGTCGAAAAGAAATTAAGGTTTTTGATGGAAACATTCCAGGATTTTCTCCATGTAATGGACTTCAATGGGAACCAAACGGTTCAAGGTCCAAAAGACAGTTTTAGTGCAAACTGTTCAAAGGGCTTTAAATGACACCAGACGATGAATAAGAGTCTTATCTAGGACCATTTGAGTCATGACTCGGAAAAGATTTGTTCATTTTGATGAACGAGTTTGAACGGGAGAGTCACAAACGCGCATCACAGAACAGAGCAAGGCGAGCATTTGAGCTTATAAAACTTAAACTTTGTTATTTATTTATTAAATGAGCGATCGTTTCGCTTGATAAGACCCTTATTCAGTCGTCTGGAAGTCCGTTTAAAGCCCTTTGAACAGTTTGCACTGAAACTGTCTTTTGGACCTTGAACCGTTCTTGGTTCCCATTGAAGTCCATTATATGGAGAAAATCCTGGAAGTACAGTTGTCCGTGGCAGTTTTTACCACCTCCGGAGATTCAGCGAAAGTTAAACCTTTCCTAAGTAGGAATAGTTTCGAGATTATAATTCATGCTTTTATCTCATCTCGAACTTGATTACTGTAACTCGCTTTATCTAGGACTACCTGCGTCATCTATCCACCGACTACAACTGGTTCAAAACGCAGCTGCCCGCTTGCTCACAGGCACTCGCAAACGGGACCACATTACGCCCACATTACGTTTACTGCACTGGTTACCAGTTAAGTATCGTATTGATTTTAAAGTTTTGCTGTATGTTTATAAAGCACTAAATAATCTTGCTCCTCAATACCTCACGGAGCTGGTGACTGAACACAAACCAATTAGAATGCTTAGATCACAGTCTAATCAAATGTTACGAGTACCCAGGTCCAAGATGAAATATAGGGGTGACAGAGCCTTTGCGGTAGCTGGCCCCAGGCTATGGAACAATTTGCCCTTACATATTAAAGCAGCGCCCACAGTGTCTGTGTTCAGAAATCTTTTAAAAACCTACTTGTACTCCTGTGCGTTCAATGTTTTGTGAAAATTGTTTTTGCTTTTTTGTATGGATTTAAATAGCTATATTTTGTACAGCACTTTGGTCAACCTAGGTTGTTTTAAATGTGCTTTATAAATACAATAAACTTGAAACTTGAAAATCCTGGAATGTTTTCATCAAAAACCTTAATTTCTTTTCAACTGAAGAAAGAAAGACATGGACATCTTGGATGACATGAGGGTGAGTAAATTATCAGCAAAAGTGTTTTTTAAAAGTGAACTACTCCTTTAACATGAATTAATAATGAACAGTGCTTTTACAGTGTTTAGTAATATTTGTTAATGTTAATTTCAACATGTATTAATTAATTATTAAAATCAAGAGTTGTATTAGCTAACATTTCAGTTAATGCGCTGTGAACTAACATAAATAAACAATGAACGGCAGGAATAACAAATAATGTAACAAATGTATTGCTCATGGTTAGTTCATGTAAGTTAATACACTAACTAATGTTAACATTGTAAAGTGTACCAATAGTTCTCGTCAGATCTGAGCATTACTGATTAGAATAGTATCTCTAGACTGGTTGGTAGTTGACTTCAGTTTTTTACATTTGCTGAAGGATATCTTTCATGTGAGTGTTTTCAGTGAAAGCTCTGCCATGGAAGTGCTTTATGTAGCAGTCTGGAAAGTGAGGTAGAACATTGTTTCCCGAAATGAATGATAACAACTTGAAAGTGCATGAATTGGTCCAATAAGATCAAAGCTTCAATTAGCCAATTTTCATGTGTGAAATGCATGAAGGGGTCACGAGCGTCCGTCAGTGTGCATGAGCTGCCGTTCCACAGGAACAAACAGCAGCGATCTGTCAGAGCAACAACACATCCACACTCCTCAGCTTGACTGATGGAGAAGTCTTTAATGCGTTCCTCTGGGTGAGCATCTAATTGCCTTGAGCTCGTTACATCCGTCGGTTAAACGACCGTCTGCTGGGCAGTGGCAGCACATCTGTCATCATTCACAGATGCTGTGGGCTAATGGCTGGGAAACAGCAGCTTGTCTTTCATCAGCTGTCCTGCTGGGGTTCGACACACGGGCCAGCGTACAGCTAACAACTCTACGGTAAAAAGAGTTAACATCACTTCACACCAACCGCCTACACGACTATTTTAGAGAGCCAATATTGATTCGCTTATTCTGTCTGATGACGACATGGTGCCTTTAAAACATTCAGGTGGGGATCCACTACACTGAATCTGCTGAAAGCAGTTTATTGGCATGCAGTGCCTGCGCTGCTTTAGAGCAAAGTAATTACACAGATCAGGCAACGGGACAATGTTTGCTAGACACTATTTGCACGGCGCAGTTCGGATCTCAACATGATGAAAGTGGCCTTTACTACACCACACATCTGGATAAATGGGTGATTATAGCGCTCTTCCGCATCATCTGATCAACATCGGCCGGTTTACTGTGTATATGATCACTAGAAAGTGCACACAAACATCCCTTTATATAAATGCTCATTTATCAGCTGCTTTCAAGTGGCATTAGTGTGATGAGAGGCAGAAAGCACAGTTTTGTGAATAAAGCTCAAACAGTGATGAGCCTAATTTATAAAAGAGTGTGTTTGAGCAGAATGTAAAGACAGATCATTTTAAGTCCCTCTGTAGTCAATCATTATATCCCTCATCCTCATCAACTTTTTTCCTTGAATGAAATGTCTTCATGCCTTTAAATATCTTGAATGTAACTCGACACCCTTGCCTCATTTAGTATGCGTGGTTCTATGAATATGCAGATGAGCCCGCCTCCACTCACTCAGACATCCACTGGTTGACAATCACACTTTGATCTGATTGGTTACAAGGTGGTCTGTGATGTCAGAAACCCCAGCAATGGTGTGTCTTAAAGCGTTTTAAAAACACCACATAGTGGCTAAACTCCTGATCACAAAAATTCCTATTGATATGACTAATATATGCCGAGCACCGGAAAATTTGACTGTATTTGTTAATCCAGATGAAGTTATGGCCTTTGACTTGCTAAGTTGAAGACATTTAATATTCAACAATATTATTGATCTGCCTGGATTGACACCATAATATAAGAACTGAACTCAGCTGGACAATGACATCACCTTTTTTCTCCAGAACGGCTATATAATGTACATATAAATTAACAACTTTTTTACAACACATATGATCCATCACTGATCTTAAACTGGACTATGACACTATTTTCTTCAAGATCTGCTGTACAGAATGAACATATATTCCTGTTCTCACTGTAAAGCTGCTTTGAAACCATCTTTATTGTAAAAAGCGCTATATAAATAAAGGTGACTTGACTAAATGATTGACTGCCTACACTGTGCATCACTGTTCTGATCTGATCCCTTTCATTGGTTTCTACTGGCAATCACGTTGGTATGCCACACCAAAAACAACAGCAGCAAGACACGGCTAGCATTGATGAGGCAGGGGCAGGAATATAGCAGTCTGCCATGTGAGGCTTTACTTCCGGCTGTATGAAGTTCAATCAGTGTGTTCAGACTGACAGATTTCCAGTTGTGCGAACATCCCAGACACTGTGGCACTGAACTGATGACGCCTGAATAATAGAGGTGTAACCAGCTAGCAGAGCAGACATGAGTACCTGAGGCCTGGATCAGGTGACCTTAACCAACAACATGTTTAGAGGGTCACATTATGAGCTGATGAAGCAGAGCCTCGCTCACCTCTCTCTCGGGATACAGCAGGTCGAAGAGCTTCATGACGGGCAGGAAGTCGGCGAGCGCGTTCTTCTGGATGCTCCCGGAGATGAACTGCAGCAGGACCCACATCAGGTGATCCCGGCCCTTGATCAGGCCCCGGCCCGCCAGCTGCCCAGAGCAAACACACAGTCAGAGGCACGCGCCAGAAAGCAGAACAAGTGTAAGTCACATGTGAGAATGTGTGGCTCTGTCCCAAATGGTGCGACTCATGTAAACTTCTGGTCAAAGTGTCCGGATCATTTTTGGTCCCAAATTATTTTCATTTTTACTGGTGGTGGTCACTGTATAAAGAACTTTTGGGTATATGACGTCACAGTTTACTTTATTTTGCTATCCTCACTTACATAAATGAACTAGAGTGTCCTGCACCCACTAGTAAAAAAAAAATATATCAAAAATGATATCTGGTGTCTGAATAATGTTTGGTTTGACTACGTATGAATGACATTAGCCTAAGCCCTGCACGCACGTACCTCCGCTCAATTTTCATTTTCCTTCAGTACTACGTCTGGGTTTGCTTTGTATTCTTGGGTTTTCTCCGTCCGAATATAAGCTTTACCGGTCCAATCAGCGAATAGAGGGAGTGGCTGAGAACGAGGATGTTGAGGTGCGCTGAGTTTGACTTGTCAGACATACGTGACGACCAAACGTTAGCGATTGGTAATGGCAGATCCAATAAAGTGCCGAAGTTACAACATCACTTTGTAGGTCAAAACGCGGAAGTGAGTTAGCATTTTAGCACTTCCCGGTTCCCTCGCTCTAAAGTCTATGGGGTTTCTGAATGGGTTTTTGCTAAATCACCTGGAAAAAGGTCTGTGGTGAACAAAGCCTCTAAATACACTACATTGTTAAAGCAATTGTTCACCCAGATATGAAAATGTAATCAACCTCATGAAAACTTCAACAAGCCTGCATGACTGTCTTTCTACAGGAGAACTGTAAGATGTTTATCGTAGCTCTTTTCAACACAATGAAAGCATTTCTTAAGCAGGAGCTCAAGCTCCACAATGGCCAAAAGCCTCAAGCTAATATTACACACATAGTTTACATGACTAGTGTGCTATATATATGTTAAGTCTGCTTATTCTAACATCACTGATATACTAGTTATTGTTATATAGTAATGAAAGTACTCCTTCTGGTGAAGCTTTAAAATCTCATTTGCACTGGCTTTAGACTATGAAAAAATGCTCTTTTAGTTGCATCATCCCACAACTGATGTTTTTAGCGTCAATGAATATCACTGGATCTTAATGAACCTTATTGTAAAGTGTTACAAATCATATGTTTGTAACACCTTCGTATCACAGCAATCTAAAGCATCTCAAGTGGGAAAGGAAAGGCTGAACATTTACATTTAGTCATTTAGCAGACGCTTTTATCCAAAGCGACTTACATCTGAGGACTAAATCAAACAAGTCATTGTAAAGAGTGAACAGTGGACACACGGCTTAAAAACAACTTGAATTTGGGTCTTCTTTGCTATGGTATAATTTGGGATATATTTCACATGAGTCTTACGGACTACTGATATCATAGGGCTGTGGCATTCTCTGATGTTTTTGGAGCTTGGCCATTGTGAAGACCGTAAAGGTGATGATACACAGGGAAACTTTTTGAGCAATGTTGCTGGGCACTTTCCCATTGAGAATGGCCGATCTGGATCATTTAGATTAGTCGAGGACCGTGTGTCTCATCTGGTTGCCCGTTGACATGGCTCTAAAGGCCCATACACAACGGGAAGAATATCAGCGCGCTTATTCGTCAGCATTTTTCAACGCGTTTTTTGTGTTCACACCCAAGCGTTTTCCGCTGACGATGAGCAGAGTGAACATGCAAATTCATTCCCTGACATTAGATGGCGCCCATTTGCCATGCAATACTACTCCATAACAGTGATCTTTTATCAAGATTTGTGTAGTCCCTGTCGCGTTTGTCATATAGTTCTTTATGTTCAAGCCAACGAGAACAGCAGCTCTACATTCATCTTGCCTTGCATCTTCCTAGTCTTATTTCTTCCTGGCTGTGTAGACAGCGACGCGTATTTCTTCTTCACCGTTGCATATGTGTGCTCGGCAAGACCGTTTCGAGTTTGAGCGCCCCAAGTTGTGTTTTACTGTCTCTTCAGAAGCTCCAAACACGTGAGCAAAAGCGCTAATTTCATTGGTCGGATAGTTTTTGACGTGGCACATCAAACAAAAAAACGAACCCGAGGCGGTTTTTTTAAATGACGCTTTACGCGTCGGTGTGAACACTCACATTGGCGCCCTTTGTTTAGTCACAAGGCGTTAAACGTCAGCGAATAACGCGTGAAAAAATTAGTCCCGGAGTGAACAGGCCTTAAAAGTTGCCCTGTGCATCATCACCTTAAGTCATCAGGGTTTGGATCACACTGTACACTGGAAAGTGGATCGTAAATAAAGTCGTTCGTAAATATTTCAAATAGAAGTTGCACTCATGCTGTCCCTATAGACCTTATGTAGCCCCACCCTTTTCAGAGCTGCGCTCGTTGTCTTTTGCCTTCCGGTCTGTAATTTGACAGCGATCTTGCATAGGTATGAATGAACTGCTCGTAAAAAATTTCCCGGTCGACATTTGTTAAGACACCTGCTTTAAAATACTTATGATAAACATTACAATTCTCATGATAACTTTTGTTAACTCTACAATAAGTAAATCCACTTCACCAGCTAATTATTCCTCAACAGCGATGCCATAGAAATATACAGAGCGACCGGGAAACCGGAAGTTCAAAGACAATATTCTAAAGATAACGCCGCCCACGTTTTTCTAGTGCATAAGGTCTATAAGCTAACAACGTCATGTCATAAATGAGAGGAAACCAGTAGGAATCACAGCAACGGCGATTAAAGCTTCTCTTCCATTTACTCGGAACTAATGTTTTGGTAGGAACGAAAGTTTACATTGTATATTTCTCCGGAATCAGCCAGCGTGAAGGATGTCTACACTCACCGGCCACTTTATTAGGTACCCCATGCTAGTAATGGGTTGCCTTCAGAACTGCCTCAATTCTTCGTGGCATAGATTCAACAAGGTGCTGGAAGCATTCCTCAGGGAGTTTGGTCCATATTGACATGATGGCATCACACAGTTGCCGCAGATTTGTCGGCTGCACATCCATGATGCGAATCTCCCGTTCCACCACATCCCAAAGATGCTCTATTGGATTGAGATCTGGTGACTGTGGAGGCCATTTGAGTACAGCGAACTCATTGTCATGTTCAAGAAACCAGTCTGAGATGACTCCAGCTTTATGACATGGCGCATTATCCTGCTGAAAGTAGCCATCAGAAGTTGGGTACATTGTGGTCATAAAGGGATTGACATGGTCAGCAACAATACTCAGGTAGGCTGTGGCGTTGCAACGATGCTTAATTGGTACCAAGGGGCCCAAAGAGTGCCAAGAAAATATTCCCCACACCATGACACCACCACCACCAGCCTGAACCGTTGATACAAGGCAGGATGGATCCATGCTTTCATGTTGTAGACGCCAAATTCTAACCCTACCATCCGAATGTCGCAGCAGAAATCGAGACTCATCAGACCAGGCAACGTTTTTCCAATCTTCTATTGTCCAATTTCAATGAGCTTGTGCAAATTGTAGCCTCAGTTTCCTGTTCTTAGCTGAAAGGAGTGGCACCCGGTGTGGTCTTCTGCTGCTGTAGCCCATCTGCCTCAAAGTTCAACGTACTGTGCGTTCAGAGATGCTCTTCTGCCCACCTTGGTTGTAACGGGTGGTTATTTGAGTCACTGTTGCCCTTCTATCAGCTCGAACCAGTCTCGCCATTCTCCTCTGACCTCTGGCATCAACAAGGCATTTCCGCCCACAGAACTGCCGCTCACTGGATGTTTTTTCTTTTTCGGACCATTCTCTGTAAACCCTAGAGATGGTTGTGCATGAAAATCCCAGTAGATTAGCAGTTTCTGAAATACTCAGACCAGCCCTTCTGGCACCAACAATCATGCCACGTTCAGAGTCACTCAAATCACCTTTCTTCCCCATACTGATGCTCGGTTTGAACTGCAGGAGATTGTCTTGACCATGTCTACATGCCTAAATGCACTGAGTTGCCGCCATGTGATTGGCTGCTTAGAAATTAAGTGTTAACGAGCAGTTGGACAGGTGTACCTAATAAAGTGGCCGGTGAGTGTATATTCCGATTGGCTGCTGGCGTTTTGCCGCTGCTTGGCACTGAACCGCGTCACAGTTCATTACCATAAAGTTGAGCTTCTTTCAACTTTCTGACTGACGCTCAAAATGCCCTAAACATGACGCTGATGGATTTGACCTTGCAGCTGAGAGAAGCCAGCTTCCATTGAAAATGAATAACTACCGGCCGCTTTGGAAGCTCAAGTCAGCGGCGGCGTGAACGTACAGTAAGTCTAAGTGGAGGAGCTGAAGGCCGGCTTTGGGTTCGTAGCCCCGTGTCTTGAAGTGTACCTTCTGATGTAGCGACAGCACCATGTGAGGGAAGCTGGCGAACTGGAAGAGCACGAAGAAGATGAGCTGGCTGGAGAGGTGCTGCCACAGGAGCTGACTGGTGCCGCCGTCGTCAGAACTGCTCCTCCGTCTCTGACCGCTCCATGGCGTACACCACCAGGTCCACCAGCTGGTCCTCCAGAACCGGGCATCTCTGCTTGTGCTGCGAGAGGGAGAGCGGTGGACAGAGGCGCACTCTTACACAGACCACAACCACTGCACACACACACACAGCAGTGACTGGGCTGTGACGTCACGTCATCCGCCGCCAGAACCACACACGTTTGTCACACATGCCCCATTTCTTACTCTTCAGGTATCTCACACTTACTGGATAGTTATATGTTGAAGTACTTTAGTGTAATAGTAGGCCTAAAACCTTCATTCTCAGCATCTATCCGACTTCCTCCTCATCACTTTGACACTATTAGACTAGGGGTGGGAATCTCTAGCCACCTCACGATTTCGAATTCGATTACGATTCAGAGGGCTTCCGATTCGATGCTTAATCGATTATCTGAATCTTTTTTTGTGTGTGTGTGTGACTATAAATACTTTGCTTTAAAAGTAAAAAGTAATGACCCATGAACAATTAATAATATATTTTATTAACATTGCAAAGAACCAACAGGAAAATAAATGTGTGCCTAAACTAGCAGCATACTTGTTATCCTTTTTTTTTTTTTCCTGGAAGTTGATGGGGACCAGCAACTGTTTGGTTACCCACATTAAAAAAAAATCTTCTTTTGTGTTCAGCACAAGAAAGAAATAATACAGGTTTGGAACAACATTAGAGTAAATAAGGACAGATTTTTTTTTTGTGTGTGTGAACTATCCCTTTAAGGACGAGCGGCAGTACTATTTACTCCTGTCGCTTTTAGACCAGCAAGCGACGCATTTAATATAGACGCATATTACACCAGATTTTCTCTCAAATGTTTGCTTTCACTTTAGACATAGCCAATTCTGTAAACATTGTATGTGTTTAACAGTATTAGCATAAGACTCGAAAGATAACTTAGTCCAGTGTTCAGGCGCTGTTTGACAGGCTTCTAGTGCATGTGAGCGTCGGGAACAGAGCATCAGCACGTGAATTAAATGTTTAACCGGCAAGGCTTATGCAAATAATGAACTTTTGTGAATTGCAGTGTCCCGTACCTATTCATTCCAGAACTGAACTGATAGAATGCACTGTAACACGATACTACGATATTTCTTCAAAAGCAGATAGTGGAGACATTTTAATCGTCCACGATCAAAAATCGTGCTATCGCACACCCCTCCACACGTCAGCTTTTAACGAGGAGGGTGTTTTGGATTCGGCGCTCAGTCATCGCGTCTGCGTCTGTTATGTGCACGCCACAGACGGTCCGGCCACTGCACTTCTGCGCTTCAGAGTTCCGTCTTTCACGTTGCGTCAATATTACGTTATTATAAATATATATAAAATAATATTTTTTTTTTTTTGGAAAATCGATTTTTGACTTTTGTGAATCGATTCAGAATCGATCCACGTCCGCATCGCGATGCATCTAAGAATCGATTTTTTCCCCACCCCTATATTAGACAGGCCAGACGGATGAATAGGCAGGTGATGCCAATGTGAGTGAATGGGTGACTTCTGTAGTTCAGTCTGAATAAATGAGGAGGAAGTGTGGAGTTCTGAAACCTACCGACTGTTCTCATAATCTAACTGGTTTACTAAAGTAGATCGATGAAACGCTGGTTTCTCATGATCTAACTGCAAGAAGGGTTGGGGTCACTCTGTCTACTCACAGTTTTCAGTCTCGCAACTGGAGGGCAAAACATCCATTAAACTGCAGCACAGGTCAGTAAATTTTCCATCTCAAAAGATCAAAAACCAAAATATGTGAACAAAAAGCATTTTGTGCACTTGTGATCCACATACAGCTCATGCTGCAGTATTTCAATCCCTAAAAACAGCGGGACGTTCTGAAACAATGTGAAAAACACTCAGTGATATTAGAAGTGACATCAGAAGATCAAATTCAGTGCACACCTTATTGATGATGCAGACTATATACAGGCGAGCAGATGTGTGTTGTTTATATTCACAGTTCATCTGCTCGCCTGTATATAGTGTGCATCATTCATAAGGCGTGTACTGAATTGCATCTTTAAATAACAGTGTCTTATTATATTAGTACTTGTTTTGCTCTCCAGCAGGGAGATTAAGGGTGTGACGTGAAAACTATGAATCTCTGGGGTTTTTGCTTTTGCCCTTTTTCATTTTGTACGCCTTCTTTTATTCCTAATATCTGACCAAATCTGCCTTAAGCAAATGCGCTGAACTAAATAAGCAGCCATTCCCCAACCCAGGACCAGTTACAGGCCGTCTGCACATGATAAACACGAGCTGCTTTACTGACTGGACACAGAGAGCATATTCAACACGGCCTCACGACAGTCACAGGAGATGGACAAACACAAATGAAACACGCTTCACAGCAAACACACACACACACACCCACTGAAAGCATGGCGTGGAGATGCTCACAGAAGCCCTGATCGCGAGGGAGGCAGCAGTGCATCTGCAGGACAGTGACGCCCCCTGGTGCTGGCGGGACAGAAGTGCACCAGGAGCATGATAGGGATGATCTGATCCCTGTTCCCATGATGCACTGCAGCGTCCCTGTAAGAAGGCATGCAGGGACTGATATATCAGCGGCACTGGGTGTGTCAGCGCATCCATTAATGCTTTACTGATGCTGTTTGTTTTCTATGTTTAAAGACCCCATGAAATTAAGTTTTCTCCACTGTATTTACTCAAGGAAGATTTTTTTTATTTTTTTGTATTTAGAATTTTTTTTGTATTTTGAAAAAGGAAGGCAGGATCTCTCCACTTTGTTCTTAAAGTCCCCCGTAGTCAATCATTTTATCCCTTAAAACCCACCAAAATGATTATTTCCTTGAATAAATGTCTTTATGCCTTAAAATTGCTTGAATGTAACTCTACACCCCTGCCTCATTTAGTATAGTGTTTAGTATTCGGAGCTGTTTACACCTGGCCACTTCATGGGTGTCTGTGGTCGGATAGCCATCTGATCGTGAAGAGGCCAGGTGTAAATGCCCCCGAGACGCATTGAAATGATCTTACCAGGGCTGTTGCCGCTCTCTCTTATTGCAGTCTTTGTCTTTGAAATGAGTTGATGATCAATAAAATGCAGCTCATATCTGTTGCTTTCGGTGACGTGACCTCCATTAAATCTACATAGAGCGCCAGTACTGAAGATCGGATTTATTTCTGCAAAAACACATTTATGTGACCAGATGTAAACTGATTTGTTTTGATGAATCAGATAGCTATCCGATCTGAGGAGACGCATGAAGTGGCCCGGTGTAAACAGCAGCTCAGAGAGCCACTGGTTGACGATCACACGTTGATCTGATTGGTTACAAGGTCGTTTGTGACGTCAGAAACACCAGCGATTTCAAACTGTGTTTTTGAGACTGTCTTTGGACACATTTTTTTATTAACAATTGAGTTTTTAATGCTGTTTATATGTCTATAGCCCCTTTTCCACCAAAGCATTTTGAGAGCCGGTTCGGAGCCGGTGCCTGCGCGCGAACCAGTTCTTTGTGTTTCGACAGCCAAAGAACCGGTTCTCGGCCAGGAGAACTGGTTCCAAAGCGGCACCAACTCTTTGCTGGACTAGAACCGTTCTTTTACCACGTCATGCTTACGTCGGGGGCTGGGGCGGGTTTAGATGTGTTCTAAACATCTTTTCTGACCATAATAAAAGATCGCAAAGCCAAGAGAAACATTTGCAGAAACACGACGGAGTCCGCCTTTGTAATTGTTATGCTTGAAGTTAATGCAAGCGTTTCTATTTTTTTTCTTATTTTTTTTTATTGAAGACATTATAGACACAAGACAGGGGTATATAACTTATCAGAAAAGATTACATATCAAACGAAAATATTAAAAGACTTACACGAGTTAGAGATAATCCCAAAGTAATGTTGTAGCGTTTCTGGCTAGTATGGCGACGTAAACAGTGACGTAATGACGTCGTTCCCTGGGCGCTCTAGTCAGTGGAAAAACAAACAGGTTCTGAAGCGGTTCGCAAGTTGAACCAACTCCGAACCAACTTTGAACCAGCACCAGTTCCGAACCAGTTCTTTTTTGGTGGAAAAGGGGTATATGTGGTGTTTTTAATACGCTTTAAGACAAACCATGTGCGAATTCAGTAAGTCGACAACATTGAAGAGTATTGAGGCAAGGGTGTCGAGTTACATTCAAGATATTTAAAGCATGAAGACATTTTTTCACAGGAAAAAACATTTAAATATGTCATTGTGGTGATCAGATATGAGTTTTAAGGGATACAATTATTGACTACAGGAGGACTTTGAATAGCGTTTAAGTGCTCCATCAATGGATGAAGCAATGAACCCACTGTAGATTTCCTTTTTTAAGGATTTGCAGACCTGCCAAAACCAGCATTTACTGTATGTCTGGAGTCAGGCCATAACTACTCGAGCTGATATCCACAGAGGAACTATAGTAGTACACGCCAGCGTTAACAGAACATGTGACCAGTCATCAGACCGCAGCACTCATTTAACTCATTAAGACTCATAAAGACATTGACGTTTTAAAGAGCATTTCATTGGACAAGTATTTGCATAAACCCATGTGATGTCATTAATATTTTAGTCTGCTTTCCAGGAAGAAAAATCTTTTAAATGTAAAACGTGCATGTCTGCTAAAACAGATTTTGTCAAGGTTTGAGAGTATATCACCGTATAGACGACACAAATCTCTAAAATTTGATTTTACGGGGACTTTAAGAGCATGATGAAGGTCAGCTGAACATGAATGCTAATTATCATCTCTAGGAGAGGTGTTTCCCTCCGCGTGGGAGTGAACGTCTGCGCTGAGCAGCACATAACACCCAGAGAGAGCCGATAAACAGCAGCAGGACACACACTGGACAACAGCACACACACACAGCATGCGGCGATCAGGGCTTGAAATTAACAGATTGTCTTCATTCTCAGGTACGCTTTCTCGTCCCTGAAAGAGGGACAGTGATGTGTGTGTTTGGCCCTGTCGGCTCACCTACACCGAGTTTCCACATGAACTACTGTTAGTGCAGGGTGACCGTTCACCAAAAACCCTCATGCACTCATCATTTACTCACGCTCATGTGCAACACAATGGTCTCAAAGTGATGTGCCATCTAGGAAGTCAATAGTCATCAAATCTGTTTGGTTCCCAAAGTTCTTCTTTTAAGTTCCATAGAACAAAGTCATAGAGGTTTGAATGATGCAAGGGCGAGTAAATGATGACAAAATGACCATTTTTGGGTAAACGGTTTATAAATTAATCATTTGGTTTTGTCGTTTCTTCTCTAATGATGGGAGATTAAGGGTCAGTCTCAGGAAAAGGCACCATGACTCCCTACTGATGTCATTAACATCATCATCACATTATTACTGACAGACAGAAATCTCCTTTAGTGTGGAATGTAAAAGAAAAGCATTCAATGTTTGTTGTTTGTAAATCTGAATATGAGTCGTTACAAGTGTCCATACACAAAAAGACGAGTGGAGAAAACGATTTCTACCTACAGTTTCTTTAAAAATATATTTTCATATGTAGATTATAGTGTATTTTTCTCTTCAAAAGATGATTTTCTTTAAGGTGGCAACATCATACAATGATTCAAACTTATGTTTAGGGCTGTAAAACGATTAATCGTTGATTAATCACATCCAAAATAAAAGTTTATGTTTACATAATATATGTGTGTGTGTAGTGTACATACTTATTTTGTATATAAATCCACACATGCTGTATATATTTAAGAAATATTTGCATGTATATACTTTATATATATTTATACAAAATTAATATTATACATAAATAAATATTTGATATACACATTTTTCTTCAATATATACATGCATGCGTGTATTTATACAAAATAATTATACACACTACACACACATACACTCACCGGCCACTTTATTAGGTACACCTGTCCAACTGCTCGTTAACACTTAATTTCTAAGCAGCCAATCACATGGCGGCAACTCAGTGCATTTAGGCATGTAGACATGGTCAAGACAATCTCCTGCAGTTCAAACCGAGCATCAGTATGGGGAAGAAAGGTGATTTGAGTGACTTTGAACGTGGCATGATTGTTGGTGCCAGAAGGGCTGGTCTGAGTATTTCAGAAACTGCTAATCCACTGGGATTTTCACGCACAACCATTTCTAGGGTTTACAGAGAATGGTCCGAAAAAGAAAAAACATCCAGTGAGCGGCAGTTCTGTGGGCGGAAATGCCTTGTTGATGCCAGAGGTCAGAGGAGAATGGCCAGACTGGTTCGAGCTGATAGAAGGGCAACAGTGACTCAAATAACCACCCGTTACAACCAAGGTGGGCAGAAGAGCATCTCTGAACGCACAGTACGTCAAACTTTGAGGCAGATGGGCTACAGCAGCAGAAGACCACACCGGGTGCCACTCCTTTCAGCTAAGAACAGGAATCTGAGGCTACAATTTGCACAAGCTCATCGAAATTGGACAATAGAAGATTGGAAAAACGTTGCCTGGTCTGATGAGTCTCGATTTCTGCTGCGACATTCGGATGGTAGGGTCAGAATTTGGCGTCTACAACATGAAAGCATGGATCCATCCTGCCTTGTATCAACGGTTCAGGCTGGTGGTGGTGGTGTCATGGTGTGGGGAATATTTTCTTGGCACTCTTTGGGCCCCTTGGTACCAATTGAGCATCGTTGCAATGCCACAGCCTACCTGAGTATTGTTGCTGACCATGTCTATCCCTTTATGACCACAATGTACCCAACTTCTGATGGCTACTTTCAGCAGGATAATGCGCCATGTCATAAAGCTGGAATCATCTCAGACTGGTTTCTTGAACATGACAATGAGTTCGCTGTACTCAAATGGCCTCCACAGTCACCAGATCTCAATCCAATAGAGCATCTTTGGGATGTGGTGGAACGGGAGATCGCATCATGGATGTGCAGCCGACGAATCTGCGGCAACTGTGTGATGCCATCATGTCAATATGGACCAAACTCCCTGAGGAATGCTTCCAGCACCTTGTTGAATCTATGCCACAAAGAATTGAGGCAGTTCTGAAGGCAAAAGGGGGTCCAACCCGTTACTAGCATGGGGTACCTAATAAAGTGGCCGGTGAGTGTATATTATGTAAACACAAAACATTTACTTTGGATGTGATTAATCGTGATTAATCGTTTCAGAGCCCTACTTAAGTTTCTCTAGTATTTTATTAAATACACTCTTTCTCTCGACAGGCTCAAGGTTTAAAATAAAATTTTACTAGTTAAAATTTACTAGTTAAAATTATACCGTTTACTAGTTAAGCTGTTCTTAGAAATGTTGAATCCCAAGACATTTTTGAATGGGTTATTAATTATGCATGAGCTACTTAACGATTTATTAATTACAATGTGAGATTTATTACAAGGCACTCTCAGAAACTCGTGTAACTCATAAATAATGAATGCTACTATAATGGGCATGTGTTAGTGGTGATGGCAATGCTCTTTCCACATGCAGTGGATTAGGGTATGGCTGTAACGAAACACACACCATGGCGGGTCGGCACGTACCTCTCGATTCGGAAGTCACAGTTCAACGTGTCTTCAGGACGGAAGGGGAAACTAACCAAACCATGCATGCCATTTTATTTATTAAACAGTGGTCTGCCTTTAAATACAACAGTGTCAACACACACTGCAGTATATGCTGCTGTTGTAATTGACCTATGGCTAAGCCACGCCCCTTCCACTCACTTCGGACACACAGTCAACATTCGGAAACGGGCGCTATGGCAGAGGTCACAGTAGGAGACATTTCAATTTCAAGGCAATTGGTGATTTTTGGAGACAGAAAGATTATATATCATCTCAAGGTCACCTAAAGGGCCTTAACTATGCATTGGAGGGTTATATTAATAATTGTATTGTTCAGAAGGTCGATGACAAGCTTCAGACTAGAAAAATGTACAGGTCACAGTGTAAACGTAATAACCTGCATATTGATGCCATCACCGTTTGATGCTACAGTATTTACATCAATCATTCAGCACAACACTGTTAACATTTGTTATCTCGGTTATTTACAGATACGTTAATGAAGCTAAGTGACATGATGTACAACGCAGCTACAAGCTAACGTTAACGTTTTATGTGTGGCTAATGTTAGCCTAACCTTACGTTAGAGATTTTAAAGATAACGTTCAAATACGTTGCTGACTTAACTTAGAACAGATGTAGACATCCTTGTTTAATTCATCCAAGTTTAGTTGGTGTTGTGGTCTACCGCATAACTTAATCTAGAGCAGACACTTATCTCGGCCGAGATGTGGCTTGGGAAAGGGTAAATAAATACACATCATCGTCAAGCCTCTCGTGAACCTAGTGTCGGAGTTGCACGTATCCCATACACACCGTTTGGCCATTTTAAACTTAAAATGACAAGAAAAAACTAATGAAAACTGACTAAGTGCAATGCATTTCAATGGATGTGGAAGCAGAGAGGGTTAGCTGCGCACTGTGATTGGCTCATCGCATTTGGGGCGTGGCTTAGCCATAGTTCAATTGGGGGAGGGATGTGAAGGACTTAAACTGTCAAATATTTAGAATAAGGTTAGAATTACGTGGCTCTAATTCCAATCCACTCGGCCTGTTTTTCTTTTTATTCATTGAAGTCTGTGAAGTTAAACGGACTCACTTGCTGTCAGGATCATACTTTTAATGCCAAATGGAAATGTGTGTGTGAATTTGTAACATTTAAGTAAGTAAATCGAAGTATATGGATATAAAGGATACCCATCATAAGGGAAAACTCAGAGTTTGAAACGAACACTGTATCAACAGTGTATCAATCATTTTCAGTACAAGCATGTACACTGTTACATCAACCACTGAAAAAACAACAACATACCTATTAACAAATAGTCTGAAAATTAGAAGGAGAGCCTGGTACTTTGCACCTGAGCTGAGAAAATATGATTTCTAGAAAGCTCAGCAATAACATTTTTCAAAACACTGGAATATTTGAGCTTTAATGGCGCCGTTTCCTGTGAATGACCCACATACTACAACAGCTTAAAAGCTTTCTCCATCTCAAATGTCAAATTGTAAACAGTAAGAAGTGTGAAAGAAGAATCAAAAGGAACAATCCAGTTGCATCACTGTTTGTTAGTTAAATAAAAGCTTCAATTTTGGGGAAGAGGGAAAGCAGTTTGGCTGAAAGTGCAGAAGACTGTTGTGGAAAAGCTGATGAATTTCTCGGTCAGCCTTTCGAATGCTCTAATAATTGCTCGTGGCAGTCAGTAATTTCAAGCCCTACGTTTGTTGTCTTGTTTCACTTGAGGTTGTTCTTCTTCAATCGTAATTAGATGGAATCGTTTGGGGTTTGGCTATGAGGACGCTTCCAGAGTCTGGTTAGTCACAATACAACAGTAAGATTGTGAACATACCTGAGCAATGTTCAAGGTCTAGAGCATTGGAGGAGGAAGAGGAGGAGGAGGATGGGCGGGGCAAGACAGGACAGAACAAAAATAAAGGAAGAAAAAAAAGAAAACACAAATACAGTGACTAGGAGGCCAGCTCCAAATAACCCTGTCAGTCAAGCCAAACCACACCCCCAGAGACAGGTACGAGAGGGACAGGTGGGGCGTACTCCCTGCCAGACCACAGGAGAGAGAGAGAGAGAGAGGAGAGAGAGACTGTGCCCTCACTGCTCAGAGACCCAAGTGGAAACAGAGCTTCACTTTTTGACATCCTGCCCCAAATATACAAACATTAGAGACACTTTCTATTCCCTTTTACAGCCTACCAGAAAGACGTCCATCAGAAATCTAATATGGACAAACTCCCAGCAGGAGAAAGCCCAGCAATCTCAAACCTGGCTGTTTGTGTGTGTGTGTGTGTGGAGCTCAAACCTGGCTGCCAGATACATGTGTGTGTGTAGGGCAGGACAAGAGCTAACAACTACACTCACTGTGTAAATATTATAAGATTTAACATTTTTATTGCAATGTTTATTTCCATGTAAAAACAAACAAAACTACATTATTTTTATTTATTTATTTTTCTAATTATTTACTTATTCGTATTATATAGTGTTATGAATGAAAGATTGAATGAGATGAAGAGAGAGAGAGAGCAAACATCCAATAAACAAACACTCACAGCCTAAGACCCACACACACTCGCAGACTAAGACCTACACACACACACACACACACACACACACACACTCGCAGCCTAAGACCTACACACACACACACACACTCGCAGCCTTAGACCTACACACACACTCACTCACAGCCTAAGACCTACACACACTCTCACTCGCAGCCTACAACCTACACACACACACACACTCACTTGCAGTACATGTAAACATGCACACATGTATATAATGTTCAAAAAATTTTTAAATCCTCTTTATTTTATTTATTAATCTTTGTTTATTTTATTATTATTGTATCATGATATCAGTATTATTATTTTTTGTACTAAATGTTCTAAATCATTTCTTATGTTGTTTTAATGTTTTGGCAATACAAAATGTATTTTTTTTGTCATGCCAATAAAGCTTTCTGAATTGAATTGAGAGAGAGAGGTCACAGTTTGGCAGGGAGTCTTGTGTCGTTCAGGTCCTGTGGAAGGGAGTGTGGGACTACTCAAACTACGAGCAGCTGATCTCTCTCCACGCCTCTGCGTCAGCCTCTCATCACAGAGAAGGGGATGGACATGCGAGGCAGAGGAGGAGAGAGAGCCTGCGAGAGACAGAGAGAGAGAGAGAGGAGGGGGCGAGCGGCACCTGCTTGTTGAGGCCCAGCATGTTGCAGACCATGTCTCTGGAGTAGGGCTGCTCCAGCACATACCTCAGCAGGCCCGTCTGCGGCTCAGAACAGGTCCTACGGAGACACACACCACATTTACACACACATATACAGGGTGTCTGCAGACTCAAAAATGAAATGTCTGTCGTTAATTCCTCACCCTCATGTATGTTTCAAATAAAGATTGTATCAGTTACACATGAATCATACTTTAAATGAATAAAAGCAGAAGCATTTATAATAAAATAAAAAAGGGTTTACAGCTAAAAAGCGAATTTACCACTAATTTCATTTGTGCAGGTCTTCAAAAAAAACATCCTCTCTCGTGTCATTCCAAACCCGTAAGACCATTATTCATCTTAGTAACACAAATTAAGATATTTGTGATGAAATCCGAGCGGTTTCTGAACCAGCCATAGACTGCAACGTCACTGCAACTTTCAAGGCCCAGAAAGGTAGTAAAGACAGCGTTAAAATAGTCCATGTGACTCCAGTGGTTTTAATAACGGAATTAACCCCTTACACCCTGAAGGCATTTTGTTTTCACACACAAAAGTAAAGACTCATAACTTCAAAACTATAGCAAAGAGAGGCCAAAGGTAGGCATTGTACTACTCTTCTTTATGTGCTCAAAAAAATAAATTGTTGAATGAACGTGATTAAATCGTTATCATTATGCATCTAATTAAAGTCAAGTAAACTTTGAACTACTTTGAATATTTTATATGAACACAATATACATTTGTAGATTCAACATGATTGTAATATGTCAATGTAACTTCTTCACAACAAACTGAATCAAAATGTTTGTATTGTGTTAGTCTAATCAAATTGATTCTTATCATCGGCTAATTTCAAAATCAGAAAAGACAGCAATAAGAGAGAGCGGCAAAAGCCCTGGTGAGATAATTTCGTTTCTTTACTTTTACTGAAGACGGTCAGTGTTACAGCGATTATCTATAACATGACATATAGCCTATAACACGCTCTCACACGTTTATTTATTTTTTTTGCATTTTTGGGAGTAGTAAAATGTACAAATGTGGTTTCAACAACCAGATGCATTTACACATGTGCAGTTTCAGTCTGGAATGCGCCCAGACCACCTTCTGATGTGGTTTTGAGCGATCGGAATTCAAATCAGTCTAAATGCGTTTCGGGGGGCATTTACACCTGGTCTTTTCACGATTCGGATAGCTATCCGATCACAGAAAACACATGAAGTCAAGTAAGCAAGTGATTCAGGGACGAGCGGTCTGAAGAGGCACAGTTCAGGGCTGGGCGATATGGCCAAAAAAAATTATCACGATAATTTTTCTTATATCAGTCTATATCGATAATTATACACGATATATTGAATCTTTATTTCTTTCAAGTTTAAAGGCAGATTTTTGCTCCTAAGTGAAAGTTGTATAAAACAGAGTGTTAATTGTGTTTTAAACGACTATTTAAATGTATGTTCATTAACAAAAACAGTAACATCTGTTTTTTTTTAATGTAACAACCACATTTTTATTTGGTAAAAAGAAATATTCTGACTGTTTGAGTTGAATTAAAATTAACCATTGTTCATCCAGTATCATGCATTTAGATCATGATAACCACAGATAAAACCAGGTATAGCCTATAACTTAGCACCTCACTATTATGGCATAACTTTATGGTTTCTGTGGTATTTGAATGAAAAACAGTAGCCAAACAGTTACATAATACATTATTAAATACTGTACTTATATTCCATTAGTCATGTAATACATTGTCTACATTAATAATATTATACAATTCAATATGTATATCCCACATTTCATGGTGCAGTTAATATTACTAGGCTAACCTTACAGTAAATCCATGGTAGGCTAAATTGATTCAGTATCAATTCAGATTATGACTGCATCGTTGCACGCAGTGTTTCTCCTTTTGTCAGCGGTGTTTCATCTGCATTTAAACTGGTTTAAACTTGACATTTGTGTTCTTCACTGAACTCAAGCGCTTCTCACTGGATCTTGTGAGGGAGACGATCAGAGTGCGAGTGTGCGTGAGCTCGCGCTGCGCTCAGTGCGCTGCAGTTTGGACTTTGAGCCGAAGCGGATAAATGCTCCGTGTGGCGCGCACTGTTCATATGAGTTTCGTTCCGCTTTTGGCATATAAACATTATCGAACATTTATCGACCTCTTGATATCGTTTATCTGAGAAAAATTCTATCGCGATAATTATCGCTATCGTTTTATCGCCCAGCCCTAGGCACAGTTGCAAGGCAAATTTGGAAAGAATTAGCCATGTTGCAGCCTACACAGAAACATATAACTAAGATGGACTCATTATGCAAGAGCATAATCGATGAAAATCGTTAACATGTAATGAAAGAAAAAACTATCAACGTAAACTATAAATGTATTGTTTACTCAACAATAAATGAGTAAAATGCAGCTTTATGTGCTGTTGGGTTTATTAAACTATTGTAGACATGGTGTGAACGAAGTACTGTTTTTCTTTTATTTGCTGTCTTCCATTTTATGGAAAATCTAGAAACAGGGGCTCAGCAGCTGGTCTAAAACAGGATGGATTGGAGAGGATGCAGATTAAATCAAATTCTATGTATTAAGTAAACACTAATTGAAGAAAAAAATATATGGGAGCGGTACAGGAGCAGGAGTTAGTTTAAACAGGAGCGGGATAGGATGGGATTATTTTTTAAACTTTGGCCTGGGAGTGGGACGGACAAGATTTCTTTCTATGGAAGTGGGACGGGACAGGAGTGAAAATCCACTCCCGTGTCATCCTCTAGTACAGATGTGTGTGTATACATCCATAACACTGGAAATAAAAACATTATTACAAGCTTCCCGCTTTGAAATCGAGCTACGGGCAAGCAGAGAGTTTTCAAGTTTTGGCTGGTTATGTATTATCCCAAATATGTATTTTTGGATAATTTTTAACCCCAAAAAAGCTACGGACTGCAGCTTTAAGCTGGACAATGACTTTCTTCTAGAGCTGCTGTACAGCCTAAACTATCTTGGCTGTATTATTTTCCTATGATCACAGTAAGGCTGCTGTGAGCGATCTGCACTGTAAAGACACAGGTGAGTAAAGTACCTTATCGTAGGGCAGCATTCCCTCAGCGGGAAGCGCAGAGTGCTCGGGTCCAGCTTCCACGAGTTACAGATTGCCCCCGAGTTATTGACCACCGGCAGAAGACTGCAGCGCCCTGAAACACACAAACACACACCCACACTAGTTAAACACCAGACAGACTGCCGCTGGGGCTTGTGGGATATGAACGACACAACACTGTGAGATGAGGGCGAGTGAATGCATCTTACCACAGATGGAGTTGATACGGGCGGTCGGTCTGAAACTATCAACGAAGTCAGATATCAGGCTGCCCAACAGCTGGAAAGAAGATCACATTGCTTTAGATTTACTAACAGCTTGCGCCAGTGCTAACCCTCTTTTCCATTCAAAATTACTGTCAGGATTTACTAAATACATGCAGTGAGAAACTGGTTATTTTCATACTGGTAATTTTTGTGGCTAAACCTTATTGCATATGCTAAAGATGGCTTTTCAGTCCACAAATCACCAACATTAACCATGGATTTAATGTTGTCATGCTAACTGTAACCATGGTTTTGTGGCAGAAATAGTCCAAAGTTTTTACATTACTCATCTCAGGGTTCATACAACCCAAAATTCAAGCACTTTTCAGGGTCTTTCAAGTGCTTCAACTAAATAGTAAATGTTCTTTTATTGTGATGATTTGTAAAACTAAACTTTTTGATGATTAGCTATTTCCACTCTTCCACATTTCCACTTATATGGAAAAGTAGGAAGTCACCAAGTCTCATGTAAAACAAATACTTTTCTTCAGATTGTGACTGAATTGGCTTTATGCACAGCTGCACTACTTCCTGAACTTCAGCCAACTCCTTGTTGCCGTTATTGGACAAATTGATTAATTCAGGTGTGCCTGACCTCAGTAGTCACGGCAACAATAATCAGACACACCTGAATTAATCAAGCTTGGCCAATAATGGCAGACAGGAAACAAGGAGCTGGCTGAAGTTCAGGAAGTAGTGCAGCTGTGCATAAAGTCAATTACATCGAAAGAAAGTAAAGAGTGCTCCTTTTATAATCTTCTGGTTCTGTATGTAAATTCAGAATGCCACATTAATTAAGAATTGGGGTTTTGCACGTTACTGTTGTTAAAAAAAGGGTCACTTTTGGAGATGAACTTCTTTTGCTTGAAGCCAGACAGAATTATACATTTTTTTCACATCGCCCAGGCGGCGTACAATCCAGTCCTAAATCTTAGAAGGACTCCTCTGATCTGATTGAGGACATCTGGGCCCTTATACAAAAGATCATTCAAACTCACTCCGCAGAACTCCTGGCTGCTGTTCCATACAATTCTTACAGGGGTAGAGGATGAGTGTGGATTTGGCGCAACTAAATGGCTGATGTACCACTTCGGTCCCTTCCAGCTATCTAGTTCTTCTTGAGTGAGTTTGGTGGCAGCACCCCTTGAGATCATCTCGTGGATTTGCTCGCTGTACGCAGCCTTCCATTCCGGCTCCCTCTCGAGGCATTTCTCAGTGTTGAGGAAAGTCGCCTCCACTGCTCGACGATTGTCTGGCAATGTTGCAGGGTCTCCTTTCCACGGATAAGATGCATCCCAGTGAGGAGACTTGCTGTGTTTGTCTGCTTGCACATAGGTGAGGCATTCTTTGATCTTTTCTATTTCTCTTTCCTCTCCTAGTGTCATTTCTTTCCCACCTGGGGGACATCTACCGCATTTGCATCCACCACATTGAGGGTCGCAGGCAGCGCCGATGCTGTCCCACTTGAACCAATCAAAAATTTCTTTGTTGGTGACCATAGTACTCCTAAGAATTGTTTCTCCACCAAACACTTTAGCTTTGGCAAGTTCAGTTGGGTCAACAAGGACTTCTTTATAAGCCTTTGAAGCTGATCTCATTGAATGTGCAAAATGAGTGTCGGACCTGTGCACAGCTAAATCTACTTTCTCGAAGAGATCAGGATGAGCTCCACCGACCGTTATTCCCAGAGGACCATCCCAGAGGACGAGGTCTCCTTCCACTTTTATTGGCTGTGGGACCAGACGACCTTCCCTATGACTTATTAGTAGGTCAAACTTCTCTGGACGGACCAAGTCATGAGCGGCGATGTTAGGAAAGAATTTCAGTAGTTGCTGTGGCGTGACTGCTTGGTTCACTTTTGCAATGTTCTCCAGGCCGTAACACAGGAGCTTGTGCTCCGCTCACTGTACCCTTCTGAGTTTTTACTCTTAGTCTCAGAGTATACCTTTTAGTAGCAACTATCTTCTCCATTCCTCCCACTCCTTGCACTATCAGCTTGATATTCTCACCTTTCAGCTTAAGACGCTCTGCGGCTTCATTCAAGAGATATAATTGGTATCTGAAGCAAGATCAATTAGTGTGCCGATTAGCTGGCCCGAGTTGGTCGTCATGGAGAGTAGCATCATTACTACAGGGTACTCTATTGGCTCACTGTCTGACATAGTACACACTGTTGTCGAAATCTTATTTAAAAAAGCTTCTTTGACCTCAGCTTTTAGCTCTGGAGAGAGTTTGGCAAGAACCTCCTCTTGCTTGTCTGTCAATCCAAGTCTTTTCTTCTCTACTTGGTTATAACACATTTCAAGCTTAGTTCTTTACAGTTATAAATAAACAAACTCTCTCTTATTGGTAATTGGACTTATTAAATGCAAAACAATAGTACTTTTATGATTAAATGAACTTTATGATCAATTTTCCCCCAGTGCTACTGCTCCCCGTTCCCCTGTGTGAACTCTACACTCTTGTCTGTGCTCTCATGCTAATACGCCCTCAGTAAATTGGTGCCAAGAAGCTCCACAGGTGTGTGTTACCCAGTGTGAGAGCAAACCCTCAGGATACAGCTTCCGGATCTCGGTCACAGCGAAGTATGCGGGCAGCAGACAAGCGTTGCGGTCCAGTATGTACTCCACCACCTGCACAGAGGACAATTAATCACAACCAGCAAACACTAGAGGATCGTGGTCTGTGGATTCAGCACGTACTTCTCGTGCCGCTAGCAGCTGCTGGACCACAGCCGAGCTCACGAAGCTTGGGACGGTCTGAATCTTGTCCAGCACGGCCTTCAGGAGATCCCTGACACCCTGAAACACACACACAGAGATAATTAAGTGGGGGCCACAGGACAGCGCTGGGGGCCCGTGGAGACGCTTAGAGAAAAACGACGTAAAAATTAATGAATGCTTTTGATTTCAAATACATTATACATTTTGGCCCAGTCTACTCTGATTGGTCAGATAGTCCAGTCTGTTGTGATTGGTCTACTCTGCTCTGATTGGTCAGATAGTCCAGTCTGTTGTGACTGGTCTACAGTGCTCTGATTGGTCAGATGGCCCAGTCTGTTGTGATTGGTCTACTCTGCTCTGATTGGTCAGATGGCCCAGTCTGTTGTGATTGGTCTACTCTGCTCTGATTGGTCAGATGGCCCAGTCTGTTGCGATTGGTCTACTCTGCTCTGATTGGTCAGATGGCCCAGTCTGTTGTGATTGGTCTACTCTGCTCTGATTGGTCAGATGGCCCAGTCTGTTGTGATTGGTCTACTCTGCTCTGATTGGTCAGATGGCCCAGTCTGTTGTGATTGGTCTACTCTGCTCTGATTGGTCAGATGGCCCAGTCTGTTGTAATTGGTCTACTCTGCTCTGATTGGTCAGATGGTCCAGTCTGTTGCGATTGGTTTTCTCTCCTCTGATTGTTCAGATGGCCCAGTCTGTTGTGATTGGTCTACTCTGCTCTGATTGGTCAGATGGCCCAGTCTGTTGTGATTGGTCTACTCTGCTCTGATTGGTCAGATGGCCCAGTCTGTTGCGATTGGTTTTCTCTCCTCTGATTGGTCAGATGGTCCAGTCTGTTGTGATTGGTCTATTCTGCTCTGATTGGTCAGATGGTCCAGTCTGTTGTGATTGGTCTACTCTGCTCTGATTGGTCAGATGGTCCAGTCTGTTGTGATTGGTCTACTCTGCTCTGATTGGTCAGATGGCCCAGTCTGTTGTGATTGGTCTACTCTGCTCTGATTGGTCAGATGGCCCAGTCTGTTGCAATTGGTTTCTCTCCTCTGATTGGTCAGATGTAGGGCTGTCGCTTTACGTTCGAAAATCGATTGTACAATTGAATCGGACCAACCAACACAGAGTCGAAAAGGAAAATAGGGAATTCGATTTTAACGGCCTTCTGCCCAGAGAGCGTCCAGCTCGTCAGGTCATGCCCGCAGCGAACGTGCGTCACACAGCAACACACACATAAAGCAAATTGTACTTCTGCATAGTGAAAAATGTGAATTCTGCCGGTATTCAGAAAGTCTCATGCATACAGATACAGATTCGGAATCGATTTTCAACAGCCTTCTCTCAGAGCGCATCCAGCTCGTCACGATACGCCCGCAGCAACGTGCGTCACACAGCAACACACAAACAAACAACATACTTCTGCATAGTGAAAAATGTGAATTCTGCCGGTATTCAGAAAGTCTCATGCATACAGATACAGATTCAGGCTACAATCGCCTATGTTGGCAAAATTTGTTTGACATTTAAGTAGTAATCGAAATAATAACTCTAATTGTAAACAGAGCCATGTTGAATCCTGCAGTAATGTTTTTCATTGATGTTATGGCAGTCCACTCTGCTTATTGTTTTTTTTTTAAGAAATGTTACACTCCTGTTTGTCATTGTGCACGAAGCTTCATGTCAATAAAACATCAGAACTATTCAAGTGCGCGTCTTAAGCGCCCTCTTTAGGCCTACGTTCGTCCTTATGCCTGTTAGATGTCCGTGGATTTGCCTATATTTGGCTAAAATGGAAACGTGTTTAGACATAGAAAATCGATTTTACAATCGATTCAATGAACACGTATGTCTCAAAAATCGATCAGGATTTTTTATCAAAAGTGACAGCCCTAGTCAGATGATCCAGTCTGTTGTGATTGGTCTACTCTGCTTTGACTGGTCAGATGACCCAGTCTGTTGTGATTGGTCTACTCTGCTCTGCTCTGCTCTGATTGGTCAGATGGTCCAGTCTGTTGTGATTGGTAAGAAAAATGTATTATCATGCAGTAACTTGCAATATTGCTCTGAGCTTGTGTGTGTGACAGTGATTCATGCACATACATGTCAGTCAGCGCAGCATCGCACGTCAAGTTCGTAAAGAGCTTTATTCAGACCATTTAAAAAATGATTTTTGCCGCCTCTCAATTTCTCAAATCGGTTAAAAAAAAGATATTAACTCAGAAGTTCAGGTAAATGAAGTAGAAACCAGTTCTCATTCAAGGGTGTGCATCTACTGCATAGATGAAGAGAAAGCACTGACACCTGCAGGATTTCATCTGACGGTACTTTTTATTTAACACTAAATAGTTAAATAAGCATATAAGCACGCCTCTGGAGCAACAAGGGTTTAAGTGTCTTGCTCAGGGACACAGTGTCTCACAGTGGATTCAAACCCGGGTCTCTCACACCAAAGACATGTACCTTATCCACTGTGCCATCACCACTTTTTGCTCCAGGCTGTAAACGTTTTTTTTATTTTTTATTTTTTTTTGCTGTAAAGTTGGGCATTTTATAGGACAAGTTCAGTATTTTACACTTAAATATTGTTTTAAGATTGTTTCTGATGAAATAGAACGGTTAAGATTGAAATTTGGACACAAGCTGCAATTTTCGGTATCAGTGGTTGCACCCGCCACCTTCACAATGGTTGCAAAGGTGCCCTGAAGCTATTCTTCATAAAACGCATTCAATTTTAGTTTACAAAGACGTGAAACTCACCGAGTGGTCTGGGTTGTTCACTGATATGCTCACACAAGAATCTCTGCAAAAGATGCTTTCCAACTGGTTTTATCGATTAGTGGAGTTGGACAAAAGCGACAGCATGTGTCCAAAATTCAATCTTAACCGTTTTATTCTATCAGAAACAATCTTAAAGGGACACTCCACTCATTTGCATTAAGATTTCCAATGTTAGAAATCCAGTCATACTATTGAATGGTTGTGCAACATTTTCCCTGAGACGAGAGAAATCCGCTATTTACTTTTTTCCCTTTCTCCAACAATGACGCAAAAATCGTCGGTAACGCTTCATTTTACAGTCCAGTTACCCATGTAAATACTATGTACTTATTTTAGTAACTACAATTACTGAGTAATAACTAGTACTAACCCTGAACCTTCCCTAAACCTACCCCTGTTCCATGTACTTACCTTATATTAGCCAGTACTTCTCTAGGCAAGTACTGTACTGTAAAAGGAAGCGTTACCAATGATTTTACGTCATTGTACGAGGAGAAGTGTAAGAGGGGGATTTCTGTAAAGACTACAAGCACTAGTTCCCACCCTATCAAACCCGCCCATAGGGGGCTGGACCTAATGCGCTAACAGACCAATCACAGATCAGTGCGTTTGATTTCACCGGCAGAAACTTTCTGAAAATATGGAGGAAGGCACTGAATACGCAGACGGATGCATTATGGATAGGGTTGAGATTTGAAACGCGGTGCCAATAGGGAATTGAATTCCGACGTAAACGTCATCATTTGTCATCATTTACTCACCCTCAAGTTGTTCCAAACCTGTATGAAATTATTTCTTCTGTATTACTTTCTGTAAAGCTGCTTTGAAATAAGGTGTACTGTGTAAAGCGATACACAATTAAAATTGATTTGACTTGAATGTCAATCAACTGTATGAATTCATAAACACAAGTTTGCTGTAAAGCAATGGCACAATACAAAATATCACAGGTTTCAGTTTTCAACAGATTCCAGCACATGCATATCTTTAGTTTATCTTTTCACCTTGTAGTCGACTCCTCCAATGATTTTGCGGATGAGTTTGAAGGTCAAAGCCCAGAGCTGAGTTCTCTCCCACTCCAGACTGTCCAAGCCGATCAGAGCCTGACACACCATTCTGCAGGAACACCGACACACAGTCTCATGACCATGTACTAAAACCAGTAGATTTTATATTATGTATATTATATAATATAAAAAAATATATATATATATATTTTTTTACATAATTCAGTACTATTACGATGTTCATGCCACACGAAAGTTAGGCAGTAAATAGATACTTCCTATGAAAATATTCAAATTAATTAACCAATCATTAAAACCATTGATCAGCTCTACCAAACGTGAATGTTTTTCCACTAAGAAACGTGTATTGTTATTATGTTTCGATTGATACCGTGAAGCTGCTTTGATGCAATCTATATTGTGAAAAGCGCTATATAAATATACTTGACCTGAAAATACATATTTCCATTGATACAGTTACAGTTAGGGGTGGGGAAAACACACACACACACACACAAAAAGATTCAGATAATCGCTAATCGCTTTAGCATCGAATCGCAGCCCCTGAATCAGAATCGAATCGCGAGGTGCCTAGAGATTCCCACCCCTAGTTACAGTGCATAATGTAAACATCTGTAAAAAGTCTTCTAAACTGGATGTATATTACTTTAAGAAAAAATCATTAAACTTACTATTTATTTCTTTAATATTTTATCTTCTTCCTATTCTTTTGTGTTATATATGTGTGCATGCATGTAACCAGAGCCCCTGGAACCAGTGTGCGTGTGTGTGCGTGTGTGTAGTTGGTTGTGGTTGTGACCTGGGAGGCAGGAGGCTGGTCTCCACCGCCATGGCCAGACAGTCGTAGAGGAAGGCGATGCGTTTGGGGCTGTGCTGACCATGTATGAAGCGGACAATCCACTGCACACACTGATCATGTGACTCCTGCAGTGACAGCACACACACATTAAACACAATCTCTCTGCCACATCTGTTCTTACTGGCCATCAAAATTACTTTATAGGAAAAATTACTTTATAGGAAGGCACGGGCACTTCGGTGCTTCCGAATCATTTGGACGTGACTGTGATTACAAGAGGTAAAAACGATAGAACACTGTTTGTTTTCTCACACAAGCCGCTCGTTTCGTGTCTTAGGCCATCAGTGTGTACTTACATTTACGAGTCATTAAATCATGTTCAATCTTGACTTCTCTGTGCATGCTCTTTGAGGTGAACCCAGGGCGAACCCCATATACCTCCATTATATGACAGACAAGAACGGTTTGACCTTAAAATATTACAATTTTAAATACTGTTGAAACAAAGACACCTACATCTTGGATGCCCTTGAGGTAAGCTAAAACATATCAAAAATGTATTTCAAAGTGAACTATCCCTTTAAGTTTAAAGTCACAATGAAATCAAAATTGACAATTCTTATTTTCTTACTGAATATTGCCATGTTTTTTTTTTCTAAATGATTTATGGTGCACATCATTACTGTGTTAAATCCATGTTCCTAATAATCTTGAATCAGAATATCTTCCTCTTGCAGCATCTATTCTCTTCTCTGATGACGAGGGCAGGGCAACTTGTCAATCAAACCAGATCCACCAATAGCAAACCACAACCATCCAATCAATTCCTCACAGACGCAATCAAGTCCCGCCCACATGTGTTCTTGCTCCAGAAGCGTTTTACTCAGATATTCATGACACAATAGTTAGAAAAAGACTAGCGTAACCAGAGTTATTCTGATTCAAGAATACGAGACACATAATTTTAAAACAAAGAGGTGCAGTTGTGTGCACACAGATAATTCATTCAGAACAGACACATGGGCAGGACTAACATGATCACAGAGCTGAACTACTGTAACCAGATGAACGAGTGTGAGCTGACCTGGGGCAGGCTGATCCAGTACTGTCTGAAGGCTCCTAAACAGCTCAGGAGTTTGTTCCTCTCATCCTCCGCACTGTCCATGAACATGCTGCACACACACACACACACACACACACACACACAGCTGACTATCATCCCTTCACTGGCTACATATTAACGCTAGTTTCAGTCTTTCTTATTTACTCACCCAGCAAACGCCTCTTCTATCACCTCAGTTTTCTAGTGTGGAAAAAAACAGTTGAAGGTTTAAAGATTTTTTGTTTATTTTGTATTTGTTTTATAATTGTCTGCTCATATATTGTATGGGACAATATTTTAATGAATGAAATGACCCACCACTACATCCTCAAAAATACTCTGCAGCTGACTTTCCATCGGGACCGCCATGATCTGAGGAGCTCGTCGCAGGGCAGCGCTTCGTAAACTTACATGTCAATGTTATAATGTGTGTGTGTGTGTGTGTTAACTGACGCTCTGATGAATAACAGAAAACCAGCGCCAGTGTCTAGACACACCGGAAACTCGAGCGCGCTGAAAACATCCCGGTGTGAACACACGATCACACACAGCGATGGTTCCGGTTGATAAATCAATAAAAATTGCTGAAACGCTTATAAAGT
This sequence comes from Hybognathus amarus, assembly GCA_030378365.1. Lineage (NCBI taxonomy): Eukaryota > Metazoa > Chordata > Actinopteri > Cypriniformes > Leuciscidae > Hybognathus > Hybognathus amarus. The sequence continues at coordinate 57,330 of JAQIUQ010001228.1, read as the reverse complement.
CACGGGCGTTAAAAACTACAACATTCGTTGCATTATTGCCTCTGCACAGATTAATGCTTCAAACCAAGAATTAAACGTAACATTTTTTTTACGCACAGTTTAGGAATAAAATTCAAATGATTGTTTTGGCTAACAGAAATGTTTAATTAATTTTATAGCTAATTAGACATCCAAAGAAAACATTTTAGCTGGTCATTCCAGAAATTGGGGACATTTCATGTCCCACCTATGAAATTTAAAATAATCTATGTACAATATACAAAAAATGCAATTAATGTGTAAAAACCATTTGTCCTGAGACTAAATATAAATAGACTTGAAGATTTTTTTTTTAAAAAATATTATTTGAAAATAAAAAAGGTATCTAGTACCCACTTAAGTGCCATTTTTCTTTTGTCCCACCTTCTAGATGAGCAAATTGAATGTTAAATACAACTGTTTAAATACATTTTAAATATCCTTTTTTGTATGATTTTGTTTATATATGCCTCTTTTTATTGTTAAACCGAAATGATAGAAATGTTTCAAATAATATAAATGTTGCAATAAAGTTATGTCCCACAACATGCAACCCTGTTACCGAAACATATTTAGCCTTGCAGAAGAAGAAAAAAAAAAAAAAAAAAAAACAATGAGTGACATGATTCACAGGAAATGACCCCACTAAGCAGTTTGCAGCCAGAATGGTGGAAGAAAGGTATGTTCTCTTTTCGATTTTTCATATTATTATACAAATTTAAGCATTGTTTGAATGTGTCACTCTAACCAATGCAACCCAGTTACTCTTATTATCAGAATAAGACAAATTAATGTAAAGGTTTTCTTCTTCTTTTTACATAAGTAAATGTGTCTAAATAGCTAGCTTTTATTCATGAGAAAAAGCCAACAATAGCATTAATTTGCAACCCTGTTACTTGCAAACCTGTTACCATAATTACCAGACGACCTGATACAGACTGACGGATGGACTGTTATAAGATGTTATTGCATTTTATTTAACAATGTTCCTGTGTTCCTGATCATTTGCCACATTATTGAGCTGATCTTTAATCCAAAGAAACGTATCTATCCAACCCCCGTAGCTTTTCGCAACCCGTTACTTAAATTTCAACACTGTTACCATTTAATTTTTATTAAAATAACCATAAATTACTTTTTTAGGGGGCTTGAGCTACTGTCCTTGTTGTAGTTTGAAGGATAAATATACATACAAATATGTTTTAGATCAATAAATATATATTTTTTTCAGGTTCCTGAGTATTGGTAACAGGGTTGCACCAAGCACAAAAAAAAATAAAAAGGTTTGACTTTAATGTCTGAGCTGGATGAATCAAATTATTTAATGGTATATTACCTGTTTTTATGAAATGCATAACAAAAAAGAGTAAAATAAAGGGCCAATTTTTCAAAATTATGGATGCCTAAATGTCCTCCAATTCTGGAATGACCTTGTCTTATTGTGTTCACTTTACTGTCAAGTATGTTTACACACACAAGGAATTTGTCTTTGTGGCAGGAAAGAAGAAGGAAAGTGACAGTGCAGACACAACGAAAGGAATTATACAATAAAAAGTAATAGGCTATTACATAATAATCTGTTAACTGTCCTTAACAGATATTAAAAATAAAAAAAAAGAAAATGGGGAAAAAAAAACTTTTCCCCAAACTTAAGGAATAATGATACACTCCTAAAGGATTATTAGGAACACCTGTTCAATTTCTCATTAATGCAATTATCTAATCAACCAATCACATGACAGTTGCTTCAATGGATTTAGGGGTGTGGTCCTGGTCAAGACAATCTCCTGGGCCCGGGTTTTTCAAAAGGTTTAATACGGATAAAATTATTCCAGATTTACACAGCAAAATCCACAGTGTTAAATTAACACTGAGAGTGTGGATTATATAAACTCTGAGCAGAGTGTTAAATGAACACTGAAGCAGTGTTAAAGTTAATGAGATAATTAAGAGAATAATTGAGTGATGATTGAACATTATTGAAGACACCTGATGTTAACAAGCAGAATCTCTGAAGAAGAAAAACTGACATTTTAAGTCACCATTATGGTGATCAGTGTTTGCTTAAGTTGGGCTCTTGACCCTTAATTCAATAACTTTATTCGGCTGCTGTACATGAGTTATAACAGCCAGATGAACAAATAGAAAAGGTCATCTGATGGTTGTGTTTTACCACAGTCATTAATTCACAATCATTTGATCTGATTCTAGTTTCTGAGTTGGGTTTACTTATTTTTTATTATTTTATTAATTATAGCAGCAGTGACCTTGTTCATCATAATATTCTCAACGTCTGCAATGTATTCAAAATAATTTTCTTAAAAGCTTTTCTTATACAATTTTTTACTTCTCTACAATTTTAAGACACACATACATCAATAATTAGCCTGTTTATCTTCTTCTTCTTCTTCTTCTTCTTCTTCTTCTTCTTCTTCTTCTTCTTTTTTTATGGCAGATCATATCTTTACGATATATACAGCCACCTACTGGACTTACTACACAGGAGTGTGTAAAAAGGACGTTGGCAGATGATACATCAAATCATAAAATCAAAAAAAAAAAAAAACACAAAAATTATATTCTTCTACTTAAACCAGTATCATTTAGACATATAATTAAATATTTGCTTCTTTGTCCCTGCATTCCTTGCTCCTGTAAAATATTGTGAATATCATTTTCTGCATCAGCGTCTTTCCATTTCTGTCTGAATTTGTCAAATTTTCTACAATTAAATAAAACATGGGTGACATCCTCCAATACTTGACATTCAGAGCATACACCATTACTTTTACCTATTAAGGATAAGGTGGAATTAAGGCCTGTGTGGCCCAACCTCAATCTGGTTATCATACTTTCTTCATGCCTATTAAGACCCAATGAGGTGATTCTTTTTCCTCCAACACTGTTCTGGTTCCTATGGTAATATCTGGCATTATTCTCTAACTCCCATTCAACTTGCCACCTTACTATAAGCTGTGATTTAATGAAAGCTTTAGCATCTCCTTTACCCAATGGAATGTTAATTTGTACTTGGTCTAATTCTAAAGCTTTTTTAGCTAGCTTATCAGCAATTTCATTGCCATCAATTCCATAATGTCCTGGAATCCAACAGAACTGTACCACTAATCCAAGGCTTATGAGATTTAACAGAAGATGTTTTACTTCTAATACCAAGTCTTCACGTGTTGCATTATCTGTTATAAAACTTTGTAATACTGCCATAGAGTCAGTACATATAACAGATCTCAGAGGTTTAATCTCTCCTACCCACTTAAGTGCAGTAATTATTGCAGTCATCTCTATTGAATATACTGATAAATGGTCACTCACTCTATACCTATATCTTTTTCCAAATTCTGTAATGTAAATTCCAATACCACAATGACCTTTGGAATCTTTAGAGCCATCTGTAAATATTTTCAAATATCCAAAATAGGAAGTATTTAAATAATTCAAGCAGGCTTCAGTAAAACTGTGCTTAGTGTGATGGTCACCTTTTCTCGCTAATAAATGAATATTTACCTCTGGAATAGGCAGCAGCCATGGAGGAACACAACTTAACGCTAGTGCTGGGCCATACTTCAGCTCTTTTAATCCATATTGGTTTACTAAATTGTCAATATTCCAACCGAACCCACAGCCATTGAACTTTTTATAATACTCCCAACAATCACTAAGTACTGACAAAGCTGGGTTGTTGAAACTTCCTTTTAACCTTACCCAATAAGTTAGTGATAATTTCTCATACCTTAAGTTAAGAGGAGTTTCCTTAGATTCAACTAATAAAGCACTTGTTGGAGTTGTTTTAAAAGCACCAAGGGCAATCCTCAAAGCTTTAAATTGCATTCTTTCAATTTTCTTGAGGGATGTCTTACAAGCTGAGTTATAGATTATACAGCCATAATCAATAGTTGATCTTATCAACGCTTTATATATGTTCATCAGAGACAGCCTGTCAGCTCCCCAATTATGCCCAGTGACCATTCTCATAAGGTTAATTACCTTTTTACACTTTGTTTCAACATATTCAATGTGAAATTTCCATGTAAGTTTGGCATCTAACCATATTCCTAGGTACTTATATGTTTCGCTTCTTTCAAGTTGCTGATTATAAAGCATAATTTTATAAGTTTCAGGGACTTTTTTCCTAGTAAAATACACCACCTGTGACTTTGAGATAGAAAATGTAAAACCCCAATCAATTCCCCACTGTTCAAGTACTTGAATGTCCTTTTGAATCTTATCATTAACATATGAAATGTTATGTCCTCTTCTCCAAATGACAGCATCATTCGCATATAGTAGACCTTCGTTACCATCTCCCAGTTTTTCATATATGTCATTAATCATTATGTTGAACAATATAGGACTGATAACACTCCCCTGAGGAATTCCATTTTCAACAATAAACTCATCAGACACTGTATCACCCACTTTAACCCTAATGGAACGTTGAGAGAGAAAGTCAAGTATATAATTATACATTTTCCCATTAATTCCCAATTTTCCTAATTTAATCAGTAAACCTTCTCTCCACATAGTATCATAGGCTTTCTCAATATCCAGAAAAACTGCCGCCATTAGTTCTTTCATTATTAAAGTCTTTTCAATTTCATTGCATACTTTAACCAGAGCATCAGTTGTTGACTTACCCCTCCTAAATCCAGTTTGATACCCTTTAATTGGATTTATATATTCTAGAAAATAATTTAAACGTCTAACTATGATTTTTTCCATTAATTTTCCAAGATGTGAAGTGACTGCAATAGGTCTATAGTTTCCTGGGTCACTTGAGTCTTTACCTGATTTAGGAAATGGAAGAATTATTGCTAATTTCCACTTGCTTGGTAATTTACCTTCATTCCACACTTTGTTAAACAGCTTAAGAACTTTCTCCAATATATTATCAGGTAGTTTTCTAAACATACACTGTAAAAAATATCTGTAGAAATTACAGTAAATTACAGTAAACCTGGCAGCTAGTTGCCAGTAACTTACTGTAGATTTAAATTGATGTTATTTACTGGCAACAGATTGTTCAAAGTTAAATGAACATTAAACATTAACAAGTCTTTATCTTTACAGGATAAAACTAAAATAACAGCATCATGCAAAGCATTCTGGGAACCAATATTTGAAGGAAAAAAAACTGAAAAAGATTGAAGATTTCTGGTTCCCAGAATGCTTTGCATTAGATTATTTTATAGTTTTTATTATGCAAAGACAAATACTTGTTAATGTTAAATGTTCATTTAACTTTGAACAAACTGTTGCCAGTAAATATACATTAATTGAAATCTACAGTAAGTTACTGGCAAACTGCTGCATAATTACAGCAATCTTTTTACAGTGTCAGCGTAACACAAGTTGTCTGTCCCTGGTGCAGAGTTTCCACTGAAACACAATAACAAAAAACATCTTGTGTTTATTAAGAAAGTGACTGACATCTATTTTGTCATATTTAAATAAAATAAGGTGAATCTTCAGCTTTAAAGGGATAGTTCAGCATGAAATGAAAATTATGTCATCATTTATTAACCCTCAAGTTGCCCAAACCTTTCTTTGGTGAAGGATGTTGATAACCAGACGTGATGGTTGATGGTAGCCATTGACTTTCATATTTTTCCTACTATGGAAATCAATGGTCGCCGATCAGACTTTCTGAGTTACCAACATTCTTTAAAATATCCTATTTTGTGTTCCACAGAAGAAAGAAACTCATACAGGGTTGGAACAACTTGAGGGTGAGAAAATGACGGCAGAATGTTCATTAAGGCAGTGTTTCCCAACCCTGTTCCTGGCGGCACACCAACAGTGCACGTATTCATTGTCTCCCTAATCAAAAACACCTGATTCAACTCATTAGCTCATAATCACATGGGTTAATGACCCGATGAGTTGAATCAGGTGTGTTTAATTGGGGAACACATGCTGCATCCAAAATCTCCACTCAAACCACTACTTCCTAACCCCTATGTTGGGGGTAGAGAGCAGAGCACTAGTGACCTTCACCAGCATAATAGAAGCCACTTTCGGACACTACTTAGATCGTCTCTGAGCGCCGATGATTACATCATCTGTCAGCTGGTGCTGAGCCGGCTCTGGGCTAAATAGATTTTTAAAAATAAATACATTACATTATATTGAGCTTATTTCTCCAAAATTTAAAAACTAAAAGTGATTTCTGACCGTTTTTGTTATAATGCGCTACTCCACACATGATTATAACTTATTTTTACGATCAGCGCAATGCATGATGGTATGTAGGGCTTAGGTTAGTGACCATCGGTTGTACACTACTTTTCAAAATGCATTCTGGGATACATTGAGTAGACTATATAGGGTATAATAAAAATCATCACTATACATTCGGACAGCACTACAAAATGGCGAGCTCACTATATAGTCCACTATATAGTGAGTAATTGAAGATTTCGATCAGGCGAGAGTGCGTGCACTGTTGGTGTGCCGCCAGGAACAGGGTTGGGAAACACTGCATTAAGGGCTGAATTCTCCCTTTAAAGAAATGTTCATTGAAAAAAAGCTCTTTTATTCTACAAGATAAACTTGTTACTTGAAAAGTAGTTTGACAGAAAATGAACTGAGGCTATAGATGTTTGTTCCTCTTCATGAAGAGTTTAGCTCCAACACCTGCCTGTAAGTTCTCATATGCTGCGTCCCAATTCGCCTACTTATACTACGCCCTAAAAGTATGTACTCTTTTTGTGAAGAAAAAGTATATACTTTTGAGTGCGCAGCAAAAAGAGTAGGCAAGCTTTGGGACATACTATCACGTCATCTTTAACGGACGGCTCTGTCGCGTGCTGCGTGCATCCTGTCACCGTAAACTGCCCTGTCAATCATCTTGTCACAGTTAAAATCCTCCATTCTATCTAATTTGATTTCCTACCGTTTCAGAGCACGTTCATCTGCCAGTCGTGGGTCTTTCATGCAGATACTCTCCTCGTGTTTGCAATTTGAATATAATGATGCATTTAAAAAGTAATGGCTAAATGTGTCTTTACAAACGTTCACAATGCTGCTACATATGCAATATAATGTGGACAACATTGAATAAATTCATTTTCGTCCGGTTAGATACTGATAATAATCACTCAAACCTGTTTATCTAAACCTCTCTACACAGCCGCGGGACCAGCGCGGACTCGACGCGCCCTCCGTGTCTGTAGTTTTTTAACACTTTTTACTCGTGTTTGTAGTTCTAACCGAATCCTCGTCCACCGCGCAATGGTTTGTGGGCAATATCAGCCGTTAGAGTGTGCACCGATCTACACTTCGGATTCTGACCGGAAATAGTAGACCATCCGGGTATCTTTGAAACACTCATTTCAACATACTACGGTTTGGGACGTACTAATTCTATTTTCGAATACTATTTCAGGACGGATAGTATGCGAATTGGGACGCAGCAATTGATCCATAATGACCTTGATTATCTGACTCAGGTGTGTTTAATTAGGGCTGGAGATAAAATTGGGACACCCTGCCAGTGCTTTCTTTTGATATTTAAGTATTAGGCCCCGTTTACACGATGGAAAAACGCAGATATTTCTCTCCGTTTTGCCCTCTCATTTACACGAAAACGCCGTTTTTATCACTGAAAACGATTATTTCTAAAAACTCCGGGCAAAGTGGAGATTTTTGAAAACGCCGGATATTTGTTGTCGTGTAAACTGGGAGAAACGGCGTTTTAGGTTCTCTCTTGTTCGATTCCAGGATTCTGATTGGCTTGCTTGGCTTTATCCTTAACCCCTACACTGCCGCCTTAGGTTTAGCATAGTGTAGAGCTGGTAAGTCCCGCCCATCCGTAAAACTCCAAGTGGACCTCTAGGTTGAAAAAGCGTCAATGCAAGTGAATGAGAGAAAATAATTATTTTCTGATCCCGTTTAAATTGTGCCATGAATGTAACATATGTTGTCTGTGAATTTTTTATATAATTTCTCATGTAACAAGTTTGACAGTTTATTGTATGATTCTTTGGCTAGCAGTTGTGGAATAGACATAACGAGAAAGACTACACGTCCCATATGTGACGTCGCCGCTTAACACATTTTCCCTCCACAAATCACGGTTTTCACCACGCTCAACTAGTTAGTCCTCTCTCTGAAAGAAGGCGGTGAAGTGCACCAAAGACACAGGCATGTTTAGCGGGATCCGTGTGTTAGTGGGGGTGATGTATATCAAACACGTCGAGAGTTGTAGTCCACAAAGTGCTCTCACACAAAGTCTAACCGTATGAAAATTCTACAAGCTAAATTGTAGCATTCTTTACACGAAACATTATATAAAAATTTCACAGACAACATATGTTACATTCATTGCAAAATTCAAACGGGATTAGAAAATAATTATTTTCTCTCATTCACTTGCACTGACGGTTTTTCAACCTAGAGGTCCAGCGGGGTTAGCTGAAGGGGCGGGACTTACCAGCTCTATATGATGGCGCTCGACGGCGTATTTATGCGGGTGTGTAAACGATGTTATTTTTGAAAACGGAGAGGGGGAAAATATTCGTTTTGCTAAATACCCGGCTTTGTGTAAACGTGGCCTTAAATTAAATTAACAGAGTTTAACAATACTCTAATCATAGTTAGACTATTTTGTGCTCAGCAACTTGAAAAAAAGTGAATCAAATTGTGTTTAGTATATTAACATTCTTCAATGTGACTGCATGTATGACAACTGAATTGACTCGTTCTTGTGTAACATCATGCTTTCTCTTTCAGATTTCAGAGAACCCAAAGGAAAAGAGGCAGAAGTGTAGTCTGATGCAAGATATATTTGTAAAAGCCTGAGCTGGAACACCTGGACCAAGGCTGAAGTGCTTTTGTCCCCCTTTCTTTTTTAAATAATAATCTTTTAATGTATTTTTTTTGTCATTGATTGAATAAAATAAATTGACTCAACTGCTGAAAAGGTGTCATTTATATTTTATAAAGGTTTTCACCAAATTTTGAAATGGTCAAGAATTTTTTGACACACCATGTGTTTTAGAAATGTTAATGTTTCAACATTAACTTGGTACATCAGATAGCAACATTGACATTCCTTTAAAAAAATTTTTTTTAAAAATCAGTGTTTCAACTTAATGTATTTAGAATCAACATCACATTGTAACATTGATCAAACCATATTACCAAAAATGATTCTTGTTAATTTATGAGCTGATTCAACAGCAGTGATGTAGATTCAACATCATAGGGTAACGTTGATTCAACAATATTACCATTGATTATTTTTGTTAATTTCAATATTGATTCAGCATCAGTGATGTAGAATCAATCATAGTGTAAAGTTGATTCAATAGCATTACCATTGATTTTTATTTTATTTTTCAACATTAACTGAGGGTGCAAATGTGATGTTGATAAAATATCACTTTGTAATGTTGAATCAATACTATTACCGTTGATTTTTGGTTGAAATCTGAACATTATTTCAATATTAACTGAGGGTGCAAGAGTGATGCTAAATCAACATCACTTTGTAATGTTGAATCAATATTAACACAATTGATTTTTGGTTGAAATCTCAACATTACTTCAACATTAACTGAGAGTGTAAAAGTGACATTGAAACAACATCATTTTGTAATGTTGAAGCAATATTAACACCATTGATTTGTGGTTGAAATCTGAACATTATTTCAATATTAACTGAGGGTGCAAGAGTGATGCTAAATCAACATCACTTCCTAACGTCATTTCAATGTAACCAGCGTTGACACATCAACACTGACTCAACATTGTTTCAATGGTTACATGCTATCTGGGTTAACGTCTGCTCCTCACCACCCGGCAACTAATGGACTAGCTGAACGCTTTGTACAAACCTTTAAACAGTCAATAAAAGCAATTAGAAAGGAGGAAGTGCCACTGCAGCAGAAAATTGCCAACTTTCTGGGAAGAAACTTGAGATCTCGCTTGGATCTACTGAAACGGACATTCAAAAACATGTGTCAAACAAACAATGTTCACCCATTCAACAACAAAGGAAACTGAGAACATTTGATGTTGGACAAAAAGTACTGGCAAGAGACTATCGCAGCCAGAGTGACAAATGGCAACAAGCAGAAATGTTGTCACAAACAGGACCGCTCTCATACACGGTGAGTGTGGAGCCCAATGTCGTCTGGCGCAGACATGTTGATCAACTTTTGGATGCTTCTCCTGGAAAGGTGACTGGTCAAACTGTGACCTCTGCTGTTCCACCGAAACTAGGGGATAGTACTACAACACCGGAAATGACAACTGTGGAAAATATATTCACACCAGAGACAGTGAACATACCTCAACCAATGACAAAGCTGCCTGATCCCCTGGAACGCAGATATCCTGAGAGGGTTCGTAAACCTCCAGACAGACTTGATTTATAAAAAAAAAACAACAAGAAAAAAAAAAACAAGTGAAGAGAAAGTGTTCTGTTAAAAAAAAAAAAAGTTATTGAAATGTTGTGAAATTTGTATTGTTTCTTAATTTGATATTGGTGTTGAGTTGAGTTTAGCCAATGTAATTGTTTGATGATTTATAAGTACATCAAAGCTGGAAGGGAGGAATTGTTATGTATTTACCCTGACTTCAATGCATATGAGTAAGCACTACTTTATGTCGTGTTAGAACATTGCACTCATCTGAATGTGTGCTATGTAAGCGGATGAATATGTGTTCTTGTGATGCGGCACTTGTTCAGTAAACACAGTATTCGAAACGTTACTGCGAGTCTGTGCTTATTTTAGAGTTATGTTAAGAGAACAAACATAACAATTTCCCATTCACATCTACTGGCAATTTTCCTATCAACTAGAGTTAGATCTATACAAGAAGTTTGATTTTTATAAACATCAATTCTAGTACCATAACCATTATTTATACACACTAGCATTCTATCATTCATCATTTCTTCTACTGCCTCACCATTCAAATTAGTCTGTTTACTGCCCCATAAACTGTTGTGAGCATTGAAGTCCCCACACCAAATCTCTCTGCGACTTTTCTTAACAATACTTTTCAATAATTCACTATTTAATGCTTTACATGGATTATAATAATTAATGATATTAAAATTACCACTACCTTTATTAAATATTTCAGTTACCACACATTCATGATCCTTGGAATTAATAGACCTGTACGGTATTCCTAATTTAATAAATGTCATACACCCTCCTCCTCTGCCTTTATCTCTATCACATCTAATACCATTATATCCTTTCAATACAAAATCAAGGTGTGGTTTTAACCATGTTTGTTGAATGCATATGACCTCAGGTTTTTCTTTCAAATTGTGTATATATCTCTTAAATTTGTGTCCATTTGTTATTAAACTTCTGGCATTCCATTGAAGAATGAAAAATACCATAAGGCTTTTAATCATTATTTTGACCCTCATGTTTATAATCCAGCATCTCTTGAATTTTATTAGCTTGTGAGCTAAATCCTAAAAAGTCATTTGCAATATCCACAATTGCTTTTACCTTATTACTTCCCCAATGAGGTCCAGTTGCTTTACTTATCACTGCACAAATGAAAGCAAGGAAGTCATTTTTCTTGACCAACATTATTTCTTCTGACATTTTCTTTTTGAATTCACAGTATTCTGATTGTTGAATGTTACCTTTAGGCCTACTGACCTGTTGGACAGTAGAGGTAGCTCTTTCTTGAAGCCTAATAAAATAGAAAGGCTTTCTATTTTATCTTTACCTTTTGTCAACCGCTTAGCTTCACACACATCATAATCTTCTAAGCTTTCCATGATTTCCTCTATTGAGACTGAAGTTGGGATTCCAGATATTACTCCTCTGTCCTTTGATGCTGTACCCGGAATATGTGACTTTACCTTGAGTTTGTTGAGTGTAGTTTTCTTAAGAATTTTACTTTGTTGTTCCTTAGAATTTGCGAAGATCAGAATTCTCCCATTACCCATGAAACGTGCGTGATTAATCTTTCCTATTTCCTTCTCTATTGCTTTTGTGATATGTATTGGATGTAAATCTGGTCCTCCCTTTTGATCAAACACCAAAATAACTTTCCAAACATCAACCTGAGGCCTCAAGGACCTGTTACCATCTATTTTGGTATTTTTTGCCATAACTACTGACTCTATGGATTCCCCTTCACTCTCTGATCTTTGTCGTACCTTCTGCTTGTTGCCATTAACAACCTCATTCCAAAACATTTCATCATCTAGCATATTATCTAGGTTTAATGATACAAAAGATCCACCAGATGTCTCAGTCATTGTCCAAATTATATTCACTGTGAGTAGTTTATTTAGTTTTACCATCAATGTTCAATGTTTTTCTGATTCTCAGAGTCCAAAGTTCACCCACGCTGCCCCGTACCGAGGCTTCTGCCTTAATCCCAGAGTCGTGCCTAGCCTGTTTATCTTGACAATGGTAACATTTATAAAGAATGTTGCAGTGCATTCTGGGTGCCACCAATCAAAACTCATTCATGGTTCCCATCATGCATTGCTGCATGAATAAATAATGAGCTTGTGTTCAGAGGTGATCTGTTTGTCACCATTACTGAGATTAGTATGTTAATTCTTGATGTCTGTGTGTGCCTACATAAAATATTTTTGGGATTTATTATTTTTTTTTTTATCCTTTTTCATTGAAAAATGGACTTTCATTTTATGTCCTAAAATGACCATGCTGATAAAATCCTTAACCTCCTAAGACCTGGTTGTCCACATACGTGGGCATCACATTATTGTCCAGGGGTCAGAAAGTAAAAGTCCTGCCATATTTTTATTCCACCCACAGCAAAAACTCCAGTGTTAAGTGAACTTTGCTGGGAGTTTATTTGGATCCAGACTCAAGAGTGTTAAAGTTAATGAGATAATTAAGTGATTCATTTAGTGATGATTGAGCATTATTGAAGACACCTGATGTTAACAAGCAGAATCACTGAAGGACAAAATCACAAATTGTAAGTCACCATTATGGAGATCAGTGTTTGCTTTAGTTGGGCTCTTGACACTTATACTTTCACTTTAAACTTTGTTTGTCTGCTGTTATTGATTTGTAATAGTCAAATGAACAAAGACATCTGTGATCTGATAGTGTTGGTTATGTTCATTTTTCAGATCATAGAATAATCATGCTATGATCTGAAAAAATGAAACTTATTTAGATGATTTGGTTTAACTTGTTATCAACAGTTTAGTGGTTCTACAGCGTATGATAATGTGTATCTTTCTTATAATCCAAAACATTTAATAAAAATTGTTCTGTTCAAGTCACTTTCATCTTTATTTAGAAACACAGATATACAATAATCAGCCTGTGTATCTCAACAGTGGTGAATAAAAATAATCCTTATTGCCACCAATCACAACTCATTAATGGCTCCCATCATGCATTGCGGTATGAATAAATTATGATCTGAATTGTCTATGTAATTTACTTTTCCTAATTGAATATTCTGCTCGTCACCGTTGTTGAGAAGCATTGAGTGAATCTTGAGAGTCTGTGTGTGCCTAGAAGGAAGATTTATTTAAAAAACAAGCTTTTGAGAAATGTGTTATATTATATCTCAAATTCTGGATATTTATGAAGAACCTCAGTTATGCTGTAACCAAAAGAATAAATCTCAAACCTGTATTTCAAATTATGAATGTCATAATATAACTAACACATTAGATCACATTTTTTCTTTGTTCATCTGATATGTATAACTCAGCTACAACAGCCAAAGAAAATCTAAAGTTAATAATATAAGGGTCAAGAGCCCAACTAAAGCAAACACTCATCTCCATAACGGTGGCTTACAATTTTAGATATTCTCCTTGTGATTCTGCTTTAGGTGTCTTCAATAATGCTCAATCATCACTCATTTAATCGCTTAATTATCTCATTAACTTTAACACTCTTGAGTGTGGACTCAGTATACACTCAGGTGTGTTAATTTAACACTGGAGATTTTGCTGTGGGTGGAATAAAAATGTGGCAGTACTTTTACTTTCTGACCCCTGGACTTTCCACCCAAAACTTGAGGTCTTGGGAGGTTAAGGTAAATTTAACTCCGAATTTTATATTCTTAATGAGTTCAGTGATTCAGGTCAATTGACTCTTCGCTAAGCCTCGCCCTCCCTAGTTACTGTTGCTACGCCTGTCAAGCTTTCACGGCTGGCCCATCTATTATAGTGTGGATGCACCCGGTGTCAGACATTCCCAATGAGATAATTTAGTAATTTTCGGCGAACAAGTGAAATATCTGAGAGTGCAAGACAAAAGGGACTACAGTATGCATTTGAGGGATATATTCACGACATTATATGCAACTGATTAGAGAATAATTTCTTAAAAATTGAAGTTAAAGCCTAACGTTATAGTCCCAGCGCAAGCAGCAGCGCCTCATATGCTGACCGTTCAAATGGGAAACACACAAATTGAGGAACAGCTTTGTACATACACAGAAGGGTATGTGAAAATAATCATAATCGGTTATAGTAACAATAATCGTAATTATTAATAATAATAATAATCGGTTGCAGACAGTAGTTACATAGAACCATCACATTAAGTAACATTATTAATAGCCTTATGGCTCTTAACACTGGGGATCTTGCTGTGTGGTCTTTCACATACTACCGGCTTCAGGGACATCCTCTAAGACAGGGTTTGCCGGTCATCTGTTGTTGGGGCAGATTCTTATTTCATTTGCTCCTTCCTCTAACGGAAATGAATATATTATTGTTTTAACAAAAAAAGACAAAAAGCTGTTTTGTAGGAGCCTGCACCAGACATTACCCTTGCTGAGCATGGTGGCATGTGTGGGATAGCACATTGTCCCAACGTCTCATGGTTACAGCTCGAGTTTCTCTTCATTCACGCATAAATAGTTCACCTTTTACTAAAGATTTCCGTGGAGGGGAACATTCGTGAGTTATTGGTATTTTTGGATGCTCTGCTCACAGCAGAGCTACATGTGTTTGTTCAAGAACAGAAGACTTTTTGTCTGGAGCTGGGTGGTTGTCAAACCATCGCCACTTTCCCAGTTCGCAACTTCAAATCAAATCTTGGATCAGCAGCATGATTGTAAGGTTTGCAAATCACAAATGGGTAGTGGTGGGAGAAACAAAGCTTTTCAAAGCTTTCAACTGATTGCTTTGCAAATTGATTAACTGTTTTGATGCATTTGGAAGGCCACACTGGTGACCCCTGCTGGTCAGATTGGAAATGCAACAGTGGAAATGCCACACAAACTCAGGCCAAATATGCATAAAACAAGCTTTTACAAACCATTGCAAAAGCTTTCTTGAAAGTAAAACCTTTCATATGGAATTAGCTAACCACCCTCAGGTGAGTCTTGAACGGCAGGTTGGCTTCATCAGCAGTTTCCCTGGCAGAGCAAGAGCTCATACAAGGTGTTTGTCCGTAGTAAAGAAGAAGCCTCCGGTCTTCCGCGTGACAGGCGGAGATACTGTCCACTATACTAACGAGGACTGGCTGTTACAACAGTGTTCAACTTCAAATCTTGAGTCAGCCGCATGATTGTAAGGTTTGCAAAATCACAAACGGGTAGTGGTGGGATAAACAAAGCTTTTCAAAGCTTGCAACTGATTGCTTTGCAAATTGATTAACTGTTTTGACGAATTAGTGAAGCAAAGACAACACAAACTTCCCATACCGGGAGTCGAACCCAGGCCGCCTGGGTGAAAACCAGGAATCCTGACCGCTAGACCATATGGGAACATCCTTGTGCCTCGAGCGGGCCCTTTGGCTTTTAGTGTGTGACCACCCCTTTAAGAATATGGGAATGATCCCAAGGGCTTGTTTACTGAATTCGATTTCATCGGGATCATCGGAGGGAGCTCTCATTTGCTTCGCCCAGGGGGTTCAGTTTCCTGCCAGTCCTGTGCTGGCATAATAGACACTATAAACTGGTCGCAAAGCAAGGTCCTTGTGACAGTACCCATGCAACGCATCTGAAAAGACGCATGGTATTTCATGGTAACCGTTATCCCACTGACAAAGCAGCCTATTGATGGACTGTCAATTTAAAATATCATTCAACTAATCCAATAATTATAATAGTAACAAAAACGATGGGTTAATAAAAGGAAATAATAAAATGGCTATGGGCTGGCAGTGAAGCAAAATAGGGTGAGCGAGCCAGCCAGGAGTCGAACCTAGAATCTTCTGATCCGTAGTCAGACGCGTTATCCATTGCGCCAAGGACGGCGCGCATACGTCGAGCAACGCAATCACGACTTGGGCGAATTTGACCCAAAGATCGCAGGATCGAATCCCGCTCGTGCAAACTTTTTCACTTTGTTAAATATTAGGATAAATGCTATTTAACTACACATTTAGGTCCAGATAATTCTGTCATGTGTAGAAATTAATCTTTGTATATATTAATAGAGTAAAAAATAAAAATAATAATGATAAATAAGAGGAAGATGAAGAAGAAAAACACAAAAATGTCCAAACCCATTATATTTTTTAATATAATCACAGGTAAAACAGGTAATATTAATAATAATAGTAGTAATAACAATCGGCTACATAAATAACTTAAGGCATAACTAAACATAAACTAAAATAAATGCTTCTCGTTTATTATTTAATAGTAATAATGATATTATTGATAATCAGGTAAATAAATAACTTAAATGCTTCTCATCTATTATTATTATTATTTAATAGTAATAATAATATTAATGATAATCAGGAAAATAAATAACCTAAATGCTTCTCATCTATTATTATTCTTTAATAGTAATAATGATATTAATGCTAATCAGGTAAATAAATAACTTAAATGCTTCTCATCTATTATTATTATTAATAATAATAATGATAATAGTAATAATGATTTTAATGATTATCATGTACATAAATTACTCAAGGCTTAAGTTAACATAATAAAATAACTAAAATAAACTCTTCTCATCCAGGCAACCACCTGTTGCCCATAAATTAAAATGTGTATATAATTTTAGTGTACTTGTTGTAGTCAATATTAATAATAAAAAGAGGAAGTAGATGAATAAGAAAAAACACAGAAACATCCAAACCCATTACAATTTTTAAATATAATCACATTACGGTACATAAATAACTTAAGGCATAGCTAAACATAAATAAACTAAAAAAAGGCTTCTCATCTATTATTATTATTATTATTATTAAAAATATATATTATTGTAATAACAGTAATAATGATAGCAATGACAATCAGGTACATAAATAACTTAAGGCATAAGTTAACATAACAAAATAACTAAATTAAACTGCAACCACCTGTTGCCCTGACGACAGCTCTAACAGGATACTGTAGTTTCTTTACCTGGGCCAAGTATTTTACTTAACTCCAATAAGAATTAAATTACCTGATACAGTATACCTGTCTTTCACTCCTATTCTAAAAACTGTAAACAAATGTACTCAAATAAAGTGTAAGAAAAGTAAAATGAATAAAACTCAAATAAAGGTACAAACACAACACCCATTCTCCCCATCCTACTCACACATGCATGCGCGCCAACACACACACACACACACACACACACAGACACACACACACACAAACACACATCAACCATGTTTAACAATGATTCAAAAGGAATCACACACATAGTTTTAAAACATTTTAAAGAGAGCTTGTCATTGCAATTTTAAGAAGCTGGAGGGTTTTCACTTCCTGGCTTTTTTTTCCTATATCCTCGTTCCATCAGCACAGCCCTCCATTCATCATATGATTGAGTCTCAGTCTCTTCGCAGTACCAGTTCCCAAAGTACTGGAGATGTGTTGGTGGCTTTCTCTCCTTATTGCACTTTTTGCAAAGAATGACGTCTGTCTTTCTCACATACTTTCTTGTCACTGTTCCAGCGCTCTCCCTCTTCTGTTTTCTCTTCCTATATTGCTGTGTGGAGTAAGGAACCGATTGACTGGATGTCTGTGTTTGAGCTGATGGTGTCATAGCTGAAGGTAAGAAGAACATCACCTGTGAGGTACCAGGCACTGTAGGAGGCTGCAAAGGTGGTAAAATGAAAGGGAGAGAGACAGGTGGTGCTGGTGCAATAGGGACAGGAAGTCCTTGGTGCGATGGTGGAGCCTGGAAGATGGCCTGAGGTTGCTGGAAGATGGCCTGAGGTTGCTGAGGTTGCGACCTCCCTTTGAGTTTAGCCTCCCCAGCAGTATTTGGTGGCAGGATAAAAACGTGTGGCTCTGACAAATTGCCGGAACAGAGAGTCGGTCTTTTCTGCAACGCAGCAGGAAGGTTCTCAGGTCCTGCCATGGGTGCTTCAGGGGCTTGGATACCCTGTTTCAAAATCTCCTGCTCCTGTGACTTACAACGCCTGTTGTACCTGGGAAAACATAAAGCAACCAATTATCATAAACATCTAAGCAATTATACAAAAGATGGTACGTTCAACTACTGTTTGATCATGACTATAATGTAACAGCAAGACACAGCTAAGATCACAAAGCAATTGATCACACCCTTGTCTCATGTATCTTTGCTTTAGTAAAATGCCGCTGGTACGGTAGCTGTTCGTTTGTTTGTTCACGATATACAGTGACAGATGCAGTGAGAGGTGCAGTGAGAGATCCAGTGAGAGATGCAGTGAGAGGTGCAGTGAGAGGTGCAGTGAGAGGTGCAGTGAGAGATCCAGTGAGAGATGCAATGAGAGATGCAGTGAGAGATGCAGTGAGAGATACAGTGAGAGATCCAGTGAGAGATGCAGTGAGAGGTGCAGTGAGAGGTCCAGTGAGAGATACAGTGAGAGATCCAGTGAGAGATGCAGTGAGAGGTGCAGTGAGAGATCCAGTGAGAGATCCAGTGAGAGATGCAGTGAGAGGTGCAGTGAGAGATCCAGTGAGAGATCCAGTGAGAGATGCAGTGAGAGGTGCAGTGAGAGGTGCAGTGAGAGATCCAGTGAGAGATCCAGTGAGAGATGCAGTGAGAGGTGCAGTGAGAGATCCTGTGAGAGATCCAGTGAGAGATACAGTGAGAGATGCAGTGAGAGGTGCAGTGAGAGGTGCAGTGAGAGATCCAGTGAGAGATCCAGTGAGAGATGCAGTGAGAGGTGCAGTGAGAGGTGCAGTGAGAGATCCAGTGAGAGATCCAGTGAGAGATGCAGTGAGAGGTGCAGTGAGAGGTGCAGTGAGAGGTGCAGTGAGAGATCCAGTGAGAGATCCAGTGAGAGATGCAGTGAAAGGTGCAGGTGCAGAGAGAAGTGAAAAAAAACTGATTTGCTGATCAATTTATGCTTAGAACATTGCTAATTTACTCACCATTGTGTCACTGTTGCACTGTTTACTTCCGGGAGCTGGATGGTGGTCTCGCTCATCACCTTAGCATTAGTGAGGATGCACTCTCGGATGTGCTTGTAAGCACGCACCACCATTGTGAAGCGGGACACCCTCGTTCCATCACACCGCACCGCGTTTGGATAGAGGGCACAGAGCCTTGTGAAGATGGCCTCCACCACTCGGTTGCAGCTAGGCCACTGTGCAGGACTATTAGCCCCAACGAAACACCTGCAAATTACAGCAGAATACATATTTGTTTTAATGTCTGATCCTTACTCTCTTATTTTTCTTGTTTTTTCCCCCCTTTTCTAATCTGTCTGTTTTGCTTTGTGTTGTCTAGATGTTCATTTTTAATATCTGTGCATAGCTATGTTTTGTGGTTTGTTTTATACAAAATTTTTAAGACAATCAAGAACCTGTGTTTGCTAAATTTAACATACCTTTTGGTGCTCTCCACACCTGGTGCCACAATCTTCTTTGTGGCTCTGAATCGTCCCTGTTTTAAGGAGGTTTGGTGACGTGGTGGATAAATTGTCTTCCTCTTGTCATACTCCACCAATGCCTGCCATAGGGTGATGATCTTGGCACACTCTTCTCCAGTCAAGGCCAGACGGTGGTCTCTGAGGCTAACCAAGAACTCAGCCAAGTCCTGCACGGCTCCATACCCTCCAATATTATCTGGTCCAACAGAATCCTAAAATAAAAGATAATTTAGGAACTTTTGATAGCAGCAATGAATACAAATATTCACACGAAAGCACAGCAAACATAACTAAGATTTTGTTTACAGACATAAATGTACACTGGGCCCTTACATCATGTGAAGTGTTCTCTTCAGGTGTCACAAGAGAAGTTTCTGCTGATAACTGGTCCACTGGAAATACATGAAAAGGCAAACATTCAGTTTAAATTTGTAATTTTGCCTTTCAATAAGACATACATACATAGAGGTGCTGGTAATTGTTGTCACAATAACTCTATATAGATACTTTGGTAAACTCACAGCTATGTGCTCCAGGAAAGAGTCCTGGCTTTAAATGACTGTGCAGTGGGCTAGTGACAGGAGACGGAGGGACCACAGACAATGGTGAAATGGAGCAGGTGACAGATGTGGATGGTGATGGAGGAACCGCAGACAATAGTGAAATGGAGCTGGTGACAGATGTGGATGGTGATGGAGGAACCGCAGACAATAGTGAAATGGAGCTGGTGACAGGAGGGGTTGGTGATGGAGGAACCACAGACACTGATGACATTGAGCTGGTGACAGGAGGGGTTGGAGATGATGCTGCAGACACTGATGCATGTGAAGAGGCAACAGGTGTCCGTTCTGTGTCAAGGGTAGGGACAGTGATGTCCTGAAACTCCTCAGGTTCAGCATAACCTTCATCCACTTCTATACCAACCTCAGTGGTCTCGGACTCTTCAATGGCCAACTTGTAGTCTTGTAGAACTTTACCAGTTTGCTGGTAAAGATATTCCACTCCTATAAGTTCACCTTTAAAATATTAAACATTGAAAATTAGATAATATACCAGGATATTATATTATAATTCAGAGGTTAAATGGTATGTGTACACTTAAAAATAATGTCATCAAAAACAACAAATAGTTAGCTACCAGTGTACTTTCTTGGCCCAACATAAGGGATGATTTTCTTGCCCATAACCTCCTCTGCAAGAGTGTTGACAGCATGACGCAGAAGATGATTGTAGGAATGGGGCTGCTGCTCATCCGTTGTTGCTGCCACAGCCCGGTCCGCATTCCACCTTGCAAGTCCATCCAAAAGATACGCCTGGAAGAAGGTGTCACTCGCCAGCGTACCTGTAAATTCAAAAAAGAAAATTAATATCACACAAAAATGTCATATGGATACACAAATAGCTGTTCCTATAGTTATTTTAATAAATCTTTTAATTAAATCTAACAAATCTTATGTTACTAATTCAGTTAAGTCACTTCTTTACCTGGGATGAATCTGTTAAGGTGCAGGTGAAATGATTCAAGCGAAGTGGAGCCTCTGGCACAGCGGTAGGTTGGCAGACGGTGCCCTCCCTTCACTAAAGTGCCCGTCTGCACGTAGAGCTGCACACCTACAGGATCCTGGATGCAGGCCACATGCTTCCGCTGGGACTTCAAGATATCTCTCATCCGGGCTGAGTTTATTAGGGGGACTCCCATAGTGTCACGACCAGCATCTCCATCAAAGGCCTGAATATGGCTCTCAATCAGCACCAGGGTCTCTTTGGTCCCGCGAGTGGTTCTCCTGCAATGTAGGGCTAGCTCGTTACGGCTGATACTGCGCAGCACATCAGCCTCAGATGTAGGTTTCCAGTTAGCTTCTAGCTCTGCATGCTTTGCCTTCTTCAGGGCCGTCAGGTCAACCTGGTCCCACATGAAAATACAGTGGCTGAGGCGACTCATAAATGTGGCATACAACTGATGAGAGTCAGTGGTGCAACCCACAGCAAACCTCCTCATGAAGTGCCATATATCTAAACGGATGATCATTTGATCCCACTCTTCAAACATTCTCCTCAGAAGAGTGTTGCCACAGCAGTCTCGGTCGACATACAGTATTTCGGGAGGAGCCACCCCAGCCACTCTGTATCGCTTGATGAGGCCTTCAATCATTGGCCCGAGACCAAAACCTTCACTGGCTGTGAGCACGGACATTATCACCTGTCCGTGCTCATTGCCAACATTGGTTGCCCAGGTAGCAGTGCCATAGCTCTGTCCTGCTAGTTTTCTGGCCACTTTTTTTGTTGAATCCATTTTTAAGATCCGACCATATTGCGATGTGATACTGGCCTTGATCTCATCCAGCCTTTGCAGAACATCCTGGGCGTACACCTGCATCAACCACCGGTGCTTAGGGACAGAAGGCATTGAAGGAGCAGATTCAAATGTCACAGGCAGGATCAGGCTCGAACTGACAGCACTGGCAATCCCCTTGCAATCTGTCAGATACTGGACTGTCTTTTGCAACCACACCTCAGTATGACGCTCCTGCAGCTTGCGCTGGATCTGGCTGCTGCTGTTTCCCAGCCCTCGCTGACGCATCAAACATACTACCTCGACGTCACATGCAAGTTTTGATGTAAGAATGCAAGGGAACTGCACCCTGTGGCCAATGTCGAGCTGGGAGACGATATCATGGCTCCAGCTGATGACCTTCCGCTTACATCTTCGGCAGGCCAGGTACTCAGATGCCACAAAGTACATCTTACCCAAGGCAAACACCTGCCTGATCTTTTGATGCAAGCCAGCTGAAGTCAGAAGGTCTTTCTGACAGTCTGGATGTGGACAGGTCAGCTTCACTTGCCACAGTTTTCGTGGCATCCAGAGCAGCAGGGGATGGCCAAAGTAATTCTCTAAGGGAGGGCAATTACTGGTCTTCAGTGGAACCTGTGGAGGATACCACCAAAGTTTGTCCACCCTGCTGAAGATCAGCTCAGGATGGCCCTGTGCTGTCCACCTGAACAGGGCCTTGGAAATCCATCTCTGATCCACTTCAGGCAGAGTGTGTATCCATCCAGATGGAAGACAGACTCGTTGTGCTGGGGGAAAAAAACAAACAAAAATATAATAAATACAACTCATGCAAATTCACATTAACTTCCCTTAACTTTTTTATCCCTGGAATGGAACTTAAATATTTTGTTGCATGTTTTAAATAAGTATAAACGTACATGACAGATGTGCCATCTCAAACTTAGTTGCCTCTGCCAGCAGTGTGCTGTCATCTATCTCAGTGGACACAGTTGGGCGAGTGAGGGTGGCTGAGGTCCCTGTGGCTGCCTCAATGGACACAGTTGGGCGAGTGAGGGTGGCTGAGGGCCGCGTACGTGCCTGGGCCAAAGCTACAAAACAAAACACAGAACAGATAAACATGACTACAGAACAATAAATCCTAAAATCCTACAAAGCAATAAATACTAAACACACCAAAAAGGTGTAATACAAATAAATGTTTGCTTACAAGGTGTGGGTTTGACGGGGGAAACCAGCCTTTCAATGGTCTTGTTCAGGTTTTTCTGGCTAGGCAACTTCCTAAACAAGAGGGAGCGGAGATGGGCGGTTGAAGTATGGGTGGAGGCAACGTGCTGGGTGGTGGTGGTAGCATGCTGGGAGGTGGTAGCGAGCTGGGTGGTGGTTGTAGCATGCTGGGTAGAGGCAGCGTGCTGAGATGTGATGGTAGCGTGCTGGGTGGTGGTAGCGTGCTGGGTGGTGGTAGCGTGCTGGGTGGTGCTAGCGTGCTGGGTGGTGCTAGCGTGCTGGGTGGAGGCAGCGTGCTGGAGAGCTTTTCCAGCATATTGCTCTTCCTTCATGGCAATGGCAATTCTGCCAGAAGGAAAGAGCTCAACATACTCCCTGAAACTCTCTTTGTTGTGGGCATGTTCTTGGGAGTCTTGGCTGCCTCCTGTAGGGTCCCTCTTCATAGCTGCCACCAGGTAAGCTGCATACCCCAAGGCATTTTCAGCCACCCACTTAAATGTTTGCCCTCTAAATACACCAAACTGGATTCTCAAAGAAACCCAGAAGGTGCTTTCTGTTAGCTGGATCTCCGTGGTGCTGACTTAAGCTTTTCTTGGCCTTGTCCAGCACTATGTCAGGGGACAGGGGTCTTGTGTAGGGCTTTCCTTTATTGGCCTCCTTCACCTTTGCCGCTTCCATTGTATCAGTCAGATTCAGGCTGCCATCAGCTCGTCTCTAAAGCGAGGTTCCATCTAAATAAAAAAATAAAAATAAAACAATTGAGACAAATACAATTGGTAACACATGTTAATACAGCCATGCATATTACAGTACTATTACTCATGATCACCTTGTAATGTTGATTATATATTATGCTTTGTGTGTCTATAATTTTTCTAAACAGGCTTAAATGTTGATTTACATCAGAATCTCAGAATGATCCCAGAGTAAGAGGTCATGTTTTCAATAATTATTATACCATTATTATACCATTGCTATACCACTTCTTTCCCCTCTTTGAAAAAGTTCCATCGCAAAAATAAAATAATAATAATTTGAAGATATAAAGACTATAGAGAAAGAGAACAGACAAACACATTTGGTTACACACGCTTAATACAGCCATGCATATTATACTATATTTACTCACTGATCACCTTGTAATGTTGATTATATATTATGCTTTGAGTGTCTATATTTTTCTAACAGGCTTAAAATGTTGATTTAACATAGAATTCTCAGAATGATTCCAGAGTAAGAGGTCATGTTTTCAATAATTATTATACCATTATTATACTGTCTATTGCTATACGCACTACTTTCCCCTCTTTGAAATCCTTTGCTCTATTACAAGTAACTTAACAGTTAAATGTGATGCATTCAAAATGTTAGCCTACTTAAAGCTAGCTAAAACAAGTTAGTTTAGCGTCAAAATAAGGTAAAAGTACTAAAGGTAGAAGCATAATGTACACTATATTAATTGAATTATAATTAGCGATGCCTTAGTTTGTAACAATCACTTTAATGTTGCAACTGGTAAAGCTGTAGTAAACTGTTAACGTTATATACTTTGCTTGTCTGCTTGATCGTTTTATCTAAAATAATTTTTTTAAATTATGTATTATATAATTACTTGAATTATTAGCTAGTATGAGACACAGGTTATTCATATAAAACAACTATATGTTTGGCCATTTACTTTTTATTGACAAAAGACTGACTTACTTGCGAAGTTGATCAGAAGTTAATCAATGAATGTCATCTTCTTCTTCAGTCCCAATTCGCAAGTCTCAGGGTGGAGCAGTGACTCTTGACGCTTATTGGTCAATTCTTGGTTACTGAATCTTGGTACGATGAGAGCCAGCGATTGGCCATAATCTTGGTTGCAGCGGGAACGTGATTGGCTGTCATAACCAAGATGAGCGAATCTTGGTTGCGGCGGAGAATGTGATTGGCTGTCGTAACCAAGAATAACCACGATTCAGCAGGCGACACGGGCGCACTGGCCCACCAATGATTGTGAGCGTGGCTTGTTGGTGTCTGACTGTCCAGAGGCCTGTCATGACACCTACTTTATCTCATGCCATTAACAGGCCTGAAGCCAACGCCAGGAAGGGGTCCGACGAGGGATCTGCTATAAAAAGCTTCGAGATGGAGGCGTCACATGTTGGGGATCTCGGTTGCTTTGTTTTTATGGCAAGTTGTGGTGTTGTTAGGATATTCCTACAGAGCCTGTGGCACTTTCTCAGTGGAAGATCTGTTATCCAGGGTCAGAGATGTCTCCTCTCCTGGAGGAAAATTCAAGTCTTAGTGGTCCTGCTGGAGCAGTTGCTGCAAAATCTGGTAGAGGCACACAGCCAGGCTTGATGGGAAAAAGTGAACAGACCTTCCCTGGTGGTCTAGTGGTTAGGATTCGGCGCTCTCACCGCCGCGGCCTGGGTTCGATTCCCGGTCAGGGAATGAGCTTTTGCCCTCTTGTGGCGAGTGCAAAAAGGTGGACTACACACTCAAGCGCTGACGGCTTCGTCGAGAATCACGGCCAATTAAATGTTTGCACGTGGAAAAGACCTCCTTCGAGCCGGAGTCGAACCAGCGACCTAAGGATTGCCAATTTCCACCTACAGTCCTCCGCTCTACCAGCTGAGCTATCGAAGGCACACTGGTTGTGGACGGAACCTAAACCTATCAGGTTTCGTGAGCCCCGCCTGCTGGCTAAAAGTGCTAGAGGCACAGAGACACGTCCTGTCTAAGGAAATAATAAGGAATAAAAGGAAATAATAAAATGGCTATGGGCTGGCAGTGAAGCAAAATAGGGTGAGCGAGCCAGCCAGGAGTCGAACCTAGAATCTTCTGATCCGTAGTCAGACGCGTTATCCATTGCGCCACTGGCCCACCAATGATTGTGAGCGTGGCTTGTTGGTGTCTGACTGTCCAGAGGCCTGTCATGACACCTACTTTATCTCATGCCATTAACAGGCCTGAAGCCAACGCCAGGAAGGGGTCCGACGAGGGATCTGCTATAAAAAGCTTTCGAGATGGAGGCGTCACATGTTGGAGATCTTGGTTGCTTTGTTTTTATGGCAAGTTGTGGTGTTGTTAGGATATTCCTACAGAGCCTGTGGCACTTTCTCAGTGGAAGATCTGTTATCCAGGGTCAGAGATGTCTCCTCTCCTGGAGGAAAATTCAAGTCTTAGTGGTCCTGCTGGAGCAGTTGCTGCAAAATCTGGTAGAGGCACACAGCCAGGCTTGATGGGAAAAAGTGAACAGACCTTCCCTGGTGGTCTAGTGGTTAGGATTCGGCGCTCTCACCGCCGCGGCCTGGGTTCGATTCCCGGTCAGGGAATGAGCTTTTGCCCTCTTGTGGCGAGTGCAAAAAGGTGGACTACACACTCAAGCGCTGACGGCTTCGTCGAGAATCACGGCCAATTAAATGTTTGCACGTGGAAAAGACCTCCTTCGAGCCGGAGTCGAACCAGCGACCTAAGGATTGCCAATTTCCACCTACAGTCCTCCGCTCTACCAGCTGAGCTCTCGAAGGCACACTGGTTGTGGACGGAACCTAAACCTATCAGGTTTCGTGAGCCCCGCCTGCTGGCTAAAAGTGCTAGAGGCACAGAGACACGTCCTGTTAAGGTCCTTGTGACAGTACCCATGCAACGCATCTGAAAAGACGCATGGTATTTCATGGTAACCGTTATGCCACTGACAAAGCAGCCTATTGATGGACTGTCAATTTAAAATATCATTCAACTAATCCAATAATTATAATAGTAACAAAAACGATGGGTTAATAAAAGGAAATAATAAAATGGCTATGGGCTGGCAGTGAAGCAAAACAGGGTAAGCGAGCCAGCCAGGAGTCGAACCTAGAATCTTCTGATCCGTAGTCAGACGCGTTATCCATTGCGCCACTGGCCCACCAATGATTGTGAGCGTGGCTTGTTGGTGTCTGACTGTCCAGAGGCCTGTCATGACACCTACTTTATCTCATGCCATTAACAGGCCTGAAGCCAACGCCAGGAAGGGGTCCGACGAGGGATCTGCTATAAAAAGCTTCGAGATGGAGGCGTCACATGTTGGGGATCTCGGTTGCTTTGTTTTTATGGCAAGTTGTGGTGTTGTTAGGATATTCCTACAGAGCCTGTGGCACTTTCTCAGTGGAAGATCTGTTATCCAGGGTCAGAGATGTCTCCTCTCCTGGAGGAAAATTCAAGTCTTAGTGGTCCTGCTGGAGCAGTTGCTGCAAAATCTGGTAGAGGCACACAGCCAGGCTTGATGGGAAAAAGTGAACAGACCTTCCCTGGTGGTCTAGTGGTTAGGATTCGGCGCTCTCACCGCCGCGGCCCGGGTCCGATTCCCGGTCAGGGAATGAGACTTTGCCCTCTTGTGGCGATTGCAAAAAGGTGGACTACACAATGTAGCGCTGACAGCTCGTAGAGAAGCATGGCCAATTAAATGTTTGCGCGTGGAAAAGACCTCCTTCAGGGGCGGAGTCGAACCAGCAACCTAAGGATTGCCAATTTTCCACCTACAGTCCTCCGCTCTACCAGCTGAGCTATGAAAGCACGCTGGTTGTGCACGGAACCTAAACCTATCAGGTTACAGTCTCCATGCAACGCATCTGAAAAGACGCATGGTATTTCATGGTAACCGTTATGCCACTGACAAAGCAGCCTATTGATGGACTGTCAATTTAAAATATCATTCAACTAATCCAATAATTATAATAGTAACAAAAACGATGGGTTAATAAAAGGAAATAATAAAATGGCTATGGGCTGGCAGTGAAGCAAAACAGGGTAAGCGAGCCAGCCAGGAGTCGAACCTAGAATCTTCTGATCCGTAGTCAGACGCGTTATCCATTGCGCCACTGGCCCACCAATGATTGTGAGCGTGGCTTGTTGGTGTCTGACTGTCCAGAGGCCTGTCATGACACCTACTTTATCTCATGCCATTAACAGGCCTGAAGCCAACGCCAGGAAGGGGTCCGACGAGGGATCTGCTATAAAAAGCTTCGAGATGGAGGCGTCACATGTTGGGGATCTCGGTTGCTTTGTTTTTATGGCAAAATGTGGTGTTGTTAGGATATTCCTAAAGAGCCTGTGGCACTTTCTCAGTGGAAGATCTGTTATCCAGGGTCAGAGATGTCTCCTCTCCTGGAGGAAAATTCAAGTCTTAGTGGTCCTGCTGGAGCAGTTGCTGCAAAATCTGGTAGAGGCACACAGCCAGGCTTGATGGGAAAAAGTGAACAGACCTTCCCTGGTGGTCTAGTGGTTAGGATTCGGCGCTCTCACCGCCGCGGCCCAGGTCCGATTCCCGGTCAGGGAATGAGATTTTGCCCTCTTGTGGCGATTGCAAAAAGGTGGACTACACAATGTAGCGCTGACAGCTTCGTCGAGAAGCATGGCCAATTAAATGTTTGCACGTGGAAAAGACCTCCTTCAAGGCGGAGTCGAACCAGCAACCTAAGGATTGCCAATTTTCCACCTACAGTCCTCCGCTCTACCAGCTGAGCTATCGAAAAGCACGCTGGTTGTGAACGGAACCTAAACCTATCAGGTTACAGTCTCCATGCAACGCATCTGAAAAGACGCATGGTATTTCATGGTAACCGTTATGCCACTGACAAAGCAGCCTATTGATGGACTGTCAATTTAAAATATCATTCAACTAATCCAATAATTATAATAGTAACAAAAACGATGGGTTAATAAAAGGAAATAATAAAATGGCTATGGGCTGGCAGTGAAGCAAAACAGGGTGAGCGAGCCAGCCAGGAGTCGAACCTAGAATCTTCTGATCCGTAGTCAGACGCGTTATCCATTGCGCCACTGGCCCACCAATGATTGTGAGCGTGGCTTGTTGGTGTCTGACTGTCCAGAGGCCTGTCATGACACCTACTTTATCTCATGCCATTAACAGGCCTGAAGCCAACGCCAGGAAGGGGTCCGAACGAGGGATCTGCTATAAAAAGCTTCGAGATGGAGGCGTCACATGTTGGGGATCTCGGTTGCTTTGTTTTTATGGCAAGTTGTGGTGTTGTTAGGATATTCCTACAGAGCCTGTGGCACTTTCTCAGTGGAAGATCTGTTATCCAGGGTCAGAGATGTCTCCTCTCCTGGAGGAAAATTCAAGTCTTAGTGGTCCTGCTGGAGCAGTTGCTGCAAAATCTGGTAGAGGCACACAGCCAGGCTTGATGGGAAAAAGTGAACAGACCTTCCCTGGTGGTCTAGTGGTTAGGATTCGGCGCTCTCACCGCCGCGGCCCGGGTTCGATTCCCGGTCAGGGAATGAGCTTTTGCCCTCTTGTGGCGAGTGCAAAAAGGTGGACTACACACTCAAGCGCTGACAGCTTCGTCGAGAAGCATGGCCAATTAAATGTTTGCACGTGGAAAAGACCTCCTTCAAGACGGAGTCGACCAGCGACCTAAGGATTGCCAATTTTCCACCTACAGTCCTAGGCTCTACCAGCTGAGCTATCGAAAGGCACGCTTGTTGTGGACGGAACCTGAAACCTATCAGGTTCCGTGAGCCCCGTGCTGCTGGCTAAAAGTGCTAGAGGCACAAGAGACACGTCCTGTCTGTTTCCATAAGTGAAGCAACGACAACACAAATTTCCCATACCGGGAGTCGAACCCGTGCCGCCTGGGTGAAAACCAGGAATCCTGACCGCTAGACCATATGGGAACATCCTGAGTGCCTCGAGACGGGCCCTTTGGCTTTTAGTGTGTGACCACTCCTTTAAGAATGTGGGAATTATCCCAAGGGCTTGTTTACTGAATTCGATTTCATTGGGGATCATAGGAGGGAGCTCTCATTTGCTTCGACCAGGTGTTCAGTTTCCTGCCAGTCCTGTGCTGGCACATGTTGGGGATTCTCGGTTGCTTTGTTTTTATGGCAAAATGTGGTGTTGTTAGGATATTCCTACAGAGCCTGTGGCACTTTCTCAGTGGAAGATCTGTTATCCAGGGTCAGAGATGTCTCCTCTCCTGGAGGAAAATTCAAGCCTTAGTGGTCCTGCTGGAGCAGTTGCTGCAAAATCTGGGTGAGGCACACAGCCAGGCTTGATGGGAAAAAGTGAACAGACCTTCCCTGGTGGTCTGAGTGGTTAGGATTCGACGCTCTCACTGCCGCGGCCCGGGTTCGAATTCCCGGTCAGGGAATGAGCTTTTGCCCTCTTGTGGCGAGTGCAAAAAGGTGGACTACACACTCAACCGCTGACGGCTTCGATGAGAGATCAAGGCCAATCAAATGTTTGCACGTGGAAAAGACCTCCTTCGAGCCGGAGTCGAACCAGCGAACTAAGGATTGCCAACTTTCCAACTACAGTCCTCCGCTCTACCAGCTGAGCTATCAAAGGCACACTGGTTGTGGACGGAACCTAGAACCTATTAGGTTTCGTGAGCCCCGCCTGCTGGCTAAAAATGCTAGAGGCACAGAGACACGTCCTGTCTGTTTCCATAAGTGAAGCAAAGACAACACAAACTTTCCATACCAGGAGTCGAACCCCGGGCCGCCTCGGTGGGAACCAGGAAAACCAGGAGACCAGGTCCTGCTGGAGCAGTTGCTGCAAAATCTGGGTGAGGCACCCAGCCAGGCTTGATGGGAAAAAGTGAACAGACCTTCCCTGGTGGTCTAGTGGTTAGGATTCGGCGCTCTCACCGCTGCGGCCTGGGTTCGATTCCCGGTCAGGGAATGAGCTTTTGCCCTCTTGTGGCGAGTGCAAAAAGGTGGACTACACACTCAAGCGCTGACGGCTTCGTCCGAGAATCACGGCCAATTAAATGTTTGCACGTGGAAAAGACCTCCTTCGAGCCGGAGTCGAACCAGCGACCTAAGGATTGCCAATTTCCACCTACAGTCCTCCGCTCTACCAGCTGAGCTATCGAAGGCACACTGGTTGTGGACGGAACCTAAACCTATCAGGTTTCGTGAGCCCCGCCTGCTGGCTAAAAGTGCTAGAGGCACAGAGACACGTCCTGTCTGTTTCCATAAGTGAAGCAAAGACAACACAAACTTCCCATACCGGGAGTTCGAACCCGGGCCGCCTGGGTGAAAACCAGGAATCCTGACCGCTAGACCATATGGGAACATCCTTGTGCCTCGAGCCGGGCCCTTTTGGCTTTCAGTGTGTGACCACCCCTTTAAGAATATGGGAATTATCCCAAGGGCTTGTTTACTGAATTCGATTTCTATCGGGATCATCGTAGGGAGTTTTTAGGATTCGGCGCTCTACCGCGCGCCCGGGTTCGATTCCCGGTCAGGGAATGAGCTTTTGCCCTCTTGTGGCGAGTGCAAAAAGGTGGACTACACACCCAAGCGCTGACGGCTTCGTCGAGAATCACGGCCAATTAAATGTTTGCACGTGGAAAAGACCTCCTTCGAGCCGGAGTCGAACCAGCGACCTGAGGATTGCCAATTTCCACCTACAGTCCTCCGCTCTACCAGCTGAGCTATCGAAGGCACACTGGTTGTGGACGGAACCTAAACCTATCAGGTTTCGTGAGCCCCGCCTGCTGGCTAAAAGTGCTAGAGGCACAGAGACACGTCCTGTCTAAGGAAATAATAAGGAATAAAAGGAAATAATAAAATGGCTATGGGCTGGCAGTGAAGCAAAATAGGGTGAGCGAGCCAGCCAGGAGTCGAACCTAGAATCTTCTGATCCGTAGTCAGACGCGTTATCCATTGCGCCACTGGCCCACCAATGATTGTGAGCGTGGCTTGTTGGTGTCTGACTGTCCAGAGGCCTGTCATGACACCTACTTTATCTCATGCCATTAACAGGCCTGAAGCCAACGCCAGGAAGGGGTCCGACGAGGGATCTGCTATAAAAAGCTTCGAGATGGAGGCGTCACATGTTGGGGATCTCGGTTGCTTTGTTTTTATGGCAAGTTGTGGTGTTGTTAGGATATTCCTACAGAGCCTGTGGCACTTTCTCAGTGGAAGATCTGTTATCCAGGGTCAGAGATGTCTCCTCTCCTGGAGGAAAATTCAAGTCTTAGTGGTCCTGCTGGAGCAGTTGCTGCAAAATCTGGTAGAGG